>JARWKJ010000005.1:47652072-48057072 GCA_029959095.1 Rhinichthys osculus
TTTGTCAGTTATTCTTATGACTAAACATAAATTATTAAATAACTATAACACATTAAATACAGAAAACAGAAAACCTACAACCTACTAAATATAATAATTACTATTAATAAATGATGCGAGTAATCAAAATTATGACAATAATATATATGTATGAAAACCAGACGAAACCTATTACCTGTTAAAATTATAATATAATTATTATTAATAATGTATTTAATCGCAATTAATAATATGTGTATGAAAACCAGACATGACCTATTAAAATTATTACTATTAATGCAATATATTATAAGAAATTGTAATATATGTTATAAATGGTAATTCTATATTAGTATTACTATACTTATCAATAACAATGCAATTAATCCTAATTATTATTAATATAATAATATTTCATGTTTAATAATAAAACTAAAACATTGTTATACATTAAATATTTTATGTAATGTTTAATAATAATTATTTGTGAATGGTTTAATTTGTGTGCATATATTTATTGATTAAAAATGATTATTTATTAAATATTTCACAAATAGTAACATTAACACAAACTTATAAGAAACAATCCACAGATTAATTGTTATTTTTTTAAATAAAACAGTTGCAGGCAGCATTATTTACAGACTGCAAAGACATGATTTCTCATTTATTACATTTCAAAGCATTCTTACATAGAGTTCGAATGATGAATAGCTTAAATTTAATCACTAAAACCTGTGATGGTTCATGGGAGCGGATGACAACATCTAAACAAAGAACATCCCGTACTTTCACACACAAGCCACACCTAGTCGTCTCAAAGTCAGAGTCCGTTAAGTCCAGTCCTGCATCGTCCACTCAGCATCTACTGAGCTCATAAATTATCTCTAAACGGTGCAATCAAGCCCATCATCACGTGTGTGTGTGTGTGTGTGTGTGTGTGTGTGTGTGTGAGAGAGAGAGAGAGACTTACGTTCATATCACAGAAAGAGCCGAGGATATTGCTCTCTTGTGCTGAAATATCCTGAGGGCAAAAACAACAAATGGATATTAAAAAAAGAGTGGATATTAAAACCAGTAGTGAGCAACTACAAAAACCACAGAACACAGTTTTTATTGTGTGTTGAGGTTATTCAGTTCACCCAAATCATTCAGGAATAACAAAGCACTAACTGGAGGAGTATAAAGTGGTATATAAAGTGTATAACGCTTGTGTTGTGTGTGTATTTTACCTCGATTGAGCCGAACGGTAAAAGGTCAAAAATGCCATTAAAAACCTCCATAGTGCATTTTTTTCTGATAAACTGGAAATGAGCACAAGTACTTGGTACTGACAACAATGATGGATCAGGAAAAACACTGATTGATTTCAGTCAGAATAAAGACATAATTTGTCTTTTTGAAATGTGGTGTAAATACGGCTTAGTTCGGTATTTGCATTAATCGCACTACAGTTGGCCGTGACATCGCGAGCTTGATCAGAAACACACGCATGGGGTCTCATTCATGAAACACGAGCAGAACGAATTTTTGTGTAAATCGTGTGTAAAGTGGTTCTGGCGTAAATTTTCGGATTCATTAAAATGTTCTCATTAAAATGTTCGTATTTTCCAAATGTTAGTTGGTACACAAGAAATCTACACCTGCTCCCAGCCACGCGTAAATAGTGCGCTTAACACCCGAACGATTTGCTCATTAATAAGGCTGCATTTTAATTCACCTTAATCGGTGTGGCAAGGGGGGCGTGGTCTAGCGGGGCCTGTGACAGGAGAGAGGATTGGGAGACAGGTGCGGCGTAAGTGGGTCAAGTGCAAATAACGTACACCTGTGTCTCCCAATCCTCTCTCCTGTCACAGGCCCCGCTAGACCACGCCCCCCTTGCCACAATCGGGTACATATTTGCACAGCATTTTGAAAAAATATTATATATAGTAATTACATACGGTTTTTCTTATTATGAGAGCCAGTAATAGCATCTGCGATGGTGGTCCTTCTCCAGTTTGAATACTATTTTTCCGAAGTGAACTAATTCGTTTTTTTGCTCTCAAGCTTAATGTCGAACCTTTTCTTCTCACTTCTGGGAATGTTCGATTAACAGATGAAACTCCATTCACTGCATCTGTAATACGCTGCCAAGCTTCCTTTTTTTTAGGACCCGATACGCCACTATGTACGCTTGAAAATAAAATGTGGCGTTTTGAATGAACTTCTGATAATAAAACTTCAATTTCTGCATCTGAGAATTTTTTTTTTTCATTCACATTCATGTCATAATATGATGCCCATATATAGTCGTCAGTCGGATTTAATGGGCGGGATTTATGGTAATTGAGAATGAACGTGCACGCGCATCCCATTTACGACTGATTGGAATTCATTAACACACACACACATTTCACTATCACATCTGACATTTACGAAGTATTTGTGAATCAGGAGAAGAGTTTTCGGGAAGGTCTCTTTACGCGCAAATCACTCGCATATTTATAAATGTTTCATGAATGAGACCCATGGTGTGTATTTAATCCTTCAAATATCCAATTACACTGTGTGTCATGTACACTTCAGGCTTTATCGGTCGGTCCAACTACACAAAAACCTGAAAAAATAAATTCATGACTGCACGACTTAAATTTAGTCAAAAAACAAAACAAAACCATTTTTAATTTTGGGATTAGCGATGGCATATTTTCAGCGGTACCTTGATGACTAAATCGTGCAGCTCTGATCCCCACACGCGAAACAATTTTGTCTTCGTAATCTTTAATCTATTCGTAATATTCGCAATCTCCAATTTATTCGTAATCTCTGACAGCCTACTTTTCAACATCCAATCAATTCCCAGAGGGTAAAAACAAGCCACGCCCCTTATTTTTCTCATTTAATATTCCGGTTAATGCGGACTTTAAATGCCTCGGGAAAACACTTCTGAAACACAGAGCGTTGTATATATACACACACACACACGAGTATGTATTACCTCTATAGTGGGGTGTGTGTTGTGTTTGTAGGCCGTGTACAGCGGGAACTGGATCTGGAAGATCTTGGCAGCACACAGCAGCAGTTTCTCCTGGTCTTCTGTGCTCCAGGACGCAAACAGGTCCAGGCCGCTCTCGTTCCCGCTCTCGCCCGCCGCAGGATCGCTGAGCCTGGGCTGAGGGTCCGGTTTGACCCCCTGCTTTTGGTTCTTGTGCTGATCACCATCCTCCGCCGCACCGTCCTCGTCAGCAGAGTCCCGTTCCACATTCAGAGGCTCGTCCTCATTGGGCGACGGCTGTGGCTGGGCGGAGCCCCATTCAGGCTCCACCCCCTCAGTCCTACTGTTGCCATGGCCACTGCGTAGGCGGTCCCTTAGGTTGGTTACTTGGGCGATGACCAAGTTAATGAGGGCATAAACCAGTTGGCTGAACACCTCGAGGTGCTTGTATTCTTTAAAACAGCACAGACACTGCCTGCAAACCAACACAGAGAGAATCAACCGTCATCATTTTGAAGTTCGACCTTCAAAAAAAATATTTGGGGTTGGGCTAATATAAAGGCGCTTTCAGCTACCAAGAAGATAGACTGTAAAATAAGTCTTAAGATATGTAATATGTAAGATATTGTCTTCCGGTTCTGTTGTGGATCCGCGTTCAGTGACGCTGCTGACGTGTGTCTGGTGTGTGTGTGTGTGTGTGTCTGGTGCGTCCGAGCTTCGTTTACAGTCTGAGGGAGACGCACGCTGGAAACAAAACAATCTTCACAAACATGTCTAAGGATTTTCACACAGAGGAAGACTTGCATTTTTTTGCCCAGCCATATTTATTTGAACCCGAATACACGGACACACCAGACACACGTCAGCAGCGGCACTGAACGCGGATCCACAACAGAACCGGAATACACACACACACACACACACACACACACACACACACACACACACCAGACACACACACACACACCAGACACACGTCAGCAGCGTCTTACGTCAGCAGCGTCACTGAACGCGGATCCACAACAGAACCGGAAGACACAATGCTGAATAAAGTCCTAGTTTTTGTTATTTTTGGACCAAAATGTATTTTCGATGCTTCAAACCATTATAACTAACCCACTGATGTCACATGGACTACTTTGATGATGTCTTTATTTCCTTTCTGGACAAGGACAGTATACCGTACATACATTTACAATGGAGGGACAGAAAACTCTCGGACTAAATCTAAAATATCTTAAACTGTGTCCCGAAGATGAACAGAGGTCTTACGGGCTTGGGACGACATGAGGGTGAGTCATTAATGACATAATTTTCATTTTTGGGTGAACTAACCCTTTAACACACGTGTTACACAGATTCCTCCCAAAACCAGCACAGAAAGGTCCTGTCCCGAATGGCACTCTTCATGTGCACTTGCTGTCTTATGGACTTAGTTATAATGGACATCAGTCCACAAATCCATAGGGCGTCCCATTTGTCATTTTAGGTTTGACTGTAGACTGCACTACCTGACAGTCACAGCAGCGTTACGCTAAGTGTGGACTCGGAGGATAACCGCCAGGGCTGCCATTTGGGACAGTTTGTATCTGAGTGTGCTCAACACACTGAACTACAGCAGGTCAAAGGTCAAACACCACCGATCATACAGTCTTCCATGAATAAGCAGCCATGATGACAAAGTAAACAACAACATGATGCAGGATGAAGTTTGAAACATGTGAATCAGTGCGTGAATGAGAAATAAAGTGAATTAATGAATGAATTAATTAAGCATGTGAGTGAACAAGAGAATAAATGAATGAGTGAGTCAGTGAGCAAATCATTGAGTGCATGAGAGTGATTAAATGAATGAGCAAATCGGTGAGTGAATGCGAACGAATCAATGAGCGATTCAGTGAGTGAATCAGTGAGTGAATCGGTGAGTGAATCGGTGAGTGAATCGGTGAGTGAATCAGTGAGTGAATGCGAACGAATCAATGAGCGATTCAGTAAGTGAATCAGTGAGTGAATCAGTGAGTGAATAAACGAATCAGTGAGTGAATCAGTGAGTGAATAAACTAATCAGTGAGTGAATCAGCGAATGAAAGTGGGAATGATTGATTGATTGAATGAATGAATGTGTGAGAGATTGAATAAGTGAATGTAGGGCTGCACAATTTGGGGGGGGGGGGGGGTGCAATTGATTTTTCTGATAAAAATTGAGCAATTAAAAAATTTAAAATGAAATTTAAAAAAAAATCCAGGTTTGCTGTGCTTTTTTTGTAGGGCTGCAAAATTGTATTACTGCTACAAAATTAAAAATCACTAAATAAAAATAAAGCCAGAAATATTACACCATAAAATAAATTAGTATTTAAAGAAAATCTCGAATGCAATATAAGTAACTTTGGGTAAAAATGTTGACTAAATAAAGTGTAAAAGAAGCGGATGAGCGAGTGAAGGAAGTGCATGTTTGAGGAGCGCTGACCTCTGTGTCCATGTGCTGATGTAAGCGAAGACTCTTAAGGCATGCTCCTTCTTCAGCTGCAGGCCGTCTGAGCTGTCTGCATCCGAGACTGACACACACACACACACAGAGAGAGAGAAGAAAACCGTTAATGAAGTGGCTACAGGGTCCTGGGGCTGTCTGAGAGCAGATCAGAGTTAGAGACGCACAACAAACACAAGCACAAAAACTAAAACACCACTTACACAGAATACACACTTTATGATAGAGGGTCTCCCTCACACACACACACACACACACACACAAAAAAAATCATTAAGAGCACTAATGATACAATACAAAAAGAAAGAATATATATCAAATATGAAAAAGAAAAAAAAAAGATCATAATTTGAATGGTAAAAGTGGTAACCGGTAAGTTCCCTTACAGTGAAAACTATCATTGATCTTCTAATGGGATATTTCATGTGATTTTACAGTACAATACTGTTAAATGTACAGTTTTTGGAAGTGAAAAGAAACAAATCATATAAAGTGAAAAAATGAAAATTAACTCGGTTTAGTCTGACATATTTAGTTGAAATAACTGTTTCAAGCTGCATCTAATGTTGTTAAATGAATGATTATTGCATATTACTGTAGTTACCACGACGGTGTTCGGGATTTGTGTGCGTGACACCGTTTGCACCTTTGATATATTAGTGTTTACTTCAGCTACTTTCTTTCTCTTCCACCTGTGTTTTTAAGATGGCTGTCAGTAATTATAAACGTAAAAAAACAGGTTTGAGTCATTTAGCATATTAACATTATTTCACTACATGTAATATACATTTTTTTTACTGTTTAAAACCTAAAATGTAGCTAGTATATTTTTTAACAATTTTAACAGTAAATTTCACAGATTTTTTGTTCTATAACAACGCGTGATCATTACAGACGATCACATGACATTCTGATTTGCATTACCTTAACATCCATTTAAGTGCCTTGTCCCACACACACACACACACATCCATTTAAGTGCCCTGTCCCACACACACACACAGCACAATTATTGGTTTCCACGGCGACAAGGGAGTTGCTGGACTTGGGAATGCTACCTTGGGGTAGTAAAGTTCACTCGAGCAGCTGGTTAGCCTTGACCTACATGAGATTTTATTCCTTTCTTTCTTTCTATAAAACGGCTTTCCTGTCTTTTTCTCTCTGCCGCTTCCACACAGCTCTAGAGTAACAATTCAGGGCATTGTGTAGATGCCGGCTGAGAAACAGTTTGATATGAGGATCCGTTATCAAAGCCGTTATTCTGAAAGCTCAAAACCACAAAAGCACAGAAAAAAGAAAAGAAAAAGAAACAGCACACACACACACACACACACTGACTGAATGAATTACATTATTAGGTGCTTTTCAGGAGAAAAAAACAACAGTCTGACCTTATTCACTTATTAGAATAATTCACTCAAAAATTAATGTTCTGTCATGATCTGTGGAAAATAAAAGAAAATATTTTGAAGAATGTTCATGCTGCTCTTTTCCATATGGCTCCAAAAAA
This sequence comes from Rhinichthys osculus, assembly GCA_029959095.1. Lineage (NCBI taxonomy): Eukaryota > Metazoa > Chordata > Actinopteri > Cypriniformes > Leuciscidae > Rhinichthys > Rhinichthys osculus. Next base: position 47,659,030 of record JARWKJ010000005.1, read on the forward strand.
AAAAAAAAGACTTTTTGTAAGTCAAGTCCTCCCTGTCTTGAGACCAATTGAAATGAAGCAAGTTTGAATATGCAAAACAAAAACAGGTTACAAGAGCTTGGATAGAGAGGAAGATTTTCAGGAAATGACTACTTAAATTTGGTCTGTTCCTCACACAGATCTATCACATGACTTCAGAAGACTGCAAATAAAGCACACACGACGTTTGGCTAAATTTATAGTGCATTTTATGACCTTTTCGAACATTGAAAGGTCACCGTCTGTTGCACAGTAAAACCAGTGTGAACGGTTTAAATTGTCTTAAATCAAGGTCTTACGGGTTTGGAGCGTCACGAGTGCGAGTACATAATGACGGAGGACTGTTTTGTATGGAAGGACGAGAGCTATTCTTTTAAAATATATAGTTAAAATGCAATGTGATTCATGAGTTTTTATGATGTCTGGCAAAACTGGTTTAGTGACCGACAGTCTGACTGCTTCTGACCGTTCAGAAAATGTGAAATTACAGAGTGTGCTTAAAACAGATGTTTGCTGACAAATACAGGGAGTGTGCACACACCCACACACACACACACACACACACACACACATACACACACACACACAGACAGACAGACAGATAGATAGACCAGACACACACACACACAGAGGAAGAGAGACACACACACACTCGCACGCACACAAAGACAGACACACACAGACAGACAGACAAACAAACACACACACACAGGGGAAGAGAGACACACACACACTCGCACACACAAAGACAGACACACACAGACAGACAGACAGACAGACAAATGCACAGACAGACAAACACACACACACACACACACACAGACAAACACACACAGACAGACGCACAGACAGACGCACACACTCTCATCACACACACCACACACACTTAAGACTGCATTAAGCTGGAAAACATCTCTCCTGAACACACAGACACACACACACACACAGAGAGAGAGAGAGAGAGACACACACACACACACACACACACAAAGACAGTCAGACACACACACAGACAGACACATATACACACAGTCACTCGCACACACAAACACACAGAGGAAGAGAGACACACACTTGCGCGCACACACACACACACACACACACACACAAACACACAGAGGAAGAGAGACACACACACACTCGCACGCACACAAAGACAGACACACACAGACAGACAGACAGACAAACACACAGACAGACAGACAAACAAACACACACACACACACACACACACACACAGGGGAAGAGAGACACACACACACTCGCACACACAAAGACAGACACACACACACAGACAGACAGACAAATGCACAGACAGACAAACACACACACACACACACACAGACAAACACACACAGACAGATGCACAGACAGACGCACACACTCACATCACACACACCACACACACTTAAGACTGCATTAAGCTGGAAAACATCTCTCCTGAACACACAGACACACACACAGACACACACACACACACACACACACACACACACACACACAGAGAGAGAGACACACACACACACACACACACACACACACACACACACAAAGACAGTCAGACACACACACAGACTATACACACAGTCACTCGCACACACAAACACACAGAGGAAGAGAGACACACTTGCGCGCGCACACACACACACACACAAACACACAGAGGAAGAGAGACACACACACACTCGCACACGCACACACACAAAGACAGACACACACAGACAAACAGACAGACAGACAGACAAATGCACAGACAGACAGACAAACACACACACACACACACACACACACAAACACACACACACACACACTTAAGACTGCATTAAGCTGGAAAACATCTCTCCTGAACACACACAGACACACACACACACACACAGAGAGAGAGAGAGAGAGAGAGAGAGAGAGAGAGAGAGAGAGAGACACACACACACACACACTTAAGACTGCATTAAGCTGGAAAATATCTTTCCTGAACACACACACACAGCAGACTGGCAGATTAACACCGTCACCAGCCCACACAAATAAAGGGTGTGTTTCTGTTGTCTATCTACACACAGCACCTCGTTTGAGAGGTCAAATGTTAGGCTGCACATGCACATACAGGGCTGCCACTCACCACGACACGAGACATGCCTGAAGGCCACACACACTCACGAGAACTCACAAAACACACCATCAAATCATTCAGACGTTTAGACTTTATTATCCACCGTCAAAAACAAGAATACCAAACGGCTGGAAACGAACGAACACTAAACAGATCACATGACCACACCAGAACATTCAGGCAACCGTCTCTCGCTATAGGAGGGAAGTGTGTATAACGCTTCAGACGTCCAAAACTGCAGCTTCACAACTGACTTGCACAAAAATCACACTGAAAAATTCATCCTCGGTGTTTGAGACAAACCCTGACATCCATCCGAACAGAAAAGCAACACTTTCAGGCTTTGCTGCAAATATGACAATCTGACACTTCAGTGAGTGATGACAGCCAAACAACACCTGTGAGATTCAATTAGATAGAGTTAATAAAGCAAACTCACTTATAAGTCTAACAAAACAGCACCAAAAACACCATGGGTTTTGGACATGTTATTACATGGATTGTGCATTTTGGTTATATGGTATCGTTTTAATACCATGTTTTTTGGACATAGTCTACTGTTTATTACATGGCAACAGTAATACCACTTTTTTTTACATTATCATGCTAATTTTTACTGTATTCTTTGGAGTACTACTGTTAGCCTAAATTAATGTGGAAATCATTCAGTACCATTGTATATATCAGCATATATGCCATCTGACATCATAACTGTACCAGCAGAATACCATATTTTTGGCCTAACGTAGTAATTCCACTGTATTATCGTGCGAATATTGTGGTAATATTGCAGTAGTACAATGTTTATACCAAAGGAGCATCTGATATCATAACTACACCAACAGACCGTGTTTTTTTAGTAACTTAATGATTAAAGATGGCATACCAATACCATGGTAAACCTTTAACACGATACGTATACATCAATATGGTATTGTCATCCATGCACATCAGCTTTATCATCAGTCACTGGTTTTACACACCAAGACATCAGTACTGAAGCAAAGAAAGCGCATTGATCCACACATCACACACTCTCTCCATCCAACAAAGCCCACAAACACAAATACTGTCCGATTCCTGTCCGGCAGCCATCAGCGGGCCAAAGACTGCAAAAACACACTCATCACGACTGTCAGATCACCTCATCCACCATAAACCACTCGGTCGAGCAGAATTACAGTGCGATTGGGATTGTTTTGGGTGATCAGATGTTGATCTGTGTGCATTTTAAAGGATGACAATGTCAAAAACACTTCTGCTAATGCTAATGCTAATGTCAGTCCAACTTCCCATCAGCCTCCAAACATATGAAAACAAACCGATGTTCAACACACACGTCAATGTTTTCTGGTGCTTCCTTTTAAAGTAAAGAGCAGATTTTGTTGCTAATCTCGATCTGGCGATTTAATGCTGAAATGATGAGAGGCTAACACGTTCTGATAGCATTGCGTTAATAAAAACAGATCTCAAAATCAAACAAAACTCAAATAATGACAGCCAAGGGGTGATTGAGAGCTTTTATAAATGCACTTGTTGACAAGCGTGTGGACGATTCAATATTAAACATGAAAATCTGCACTGATGTGAGGCATTGAGACGCATGCTCGAACAGTCATGCTAACAACTTGCTGCAAACAACTACAAAAACACAACAAACACACACTCACACAAAAAAATAAAAATGCAGTTGACTTACTCTCATTGAGCACCTCCAGCAGCTCGGCGCAGTTCTCACACATGGTTCATAAAGGCGGAAAGTGTATTCAGACCATTGGAGAAATAAAATGTTGCCTGTTTTTCTCTGTCTTTTTAAGGGGGTGTTTAAGGCCCGACGAAATGCTTGATGAATGCTCGTTATTTTGAGACAACACAACCAGGGAGGTTTGGGCTCATGCAAGCGGGATTATTTGCCGAAATGTCGAGGGTGAAGACAGTAAATGTGAGGCACTAAAGGAGCGGAGAGTCAGTCTCCGAGCAGAGCGTTACTGTGCAGACTAGCACATACGGCAGCCATGATGAACAGCAGGGACGGGAGTTACACTTCGGTTGTTTCCGCCGGGGACCTCGGAGGTGTTCGGGTGTTTCCGGGAATGTTCGCGGTCGTTCGGAGGCAAGCGGATGACGTTGGGCGAGACGTCGTCTGTTTCCGCCGAGTCATCTCGCAGCTCGTTCGGCCTTTTTCGGAAAACTGGCAAAGAGAAAGGGAGGGGCGACCGTTGTTACACATCGGGTGTTTTCGTAAGCTCCGCCTGGTTCCGGTTTTAGAAATCTCGCGAGAAACGCAGTCGAGCACGTGTACATGTGATGCTTTAATTTTGATATATCTACTAAAAACACACAGTCCCATTTTTGTGTAATTAATTGATTGTATAACAGTTATGGGTCATAGTAGATTAGACGGAATATATTCATCTTTATTCCCTTGCAATGCAAATTGGGTACTATCGTTAAAAATATTTGGGATCAGTAATTTTTTTACATTAATTCAGCATTGACACATTAAATTGATCAAAAGTGCGATTAAAGATATGTATAATGTAAGAAAACATTTCTATTTGAAATAAATGCTGTTCTTTTTTTTACTTTATCTTCATCAAAGAATGCTGTAAAAAGTATGAGTTTCTCCAAAAATATTAAGCAGCTGTTTTCAACATTGATAATAATCAGAAATGTTTCTTCATATTAGAGTGATTTCTGAAGGATCATGTGACACTGAAGACTGGAGTATGATGCTGAAAATTCACAGCAAAAAATTAAAACTTTAAAATATGTGACAATTATTTTAGATTGTAATATTTCAATGTTGCATTTTTTACTGTTATTTTGATTAAATAACAGCAGCCTTGGTGAGTGATACGCCATTTAAAAACACTGAAAAAAGCATATTTTTTAAAAGCTTTTTTGGGACAAACCCTTGCACAAACTGTAGATTACACCAAATACATAGATTTTTGATAAATCCTAAGCATTTTGTTTTCCACTGGCAGTTTCTTCACAAAACAGCTTGATCCTAATATCAGTATTGAAGAGATACTCCACTAAAGCAGAATTACAGCCCTACGAGCTAAATGAAACGCACACACACACTATGCTTTGTAAAAATAACCAACTTTATGTTTCCATAATACTAATGCACAGCTTTACAAATAGGATGATATGAACAACCCCTTCCATTATGACATCCCTATGCAAAAAACAAAACAAAAAAACACACACTCCTCAAGTCTGTAGCATGAAAAAGACTTCAGTCTTTCCCATACATTGCAATCAAATGGAAAATATATATATGTATATATAAACACGCTCAACCCCCCAATAAAGAACTTAGAAACAGCATCAGGGCTGATCCTAAACCGTCACATTCACTTGCTGTGGTACACAAGCCACAACGACACGTCCCTGTGAGCAAACCTCACTTCCTGCACAGTAACCGTCCGTCTTCATCGGCCTGTCATACTGTATATTACATATTCACAAATAGATGAGGCTGAGAAAACATTAAAATGATTAGTCATGTGCTTCGAAATAAGAAAGCAAACATGCCGAACAGAATAAATCGATGCATATACAGTGAATTGATACAGGAGATAGACAGCAACAGTTTCCTTTATATAAAATGTTCTGTTATGTAAAACCAAGGATTTCGGGAGAAGTGGGAGGAGCCAGAAAACTAATAACAAACATGTCTTTAATTTACATATTGGCATGGATTGGGTTGACAAACAACCAACATCTGGATTAATTTTCCTATTTGTCCTCATTTGACTGCCACCTCTCTATACACACGCACACATTTGACAGAGGAGCTCGAGGTGCCCCGGAACGAGTGTGAAATCTTCACGAGTGTGAAACTGCACAGGATCTCATTCACACATTTCCTCCGGGAGCTCGTGAGGGTTGAGGATTCCTGGGACAGACATCTGGAGCTTGTGTTTCTCCTCCTGAGCCTGACGCAGAGCCGCTTCCCTCTCCTCCAGAAACAGATCTGTGGAGTCCTCGCCTGCAAACTCCTGCAAACACAAGAGAGAGAGAGTGAGTGTGTGTGAGAGTGTATGGGTGAGTGAGTGAGTGAGAGTGCAATTGAGTAAACGAGTGTGTGCGTGCGTGCGTGTGTGTGAGCGTGTGAGGGAGTTAGTGCGTGTATCTGTATGCGAGTGAGCTAGTGTGTGTGTGTGTGTGTGTATATGTGTGTGTGTGTGTGTGTGTGAGTGAGTGAGAGATTGTTTGTGCATGCGTGTGTGTGTGTGTATCTATGCATGTGTGAGTGAGCGAGTGTGTGAGGGAGTTAGTGTGTGTATCTGTATGCGAGTGAGCGAGTGTGTGTGTGTGTGTGCGTGTGTGGGAGTTAGTGTGTGAGTGTGTGTATGTGTATATGTGTGTGTGTGTGTGTGTGTGTGTGTGTGTGTGAGTGAGAGAGTGTTTGTGCGTGCGTGTGTGTGTGTGTATCTATGCATGTGTGAGTGAGCGAGTGTGTGAGGGAGTTAGTGTGTGTATCTGTATGCGAGTGAGCGAGTGTGTGTGTGTGTGTGTGTATATATGTGTGTGTGTGTGTGTATATATGTGTGTGTGCGTGTGTGTGTGTGTGCATGAGTGAGTGTGAGAGTGTTTGTGCGTTTGAGAGTGATTGAGTGTGAGAGTGTTTGAGTGATTGTGTGAGAGTGAGTGTGTGTGATTGAGTGGTGTTTGAGAGTGTGAGTGTTTAGGTGTGAGTAAGCGAGTGTGTGAGAGTGTGTGCATCCATGTATGTGAGTGAGTGAGTGAGTGTGTGAGTGTATGAGTGTATGGGTGAGTGAGAGAGAGAGTGCAATTGAGTAAACGAGTGTGTGTGAGCGAGAGTGAGCAAGTGTGTGCGTGCGTGCGCGTGTGTGTGGGAGTTAGTGTGTGTATCTGTATGCGAGTGTGTGTGTGTGTGTGTGTGTGTGTGTTTGTGAGTGAGTGTGAGAGTGTTTGTGCGTGTGTGTGTGTGTGTGTGTATCTATGCATGTGTGAGTGAGCGAGTGAGGGAGTTAGTGTGTGTATCTGTATGCGAGTGAGCGAGTGTGTGTGTGTGTGTGTGTGTGTGTGTGTGTGTGTGTATATATGTGTGTGTGTGCGTGCATGAGTGAGTGTGAGAGTGTTTATGTGCGTTTGAGAGTGATTGAGTGTGAGAGTGTTTAAATGATTGTGTGAGAGTGAGTGTGTGTGTGTGATTGAGTGGTGTTTGAGAGTGTGAGTGAGTAAGCGAGTGTGTGAGAGAGTGTGTGCATCCATGTATGTGAGTGAGTGAGTAATTGTGTGTATAAGAGAGTGAACGAACACCCCCACCAGAGACTCCAACGCTGTTGTCAAGTCAAGTAATGGCTGGTAAAAGTGTGTGTTCAACAAACACTGTAGCTGTTGGGGAAAGTTTATTTCCCACGCTGCTCATATGTGTATCCATTTCTATAGTGAACTTCTACCTGTGGCTGCCGGTGTCCAGGGCTGCGTTCCACTCCACTGTCAGACACGCACTCGCAAACGTCCCTAAGCACTTCCCCTCGGGGGAATCCCTGCCGCCACTTCTGAAGTGGACGAGGGAAGTTTATATGGACAGACCCTCGACCGCTCGACTTCGACTGAGGGAGTGAGTCTACTCCGACGTCCACTTCAAGCAGCTCTAGATCCCACAATTCAACTTGATTGTGACGTCAACGCAGATTGCGGTTAACTGAAGTGTATGATATAGTAGTCGCATTGAGATTTAATCGCATAATACTTGTAGCTAACTTATGTTCACAGTCAAAGTTTATACTATATATATATATATATATATGTTTTTTTCATTTGTACATTTTATTCTTCTCCAACAGCAGCTCATAGGATGTAATGTGGACTCGTGCATTTTCTGTAAAGCTGCTTTGAAACGATGTGTATTGTGAAAAGCACTATACAAATAAATGTGAAGTGAATTGAATCAAGGGCTTAGTGCGTCTCATTTAAACCTCATGCAATAGTTCGGCCAGTAGTGGCCACTCATGCAACGCAAGCAGTAACGCACATCCGAGTGAATGAGGGAAGTTCGTGAGTCCAGGGTTCTTGCAGGTTTCAGTTAGTCAAATTTAAGACCTTTTTAAGACATTTTAAGACCATAAAGGTTGAAATTTAAGACCTACACAACGCATTAACCAGCAAATAACAAATAAAATTAGCATCAATATGCACTTTTTGTTTACATTAAAGCTACACTGTGTAACTTCTTTAGTTTATTCTTAGCTAAAAACACTTAGTTCTTTCAAAAATATATGTGCTCATTAATGTAGATTTACTTCGTTCAAGTAATAAAGTATTCTCGTGAGTGTATAATATGCCATTGAAAATACATACGGGTAAGGGGTTCTAATGTCGGTCGCCATGTCGCCCCTCCATCTTGAAAGTACATTAGCCAAAGAGGGACATACCCGTTAATTCAAGCTTCGCCTTTCGCGTTTTAACACTCGATGGCATCGTGTCGAATGTCATATATAACCTATATGTTACCTGACAAATTAAATTACAGCAAATTATAATAGTTTTCTAAAATAACCTCATCACTTGAAGGAACACTCATGGACGAGGTCGAACTGGAAGCCATATTAATCTTGGACTACATTGGCCACCGTAGGAGTTAAAACGAAAACGGAATTGAGGAACAGAAACTAATATTCACTGGATGGTCATATACCTTTTCACCACTAGATGGGGGTAAAAATCACACAGTGTACCTTTAAAACTAAAATAATAACATTAAAAATGATGGCCAGATTTTAAAAGAGTGTCTTGCAACATGTTATCTACTAACATGAACAAGTTCAAATAAAGTTTTGACAAAAAAGGTTTTATAAAAAGATAAACCTCACATATTTCAGCCTTTAAAGGAGCTGTATGTAAGATTGTGGCCAAAACTGGTACTGCAATCACTTTCAAATTACTGTAGAGCGGTGTATCCCCTCCCCCTCCCCCCTGACTCGAGGTTGCCAGATAGGCTGCAGGATCCAGCAGGAACGTAGGCTGCTACAAGGAGCTTTCAACTAGAGCAGAGCTGGCAACCCGGATGCCGAAACACTACTGACTTCGTGATTGGTAGATAGGTGGAGGGTGGGGCTTCAGGCCAAAACACAAGATGACAACATCAACATCAGTTGAGGGCTGCAACTTCACTTTTTAAATGACAATCTCGTGGCCGTACTACTGTTGTCAGTGATTTAAGTATTTGAAATGAACATGATTCCTTAATGTCTGGAGACACATCACGGCCATTTTATGATTAATTGAAATACATTTCTTACATACAGCTCCTTTAAATAATTTTCTTATAAAAAGAATGAGACAAAAAAGATAACTACTGACATTTACAATGCACATTAGCTTATCTTTTATTATTAATAGTAAAATTCGGTCGGATTTTCCCCTGGCGTTTGTCGTTGCTAAGCAACCAGTGCTCTCTACAACAACAAATACGTTTTAGTAGCTAATAGGCTTTATGCAGAGCGTCACGTGACCAAGCCGGAAAACAGATCACATCGCTTCTGATTCAGGTCTTTTGTATGTGCTTCATGAAATTTTTTGCGGTTTTACTCAAGATAACTTAAAAGGAGCAAGCAAAAATGAGCATAACCAATGTCCCTCGCATGTGCAGATTGATATTTAAAAGTTTTTTAATTTTTCTTCACACTAAAGTTTAGATATTTAAACAGCATACAACACCAATAACAAAGTGAACTTAGTAGGTTAGCTGATTACCTTAAAAATCCATAGATATTGTAGTTAGTTCTTACGGCCGTTAACACTTTCTCTGACAAGCGGATGCAATGAGACCCGTTTTCCGGTTTGGTCACGTGACGCTCGGCATAAAGCCTATAGATTTCCACCACCGATAAACGCTTGCTGTAGGTCTGCTACAAGATTTACGGAGAAGAGAAAAACACCCGTAGTGTTTGGGTGCACCCCCATCCTTCATGTTGACTGAGCTTTCAATGTTGTTATGGAAAGGGTGAAGCTGATTGGTTGGTTCTTGTCACATGACCTGCGGTGCGCTTGCGGAATTCTGAAAAATCGCTATTATTATGAGCGAGCTTGCCGCACGCCTACATTTGAAATCACGAACTTGAGCATGCAAAAGACGCGATGTGTGAACGGCCTCTTGGCGAGCTACCTCCAATCAGGCCACGAGCTACTGGTAGCTCGCGAGCGACGTGTGGGAGAGCTCCACTTTGTAGGCTACGACTCGATACTTTTTTGCTACTTTGTAATAACTTTCTGCGGCCAGCGTTTCTGGAAATGAACGAATAAAAACTTTTTAGACCTGACTAAATGAAATGTAAGACCTCGGATGAAAATCTGTCCGTTTTAAGGCCTTAAATTTAAAGTTCAGAATTTTAGACTTTTTAAGACCCCGCGGGAACCCTGGCATACAAATCGGGAGTGGAACGCAGCCTTGGTCCAAGACTAGAGAAAAAGGAAGTAAAAACCTAGCAGGAAGGAAGTGACATACCTTGATCTGGACCAGGAAGTCCCTGAGGTGCTCTTTAAAGGCAGGAATGTCCTGATTCAAGCTGAACAGACCCGTGACAAACACCTTCACCTGGGCGCTGAAAAACACCATGGAGATTAATAACACATGACAGGAACACACCCTGAAGACACAGACACCATGTTGTGGGCTCTTCTTACTCTTGCAGGTGTGGGAAGGCCGTCTTCAGCAGGTTGGCCACGTACTCCTGCACGTAGCCTTGATTGTTGCCCGCGTTGCCTGCGTTCAGAGCTACGCTGATTTTACCCTCTTCCACCAGGTTGAACATGTAGGCGAGGATGGAGGCGTGCATCGTCAGACCTGCCCGTCACAAACCACACAGATCAATAATCAATAATTATCATTACTGCAGTACAATGTTTTTAGGGTTTAATCTGAATTAGCATAAATAAAAGGCAGTAAAACTTGCTTTAAATGTTATATAAACTTTTCTTCTTTTTTGCATTACGGTAATGAGAATTTGGGAGCAAAATATGTGCAATTATAATGATAATTGTAAAAAATTATTGGCAAACTTTTCCCTTTATATTTAGCTTAATTTTTCCCCCTTTTAATTTTCAGTGAAAATGAGCTGATTGTGTTTTCGCCAGTGTTTGCCAGATGTGAAGCCTTTTTGTGCAAAACAACAGTTCCATTAGTTACACTGTAAACATGCCACTATCTCTCTGCCTAGCAACTGACCAGCCGTATGAGAAGTGTCCGTGACAACAGAGAAGATGTGCTGCAGGATGTCACAGAAGTAGGTTTGATAGAAGCTTTGAGCTGCTCCCTCCTCCTGTGCGATGTTCTGCAGCATCGTGAACAGGACCTGAAGCCCTGGAGACACACAAACACACACAGCCGCCATTTTCATTTATGTTGCATGTGACACGAGTAAACCTAATGTCAGAAACATACCGAGCAACCACACAAATCCAGGGCACAAATCACAAAATGCATTCAGAAACATTTATGAATACCACGATTTGTAAAATGAAGTCTAGCTAGAAGCCTTTTGCTTTCACATAGAGTAGTGTAGAGTTGGTATATTTGTTCAAGCACAAATATATATATATATATATAAATGAGCTTAGCTTAAACCCACCTGTGTCGGCCACATTCCTCATGGTGTGTTTGAAGGCCCAGATGATGGAGTCCAGAACCAGTTTGAACTGTGCCGGAGGGATGGACAGGAATGCTGGGAAACACTGGGAGTTGACGGCTTGCAGCAGGTAGAAGAAATGCGTCCTGTGCTCGGGATACTCCTCAAAGTTCTGAGATGGAGAAATAACGATCATTAAAGTATCGTTCCATAGTATAGTTTTTCAGTCAAGGGGTAAATCAACTGATTGGTTACCCATAGTCTTCAAAAAAAATCTCTTTTGTGTTCAGCAGAAGAAAGAAACTCATACAGGTTTGGAGTGACAATAGGGTGAGTAAATGATCGAATTTAATTTTTTTGTTGGAGAGTGCTTCATGACAAGTTTGAGAAGAGGGTTTGTGCACGTTAGCAACCTGAACTCAGAGCAGACGGAGTTGGGATCAGTGAATCGTGCCACTCTGAGACACTGAAAACACTGGCGGATCATGAATGTAAAACACAGTGCAGTACATATATTTATGTAACGAAATCACAGCCTTTGCGATCTGACAAGTGCACTAAGCCATTATTGCAATTTTGGTTGTATTCCGGTGAATCAGCCCTACATTAATTGGTGAGTGTATTCAATAGTGCTGGACAATAAATCGATTCCAATATTTTCTGAATGCATCGCCATTCTCTCTCGAATCGATTCTGAGCTTAGTTTTTAACAGCATATGGCGTTCTAGGCTAGTTTTTAACCGCATGCTCAAATGCTCACAAAGAAGAGCGCTCGTGCGTTCGGCTGAGTCTGAGCACCTCAGAATGCTTTTATGTTACGAGATTAATGTAAACAGCCCACTGCAAACACCCTTGTAATTCGCTTCAACCTTTTTGAACTTTATAAATTGTTATTGTATAGAAGGTTCAAGTGGTGTGTGTACGGCATTAACGCAAGCAGAGTATGGCCATTTCTAGAGAATCGATGCATTCGGAAAATCCCAGAATCGACCCAGAATCATTTCTCGATTCACGATGCATCGACTTATTGTCCCAGCCCTGGTATTCACACTATCAGACTTGCATTGGTCTGATGCTGAAAAATCGAGATGTTCAACAAAAGACGTGGGCTAACCTTGTTGATCATGTCAAGGGTGCACTCAAACACAGCATCGAATATCTTCGGGATCTCTCCTGTTATGTGGCCGCCAAGCTTGTTAACAATGGTTGCCATAGTGCTGAGCACCTCTGGTTCTCGAGCGGCCGGGACGTTCCTTTGGTAGTCGATGAGAACCGCCTCCAGCAAAGGTGGAACGAAGTTCTCTCCAACCTAAAGAGACAACAACAATGCTTTGTACTGCTGTCAAACCCGGCGTATTATTGTGGCATGAGCGCAGACTGATCCAGGATCAGCAGAACTAACCATCTGTGGGTCGTTGGAGCGGCTGACCCATCCTGAGATGAGCTTCAGAGTCTCTCTCTTCACGGTCCGCATGCTGCGTATCAGAGGCTGCTTCGTCACCATCTCACCTGCAGAGGAACGGCAAGAGTTAAACTGTTAGCATGTTATTTCCCCTGTACTTCGGCACAAGGCATTTCTAAACTATTCATGCGCAGGGCACTGTTCTGTTGGTGTGTGTGTCGTAATGGTGGTTATGCGAAATGTTGCTGTGCACCAAATAAAGTGCATCAACTATATAAACGTTGCGTTTATTTCAGGTAACAATTACGTGGGTCATGTGCTCGGCTCACCGTTGCTCTGGATGGCAGAAGAGATGTTCTCGCTCAGGCACTTGTAGACGTTGAGCATGTCCAGGTAAATGCGGCCCAGCTGCAAGACGAATGGGTGACCCACGGCTTTACACGCCCTCACGTTGGTCTTCAAGATGCTGCCTAGCTGACGCACCGTCTCCGGGTCCTTCAGGATGTCCACGTTCTGATTGAAGAGAGACATCAAGTGCTTTGAGTTTTGAGGTGCCGTTCTGTTTCAATCTTAACATTGAAGCATAAAGCCTTGAAGGCACAGTATACAAGTTTCGTTGCTAGAGTAGTTTTTTTTTTTTTTCAAAACAATTCATGCGTAGCTTGATGACGCAGTGAATGAGTGTGGTATCATGGGAGTTGTTGTCTTAAGTTCTCCTAATGTTATTGTGGTATGAATAGGGCGGGGTCGAGAGCCTGGGACACTTTACATTGCTCTTTTATTATTGCCTAAAAGCCCCAGTCGGCCACTAGTGCCACTCCTTTCATTTTTTTGTTTACTTGCGATTAAAGTTACGTTTAACGTCCAAGCTCCTCCTTCCATGAAATTAAACTTTTGGTACAGTTACATTTGATCACTTAAATTTACATTTTATTTAAGTGCTGAATTACTACTCATACAGGTCAGTTTATCTGACGGATTAAAAGTGTGGGGAACGCAGCCCTGTTTTACTTGGTCACAACAATCATACTAAAATAGATTTGAGTGTGTTGAAATTTGTTATAACATTACTCTGTGTGTTCGCTCGGTGGCTGGTATGAGACACTTGTTGAACACTGTAGTATGCTAGATCGAAAATACAATATCATATTAATAAAAGCTGAATGACTTGCTGCTAAATTGCATGCAATTAATTGTAAAATATATTGTATGGTAGAGAAAATGCTGTATTACTGTCGCTACAAACAAAGGTCTTTCTGATTTTGCCATGTTAGCCACTTGACAAAATAGTGTTGTCTGAGGCATGGTCAATGCAGTAAAATCAAGGAAACAAGGGATTCAAAACAATAAGACTAACTGCGTTGAGCTAAATAATGATGATTAGTTTTCTGTCGATAAAAGTATCCAAACCACCAGCCTAACCAGTCTAATAAAAAGCATCTTTGGTGTTTCCATGGTTTATACTGAAATCGAGGGTAGCACGGATATGACATCATTGACAGGCGACGGAATGATGCGGTTCGTTACACTGGTTAAAATAGCTGATTTCTCTGTATTTAAATATTGGTGGAAACATTTGGGATAATGCAAGTACACAAGTCAACAAAATATATAACATAAGTGGTTTTTGGGTATTTTAATCCAAAAATCTTACACATTGTGCCTTTAAAAGTGCAAGAAAAATCTGTTCCCTTTTGGTTTGGAAAGATAAAATAAACACTCAAACTATTTACTATAATAGTTTCTCAGTGAGGCTAGAATAACGCTGCTTCTCACCTTGGTGGCCTGCTGGATGATGCTGTCCCACACCTGGTTGGGAAGGAGCATGTATTTCTCAATGAGCCGCTCCTGGACGGTCTGGTCCGTCTGCGCTCCGATCATGTAGCCCACGGCCTCGTAGAACGTGTGCACCTGCTGCGGCTGCAGGTCACAGATGATGGTGTTTATGTTGTTGAGGATCTCGTCGATGAAGGGCATCACCTCGCCCACCTGCACCTGCACAAAATGCCTCCTGCACTTCTGAGCGATCTTGATAAACGTGTCACAGGCCATGTCCTGCACGCCATCATGGGTCTCTGAAAGACAGAGAGAGACTTCCCAATTAGCATAAACCTTCAGATAAAATTTGCACTTTAGCAAAAAAAACATGCATGACTAAACAAAAGGTCAAACACAATGCGTTCCCCACCATGCATGAACTCAAAGAGCTTGTTGACGACGGTCTTGAGGAACTTCCAGTGGGCCCTGAGGAACCGTGGGTATTGGCCGACGATGTACATGATGTTGGAGGCGATGATGGCCTTGTTGTCTTTCCCTCTTTTCTGTTCGCACAGACCCAGCAGATCCTGAGACAGAAATATATGAATTTTACTGATAAACATTTACATAGACAAACACTAGGCATCATACAATTGCTGACTTTGTAAATGGTTCATACACCAGCACGATTCTGGATAAACTGAGAAGCACGCTTTTTTTTTTGTTTCAAATAGACATCACATTTCTCCCACGATTCTGAACAGACAATTGCTGTTAATTGCAGTCGCTTTAAAACGTTTAATTAATATGAATGAATTTTTTTTTTTTTAAATCAGTTTGAATGAAGGATTCAATGACTCACTCAAAGACTTCACTTGTTTCATTACTGAATGAATCAGCATTTTTGAACAGTCTCTTGAGTGAATGATTTAAATGACAAATAAACTTTTTACAGTCACTTGTCGCCACCTGGTGGTGTAACGATGCTACTTTCAAAAGGTGATTTGTTCTTTTAAATCGCTTCCATTGACAACAGTGTTTATATCTGAAATACAAACTTTTATCCAGTACCTCTGCGATAATATGAACATTTGTTAAACAGAAATAATGACAATGATATTGTGTGGTTGAAAAAAGGTATAATAGACACAGGCAAATCTAGTCTTGTGGGTGTTGTTTGAATGAAGATTGCGTTTTCTTTTTTTTACGATTAATCGTGCAGCTCTATTGGTTACAGAGAAATATTCATACACTACCAGACCTTCAATCAGTCGGAACACAACAAACTTACACATTGCTCATTGCTTTGGCACGCAATACAGATTAAACAAACATGGATGTGCAGGAGATGACCACAGAAGTTGTTGCTGTCTCGCAAAGTGCATTTGGGTGGGTAGACGCGGTCAGTATGGAGTTAGAGGTGAGTGCCACAGTCAGTTGTATCTGTGCTGACGAGTCAGATATTGAGGCTAATTTGTTCTGTTAATTTACTTTTGTATTGTTATTGTATTGTATTTCATTGCAATACTGACAGATAGAGGACAGCTTTCGCTTCAGTATTGACCCATCATACACTATGATAAGAGTTCTAAAATCGGCTCAAAATATCAAACACGTTTTGATATCCTCTGATTGGACGGAATCATAGTCTGAATCTAAAACAAAAAATTTTGCCCATCATACACTACGCCATTTGATTTTTTTTTCCATGTAAACATTTCCTGATAAACTCAAACAAACACACGCCGAATAACCACCTTAATGACGGTGACGAGGAATCTCTTCTCGTCCTCCTCATGCATGGCCCCGCTGATGGAGCCGATGGCCCAGCATAGCGTGTTCAGGTTCCTCCAGGACCACTCGGTGCCGTTCACCTGATTATGAAGCTTCTCGGTCATGATCCGCTCCGTATCAGCATAGTCCAGATGAGTTAAGTAGACTGGACGAGAAAAAGAGATCATTATGAAGCTTTCTCCAGAAAGATAAGCCGCGTGCTGTTGACAGAAGCTGCATGTGGAATCGCATACTTCCCTACTAGGCGAAAAAAAAGTATGAGACAAAACAAGTATGTCTGAATTCACAGCACTCATTAGGACAAGAGTAGGCCCGGAAAATAACCCGGATGACTTCTGAAGTGTGCACACGATGGACACTTTACTATCCCATGAGGCAACGGGAGAGGATTTGTGAATGGCAGTGAAGTGACACGACTGACACTGGTAGATCACATGATAATTGCTTTCATTCTACACACATTCATACTGTATAAAACATACTTTTTTTAGTGCTCGCAAAGTACGTACTTATTCAAAATAAGTACCTACTCAAGAGAGTATGTGATTTCATATGCAGCGCTAGACTTTTTTTTGTTGTTGTTGTTAAATGCATTATAAGCCCGTCGTGATTACCCAGAGTCTCTCTCATGTTTTTGTAGAGGTTAATGGAGTCTGTGTCCTTCATGAATTCTCTCACCACCTCGCCCTGATCGTTCTCCACCACCAGAACCTCCTCCGGTTTGGCCATGCGACTCACCATCAGCAGACGCACCTGAGACCGGTCAAGAACACAGACGGTTTTTCTCCTGCTACCAACATTTTGAGGTGGACTTGCTGTACACTGTGACTGACTGACCTTGGAGAGCACAGGCAGGTAAAGGTGTCGGCGGGGCGGCACGTCAAAGTGTTGGCTGGTGGAGAGCATTGGAGAGGTAGAGGTAGAGAAGGGACTCTCTCTGTAGAGCTCGGCGGCCAGATGGTTCCAGTACTCCAGGCAGATCTTAAAGATCTCCGTCTCCTCCACCTCAGACACCAGCAGCATGTAATGAAGAGCCTGAGCACATACATGGGAGTCAATGCATGAGTGTGTGTGTGTTTCAGTATCACATCATCTCTATACCTTTCACTGTGTGTGTGTACCTCCATGAGTGTCTCTCTGAGGTTCAGTCTCTTCTCTATCAGTTGTCCGTGCTCTTTGAGGAAGGTGCAGAGGAACAGACTGAGGTTCTGGATGAAGTTCTGCTCATCGTCTTTCCCATTTGCATACGCCAGACGGATATTTGTGTTCAGTGGAAGCATCTGTCAAGTAGAATAATGAGGGTTTAGTTTAAAAAAATAAATAGTTGTGGGTTTGTTAGTTTTTGTTTTCATTCTTTGTAACACTCAAGCAGACACTGCACTGTTCACAAATGAATCATAAGTTTAATTAGTGTAATTAATACTGCACACTTTTGCATAGACCCCTTTGACATCATCAAGAGGTCGTCTAGTAACCAGATCTAGTAACATGGTCATACACTACCATTCAAACATTTGGCTATATTTATTTTACCAAAAATACAGTAAAAACAGTAATAGTGGAATATTATTCAAATGTAAAAACTAGGGCTGTCAGTTAAACGCGTTATTAACGGCGTCAATTTTTTATCGCGCGATTAACGGTCTTTTTGGCCTAGCAAACTTTGTCGTTATTTTCACATGCTTTTGCAACAGGACGCGGAGCTGCGCTATGAAACCCATTCATTTCAATGGCTTGTGCCCTGTCGGATCTAGCTAGACCGGAAACAAAACAACAGGCACGCCGCACACACTTGTTTGGGCTTGCGAGCCAGCCAAATAGTTGGTTAACGTTACGTTTTGAGTGGATGACGAGCGCGAGACGCAGAAATGGATGCCAATAAGATTCTGAATGGAAAGTTAATTTTAAAAAGTTGCCAAATGGTCCCATTGACAAGACCAAAGAGATCTGTGTGTTTTGTCGTTGTGATCTGAGCTATCATCATCGCAGCGCGTCCAGTCTGAAATACCGCTTGATGGCCAAGCACACACACACACACACACAGCTGATGCGAATTCTCCGCCCCCTCGTCAATATCAGGACCTTGCCAGTATTTCTTTCACCCTTTTATTGATGGACAGTGTTACATTGTGTGAGAGATTATTTGCTCCAAGTGAGAATGTTACTGTGAAATTGAACACTGTATATGTCAATGTTGTTTTCAATAAAAAACATTTACACAAAGCAAGCCGATCCACTTTTCCATGTTGATAAGAGCATTAAAATGAGAAAAAAAATAATGGGACAAAAAGAAATCAAGAGACATTTAGAATAGATAAAATGTGCGATTAATCGCGAGTTAACTATGACATTATGCGATTAATCGCGATTAAATATTTTAATCGTTTGACAGCACTAGTAAAAACTGTTTTGTAATGTAATTTATTCCTGTGTTGGCAAAGCATTATTACTCCAGTCTTCAGTGTCACATGATCCTTCAGAAATCACTCTAATATGATGATTAGATGCTCAATAAATATTTCTGATTATTATCAATGTTGAAAACAGCATTTATTTGAAAAATAAACCCTTTGAAACATTATAAATGTCTTTACTGCCACTTTTAATCAATCCTTGCTGAATAAAAGTATTAATTTCTTTTAAAAATATATATATTTTTTTTTTCTGACCCTGAACATTTGAAGACTAGTATATGCGTGCGAGTACCTGTTTGAGCTGCATCATGGTGAGAGTGAACAGGTTGACAAACTGCTCCTCGTACTGACTGACACTGACGCCCGCGATCTCTGTCAGACACTTCAGAGTGACGTTCCGGAACATCGGAACATTCAGAAACTGTGGAATAAGTCGGAACACAAATGATAAACTTTCTGGAACGCAAAACATGTGAAAGAGCACAAATGTAGGAGCACCAGCTCGGACGCACAGCCTTAAGGCAGAGAGCCCATGAGAACAGCCAGCGCTCCAATCAATGTTCCTCTCTTTCTTACGCACTGGCAAGCTGTACCAATGACAGTGCGCCTTTGTGAGAGGAGTGAGTGTTTCACACAATCAAATAATTACCATTTTAACAGCAAAATCTGAGATGAATTCTTGGGATCTCACATTTATTGTTTATTTATTTAGCGGCTACATAAGAAACCCATCGTGTCTTGTTACCTTGTACACCAGTGTGCTGATGAGTTTGGTCTCAAATATGTAGCCCAGAGGAATCCAGTTCAGGAAACGAAGGAGTGTCTCTAATGTGGCGTGGACCAGAGGGGCATTCTGGGAATTTTCCTGAAATAAAACAATGATATCCAAGTTAAAAATGACAGGGCGAAGAATACTGAACTGAACTTATCAAAATAATGACTGTCACTAC
The DNA here is from genome assembly GCA_029959095.1 of Rhinichthys osculus. NCBI lineage: Eukaryota > Metazoa > Chordata > Actinopteri > Cypriniformes > Leuciscidae > Rhinichthys > Rhinichthys osculus. The sequence goes on from JARWKJ010000005.1 coordinate 47,679,087, forward strand.
AGTGATATTCTGCTTCGTACGTACCATGACAAACTGGCAGAGCTGGAATATTTGGGAAAATTCGTTGCACATACTGCAAGAGGTAAGAGAGAGGTTGAGTAAATATTACTGTGATTATTTTACTACACCTACAGCTCTACTGCAGGGCTCGAGACTAACGGCGTCCTATCGTCCTGGGGACGATAGAAAACGTGTTTAGGACGAACAGAAATATTCTCCAGGACGAAAGATATTTTTGTATGTGTGTTCATTTATTTCTAGCCTATGGGCTAACTTACTTAGAAAATGTCGAAATTAACCGACCAAGTGCTGACTACAACGGAGCGCGTCTTCTCATGCTATATAGCCTAACGTTACTATCACCGGCTACTCACCCAGAGACTTGTTCCGCGGTACATCTATCAAATGGCTTAATGACATCGTAAATATGTTGCGCTGGTTAAACAACAGATATTCAACGAATAAAAACTAGACAAAAATGTTAGATAGTGACGATTTGGGAAGCGATCCAGTCATAACTGATGTCCTGCGTGTAGATGCGCACATTTGTACGGTAACGTGCTGATCTACCCAGCGGGACACGGGTTGATATGCGCTGCATGTTTCATAAAACGTTAAAATATGTAAACGTCTGGGAGAATGAGTAGAGCAGAGATATATATATATATCTGCATAAGAGTGAAGACGCAAAAAATAGCTCTATTCGGTTTTCTGTGCGCACACACCCGACCGAAGCGTGCAGCCATGCACATAGACGCCTCTACAGCGCGTGAGGACTGATTGAGCTCTCTTTCGTGTCTGAGTGGACAAATACACACAACATTATGTCTAAATGTCCGTTTTGGAGAGTATTCATGTAAACTATGTTGGTTATGTCTTAAACAGTTGTGAGAGAATCGGATGTGCATCAGTGCAATTGTATCCGCATGTCATTAGACATGATCCGATGTCTTAAAGTGACAGTGCGTAATAAACCTAATGCGGTCCGTGTCCTTAATATTGATCAAGCAACAAAAGAAAAAGAGAAAAGCATTCACTGCTCGTTAATAGCTTTAATGTTATATTTAATATAATTAGTTCATACAAATAACTGTCTGCTGCTTGAAAGAATAAAGAATTATGTATGCAAGTAGCTATAAAGAATGCATATATCATTAATTGAAAAGAAGACTGTTCTATTTTAGGAAAAGTGGTTTTATTTAATTTTAAGATATTTTAAGCAGTTAAATCTGTATCTGTATTGCATGTTCAAACTTTAAAATCATTCATATTAACAGGTTAATAGATGTTTTCTCCGGCACGAAGATCTCAGTACAAAGACTGAGATGAAAACAGAATTTCCCCCAAATTCTGTGTTCTAGGGAAGTCATATTACACTTTTTAAAGCCCTTTCTCTTATTAACACGTTTCCAGATGATCAGCTATGACACATTACCACTTTGAGATATTTAGTCACCAGTATTTATGTGTTATTGTTTAATCCAACCAACTCAACCAACTCAAAAACGTTTTGAGCTGTATGTATTTTTCTCTTAATTTTCGTAGCCTATATGTAAAAAAAATAAAAAGGAAAAAAAACATTTTTATTCTGCATGAATACAAAAAAACGACCAACAACTATAACTATAGATCATAATAACAAAGTACAGAAACAACAGTTTTATTTTGGGACGGTTGACATTGACTTTAGGACGGTTCAAATTGGTTTTCAGGACGGTTCCAGGACGGAGGTGAAAAAAGTTAGTCTGGAGCCCTGCTCTACTGACACTGTCTGTAACGGTCACATGTGTACCTGTCCTTCAGGTGTTTGGCTTTGACCTGAGTCATCTGGCCGCTGGAGAAGTCAAACACCTCCTCACTGAGGAGCTTCAGGATGATCATGTTGTTCTGACACAGGCTCTCACTGGTGCGACTCGCTCCCACGATGTCACTGATGAACGTGGGCCAGTGCTTCGGCCACTCCTGCTTCAGGATCTACACACAAACAGGAACACAGTGAGCCATACACCGTCACAAAATCATGACCACAAAAACTCCTGAAATGATGCTCACCTGCACCAGGATCATGTTGAGCTTTGCTATGTAAACCCCCTCTTTCTGTAAGAGCAAAAACACGAGTCGGTAAGGATGCGTTCAGTGACGTGACAAGTACAAATCAGGGTTATTATAGTTAACTAAAACTAATAAGTTTAATAGGAGTTTTAAAGTCGTTTCATATTTCATCAAGTTAATTTAATCAATTGAAATTGACTAATTAATTGAAATTAAAAAACTAAACTGAAATTAAAAAAATAATTGAAAAAAATTAAACCTATATTATAGGGATGCACGATATATCAGCCAACATCGGTATTAATTTTTAACGTTATCAGCCTGATAAGAAAGCTAAATTTGGATAAATAATGTATTATTTCCTTCAGCTGAGACACTACAGATGCGCAATTCAGTTTTGAATTGCTTGAAATATGATTCAAATCACTTGAAAACACAGTTCAGTGCAACATGTGCAGAGCAAGTCTGTCATATAGGCTACATAACATCATAATGAGAACATTATATTTGTGTGCTTGGGACATGGATTTTAATAGTATGACTTTTGTTTTTGTAATCAGGCTCTCAAAAATTATATTACATTTTGGATTTAGATTTATCGGCCAATATATCGGTTATCAAATATAAAGAATTATCGTATCAGCCAAAATTTTCCAAAAATCAGTGCATCCCATTCCCTACTATTATTATGTCAGTCAGTTTGTCAAAGCAACATTTCTCATTTTTGTTTAGTTTAAGTTGAAGTACTACTCTACTTCAATTGAAAAACTGAACTAATAATAAAAAAAATGTTTTAAGACAAAAACACAACAAAACCTTTAGTAAAATGAAAATTGAAAAAGAAAAAAAAACTCAGTTAAAATATTTATAAAACCAATTGGCAGAAGATAAAATATTAAATAGAAATATAATAGAAATAAAAAATTTTATTACCTCTACGCTGTTGGCATCGGAGGAAGTCTTGATAATCAGCCCAACGACATACTTCTTAATTCCTGTGAACAGACAGAGCTGTCAGTTATTTGTGCAGTCCTTGCGCAAGGAGTCATTACGTTTTTATATGACAGCATAGTTATATAATGTGGAGGGGTGTAGTAGATTCTCCATAGAGCAAGGGTCCCTCGAAATCTATTGTCCTGCAGAGTTTAGCCCCAACCTGGATCAAACACACCTGCCTATAACTTCCTGAAGACCTTGATTAGCTTGTTCAGGCGTGTTTGATTCAGGCTGGAGTAAAACTCTGCAGGAAAGTGGATTTTGAAGGCCAGAGTTGGGATCCCCTGACAGAGAGACAAAGATCAGTGTCGGCATTCATTCCCTCACCTTCACATTGGTTTCGTGGAAGAATCTTCCAGCGTGTTTTGATCACTGTCTCCAGTATCTGAAGGGCGTAGTACTGCAATACAGACAACAAAAGGATTCAACATCAGTTTAATGTGGCAGAAAATATCAGACCATTTTTGACCCAGGAAAAAAGTTATTTGGTCAAAAATGGTCTTTGGTGGTGGCACACACACCCACACAATGAACTGCGAACCCAGTTCTGACAATAAATCTGTATGTAAAAAGTTGCTGAGGGTCAGATTTGAAAAGTAATATAATGAACAAAGTAACACATTATATAGAAAAAGTGTCGGGTCTATTATTTTGCATATGCACTCCAAGAGTTAATGCACAGATTGTTTAACAAACAGTATCAGAAACACATCATCCAAACAAACTGAACTGTCGTCAATCAAACCTGTGTGTGCACCAAAAGTGCCACCCTATGGTTGACATTCAGTAGCAGGACTCAATATAGAACAATCATTTGCCTGGCAAAACGTAGAAAGGCATTAACGTTGACATACTTTTGTCTTCATGTTCTGTGAGAACTCCAGTATGGTGTCCACTCTGGTCCAGGCATCTGGGTGGTCCTTCAGGTTGGTGAGAACTTCTTGTGCAAGCCTTTGCTAAAATAACGAAAACCACTTTTGATGCACTGTACGTGTCTGGCAAACACCAAACTACGATGTGAAGTGTTCAAAACTTCAGAATTGTCTCGGATTTTGCAAATTAACACATACCTGCGATCCCACATCATAGTACATGGAGTTGACGACATTGTCCAGCAGGTTGATGTCTAGCTTCTGACTGAAGTCCAGCAACTGTCGTGCTGTGTGATCCGCCAACATGGTCATGTCTGCCGGCATAGAGCTGCGGGAGACCAGGGGACAAGACGGGCCACATCTTTTAGATGTCAAATGCCAAGTGACACTTCTTTGACTCCTCATCCCATTATCAAGTTGATCATTTCAATTAATGAATTTTTTTTAATAGTTTTAGCTTCAATTGACTGAAATTGCTTAGTTATTTGAAATAAAATATTATAGTTAAAATAAAACGTTGCTCATTTTCGTTTTTTTTTTTTTTAAGTACTACTTCAACTACTAAAACTGAACAAAACTCGAAACACAGGTAAAAAAAAATAACTAATAAAAATGTCAAAAATTACTACAATTTTAACCAAAATGAAAAAAAAAAATAATAATCTAAATATTAACAAAAACTAAAGTATGTTGAATGATACACTGGTACAAAATGAGTACTTAGTAAACTTAGTTGTTTAACCAGTGATTACTAATATTAAAAGTTAGAGACTAAAAAAAGTGTCTCACACCACGTGTGTCCACAAAACATGCATTTACACTGAAATACAACCTATAATGACACCGAGTGCAGTTTTGCTGAGATCACTGATATTAGTTATCCGTGCTAAAGAAGTGCTAACATGGCAGATCAACATATTAACTGTGTACAGCTATAAAAAAGAAAAAAAAATTATTTGAATTAAAATATCTTAATATAGACTCATTCAACTTTTTAGAAAGCAGCCCACATGAATTCAAACTGAGCTTCTGCAGCTATGGGCAGCGATAAGGAACAAAACGCGTTTTTGTTTCTGTTTCACATCAGCAATGTCAGCAAACTAGCACTTCATTCAACTCGCTTATCTTAGTTGTTAATATTTATAACACACAACCATCTCACCGAACACTTTTAACTTACCTGTTTTAAACAAAACTCCTCTTTTCGCTGAAAAACCCCCCAAAACAATGCTAACGTGGTTCAGGAATCTGGAACTGGGTTTAGTGTCGTGGAAATATGCGTCGCGTCAAAACAAGATCAAGACGTCAGGTAAAAAAAAAAAGGGTATGTTTGATCTATCTCATTTTAAACGCTAGCGTGCACAAATATTCAAAAGGCAATCTGAGTATAAAGCAAGTTCACTTTAAATGCTAACTAGCTGGTTACCTCAATGTATAGCCATACACACTACAGTGCAGAGAAAACGATACATGAAACCCCCCCGAAACACACAATTTCGGTGTTATTTTTAATTATTGTCTTCAGTAATTGAGTCCGGGTCCTCTTTCAGTCAGCAGCTCGTGTTAGTTCATCTGCCTCTCTGTATGACGGTTTACAGCTCGCTTTAACAACTCAGTCCGTTTTATAACAACAGCATCAAAGCAATCGTTAGTTTATTCTTTTGTCTATTGCAGAAAAAACGTTGTTTTATATCAAATATCTGCGAGAGACTGTGACCCAGCTCCTCTCCAGTCTCATGCATCACACGCAAGACCGGTTGAAACCGGTTCAGACTGGCATATTCCATCTCGGTTTAGTTTTCAGCCCGTAGCGCCGCGTAAAATTCGGACTGTGGACACGCCCTTCGCTGCAGCTGATTGGCTGGAGAGAGAGCAGGGCGGATACCTTGCTCGCATTTGATTGGCTAGAATAGCTGTCCGTCAGGATTGACCCCTCCCAGCGCGTATTTTGCCCTTGGTCTCATGTATGAGGCGGGTTTTGCATCACAGCGTGAGCGTGAGGTGGGTTGGACCGCGTGGAGCATGGAAAATTACTGAGATGTTGCCCGTGATCTACAAACGGTAACTGACCACGCTGTGCGGTTTTAGGCTGTGGCTCATGTTTGAAATGCTCTACATGCTCGCATTTATAGTTAAGGAGTAAAAACACAAACAAATAAATATTAAAATTACAATCATAAAGTTTATTTTCACATATTAAGTTTATTTTTCGCCCATTAATAATCACACACATACAAACACAGTCATTTAATTTGTAACATATTCAATAATTTAGTGTTTTGGACCCTTTGTTCAATATATCTGACTAGGGGATAGACATATTTCCACATGTATGCTACATCCATTACTGCTTATTGAGTGAATGTCATGTAAACATGTCCAGGTCACATTCTGCCCCATGTAAACAATAGAAACAATAAGAAATTATACACTTATCAAATTAAGCTCATCATTAAGATTTGTTGCATTGCATGATTATTTTCAAGATAGTTCAGCAAATTCCCATTACTATAATGCATATATTATATTTTTGAGGGTTTTTCTTTTGTTTTTCGCTAAATCTCTTTGTTGTCAATGGTGATTCTCAGTACTATTGTTTTGTTGTTTTGTTACAATATGTGCAATACAATATTGTGCAATATGTTTTTTTATTATTATTTAATGTAGGCTACTTAAAGACTTAAAGAGTATAAGTACCTAATTAAAAAAATTATATATATATTAGTTTAATTAATTCATTTTTATTTGACATATTATTCTTATTTTTTTAATTATTTTTTTAAGTTTAAATGTGACCTGGACATGTTCTTAACAAGGTTTTTAAGATTCAGTCTATTATACATGTATCCAACAACAATTTATTATGGAGGTTTGCTCAGTTCAAAAAACACATCAGATACTCAAAGCAAAATGACATATCTTAGGAAAATACCAGTTTTCTCCACTAGGGTCATTTCTGTTTCTCATCACTTTTCTGATCTTTTCATTTTTCTTAGTGAATTAACTAATTAACACTACCTGTTCTGCTCCTGTTGCTATGCTGACTGCTATTACTCTCGCTACCCCTTCTGCTCTGGCTGTGCTTACTGATGATGTCATCGTCCTTATGACGTTCATCATCATCATCATCATCATCAAAATCCAACTCGTCACCATGTGAGTGTCTTTCATCATTGCCCTTTTCCTCATCACTGTCATGATACACATTGAGTTTCTCGTCCTCGTCTCTGTCCATGAGTCCTGCCTCAATGTCGTGGTCATACTCCTCATAATCATCTGGATAATCATCGAGAAGAGAATCCCGCAAGTTTGGAAGGTCCTCGTGATCTTCGTGTCTGCTTTTACTATGGAAAAAATAATGAAAACAATTCAGAGACTCTGAGAAAGATAATAATTCCTTTAAATATGCTCTTAAAATGTATCCAAGAATAGGCTTTATGTCGAACACCAATGAACAAACAGGAAAGCAGGCCTCATTGCATCCGCTTGTGGGAGAAAGTGTTAACGGCAGTACGAACTGATGGTGATATCTATGGACATTTAAGATAATCAGATATTACTCTGCATATGTGATGGACATCGGTTATGCTCATATTTGCTCGCTCCTTATATTTTGAGTAAAATAGCTCTACATATAACAAAGCACATACAACAAAGACGGGAAGTGATGCAAACTGTTTTACAGAATACGGAAGTTTAGTGCACATTCCTGTATGTGTCACACCTTATACCTGGCTGTGTGTGAGTGATATCACACCTGTCATACCTGTATGTGGGTGGAGTCTGGCTGCCAGAGTGGGCGGGGCTTGGAGTCTGGCTGCCCGAGTGGGCGGGGCTTGGAGTCTGGCTGCCCGAGTGGGCGGGGCTTGGAGTCTGTCTGTGTGTCAAGGCTTTAGGAGCTTTACTGCTGATGAAGGACTCACTCAGACCACATCCATGCAAAGTGGCAGAATAGAGCTTTTCTGCTGCTCTCTTAGCATTCATCTAAGAGAGAGAGAGAGAGAGCTTTACATTATCATTTTCATCAACATAATTTGTAGATATCTTTTAAGATGCTTGTCCTCTAACTTTTATATTCAACAATATTATTGATCTGACTGTACTGAACTGAGCTGGACGATGGCATCATTTTTTTCAGAACTGCTTTATAGATGAAATTAACTTGATCTTTACAATGGAACTGAATCAACACTGAACTGACTTCAGCTGAACAACAGCCAAAATGCCAAATCGTTTATCACTGTAAAGCTGCTTTGAAACCATCTGTATTGTATAAAGCGCTTTATAAATAAAGACTTGACTTATAGAGCTGCACAAAACATTTCTTAGTAAAACCATTTTTAATTTAAATCTTTTTTTATATAATCAAATGAAAAAATCTGCACAACAAATTCCAAAAAGGAAACTTTCTCTTAGTAAAAAAAATATATATATATATTTAAATAAATAAATAAGCAGCTCTCACCTGTGCAACCTGCTCCAGTAGCAGAGGTCTTCCCTTCACTCTTTCCTGGATCCCTCTCATCTCTTGCTGGAACTCTCTCTGTCTCTGGAGATCTTGTTTCCTGTTCCCATGTGCACATGTACAGTATATAAGCATTTATACGAATAAATGCACATTTCAAGTCCTGAAAAGTGAAGCTAAAGCCCCATTTTTTTCCCAAAGATTCTGGAAAGTATTTTTTTTTTCCAAAGGTTTCTGTCAATTTAGGTAGTTTTCATGCAGACGCATGTTCAAGTGGTCAATCATTATGGGTATATAAATGCATAATTCTGAGCAAAATCTGTTTTGAAATCGGTTGCACTTTATTTTACAGTACATACACTTACATGTACTTACCTAAGAAAGTACTTGGTAATATAAGGTAGCTACCTGGGTTACGGTTAGGTTAAGGGTTAGTACTTAGTTAATTGCAATATTATACCCAGTTATTGCAACTATTATAATAAGTACATAGTATGTACATGGGGAACCGGGCTGTAAAATAAAATGCTACCATTTAAATGAATCATTGATGCAATGCACTTATTGTGTACAGGCATACACTGAAATAAATACCTGAATGTAATTACAGCTGTGTTTACCTGAACTCTTTTAGTTTGGACGGGCAGGTCTGAGCCAGGGCCACGTGCGGGTCGTTGGCCTGGGCTCGCTTTGTGATCACTTTTTGCAATCTCTTCTCTCTTTGTTTTTGCTTCTCCTTCCATTTCTCCTCTTCGTCTTCGGTCTGCTTTCTTTGCTCGAGAACTTTTCTACTCGTAGGGGTAAAGAGCTGTCAGGACTGAACTTTTGAAGGAGGGACTCCACTTATGGGATGGCGGCGCTAGGGTAAGGGACAGGGTTTGGGCTAAATGCTGCCTTCAAGTCACGTCACAATGACTGTATTAATTGGACATTGTAAATAGTCAATTTACTGATTAGTTCTGTACTATTGATGAAGAATTGCACTAAAGCTTGCTAGAAAGTACTACTTATTTACCTGGATTATGAATTGATGAGCTTGCATGACAAAACTACACGTTCTCTCATTCCCTCTGCATTTCCATCATATCATTTGAGCTTCATTTTGGCTAAATTCAGAAAAGCATATTACTTTTATTTATTGTTTGCCATATGGCAGCAATAGAGTCCGACAGTGGCCGTCCACTTTTTCAGCAGCCTTGGTTCCAGAAGTATTTCTCCAATTGGGATTTTTTAAAAAGGGTTTTGTGACTTCTACACTTTGGACCAAAATCAATCCTATTGACCCTCCCAGGAGGACTTGAAAGCAGCGAAAGGATTCAGGGGCATCTACATCTCAGTAAAGTCTTTTACCGTTCATGGGGTTATTAACGGGACACACACTGGAAGGGAAAGTCAAATTCCAGCTTTGGAATACCCAAAAGCCGGAGACACAGGATTTCACTTGGAAAGCTCTAGCAGGATTCGGGTTTAAAGCAGGGTTGGGCATCACAGTTACCTCACAGCTTCTTGCCGTTTCTTGGCTGCGTCCGTGATCTTAGCGGTCAAGCACTCCTGGCTTCCGGACAGCGAGGAGCAACGGGATGAGGAAGGCGAGAGGGCGCGTGGGCTCACAAACGGCCAGCGTGACAGTTTCGGACTCTGTATCTCTGCTTCGATTTCTGCCACGATGCGTTCTTTGTGCGAGGCAATGTCAGCCGTGCGCAGCTGGAAGGGTTCGCATGCCGTCACAGGCCGCACTTCTCTGCTCTTCTCCAGCTGCTTACGAAACCTCCTGTAACTGGCGGCAAAGTCGGGAACTTCAGTGTTGATTTTGGGTTGGTGGGCCGGTTCGTCGTCCTGGACGGCCTTCGGCGCCTGTTTCTCGCTGAGATGCCGTGCTAGCATGCTAGGAGGCATGGATGCGCTGTGAAGCAGTTCTCTCGCCCGCATCTGCATCTTTATCGCCCTGTAGAGCTCCTCCTCTTTCTGCTGCTCACCCGACGCTGCTTCCCTCACCGCCCGCGGGACGGGTTTAGCCTTAAACAGGCACTTTTTCCTCTCCTCTTCCTCTTTGACGTGCTTGAGCATCTGCTCGCGGAGCTTGGCCTCCTTCCGCTCTTTCTTCAGGCGCTCGCGCTCCAGGAAGCTGAAGGGTCTCTGCGAGGTGTGTAGACGTTTCTGCTCCGTGTCCCGATGGAGCCGCCGGCGCTCCTTGTCGCGCTCCTGCTGATCCTCGTAGAGCGCGAGGCGCACGTGCGCGGGCACCGGACTGGCACGAAACTTCCTCTTGCACTCGGTTAGCTCGTCTAACTGGCGTCGGAGATCCTCGTTCTCTCGTTCGATCTCAGAGCGTGATTTTACGCCCTTCTTGCGCTGTTCCAACTCGCGGAGGGTCATCTGGAAAGGCTTGGGAACCGTGACTCTCGGATGCGAATAATCGTCTGCGTTTTGCTTGCGTTTGTGTAGCCGTTGACCTCTAATCCTTCTTTTGGGTTTGCAGTCAGTCTGGCAGTCAGCGGGCAAGCTCTGCAGGGATGAAGAAAACGGCTGCCATTGAGGCGGAGAAAGATTCTTGACACTGAAGTCATGCCACATGTTTTTAATGTGCTCTTTGGGCGAGACAAGAAGGCCTTTCTCTGTGTTGCCATCTCTTTGGCCGTTTTCATCAATGCACTCTTCATCAGAAAGGTCAGAGGAGTCTGAAGTCCTTCGCAGCTCTAGAGCAGACTGGGCTTTTTTCAGACCACCGGTTATATCTGGGGAACTGTATAAAACAAATCTGAATCATTTTCTTAATTTCATTCTGTTAATAAGCTGAAGGAATGTTCTGCGTTATACACTACTGTTCAAAAGTTCGGGGTCAGTAAGATTTTTTTTTTAAAGAAAGCATTATGTTAGAAAAGATTTCTATTTCACATAAATGCTGTTATTTTGAACTCTCTATTCATCAAAGAAAAAAATGTATTACAGTTTCCATAAAAATGTGAAGCAGCACAACTGTTTGCATCATTGATAATAATCAGAAATGTTTCTTGAGCATCAAATCATCATATTAGAGTGATTTCTGAAGGATCATGTGACACTGAAGACTGGAGTAATGATGCTGAAAATTCAGCTTTGATCACAGGAATAAATTACATTTTACAATACAATAGTCGCTGTTTGGATTTAAATAGGCAAATACTTAAAATCCCCCTTTTCGTCAATAATTTTATCCCTTAAAACTCATCTTTAATCACCAAAATTACATTGAAAAAAAACTCCTTCGTGCCTTAAAATATATTGAATGTAACGCTACACCCTTGCCTCATTTAGTATACGCGGTTCTATGAATAAGCAAATGACTCCACTCACTCACTCAGCTCAGAGATCCACTGGTTGACGATCACACGTTGATCTGATTGGTTACAAGGTAGTGTGTGACGTCAGAAACACCAGCGATTTCAAACTGTGTTTTTGAGACTGTCTTTGGTTCACTGCAGTTTTAAGCAGAAAATACTCAGCAATGCTGTCGACTTATGAATTTACACATGGTTTGTCTTAAAGCACATTAAAAACACCACATAGACATATAAACAACATTAAAAGCTGGATTTTTCACCACAGGGGGACTTTAAGAGTCTATAACTAGATCATTATTGCAGTGATTATTATAATTATTATGTTTCTCTTGAGGTGGATCAATTTTTGCTCGAGATCTTGTATTGACAATGCAAGAGTCCAGCACTCTGTAAAGTCTCCTCCAGCACATCCCAAAGGCTTTCAATTACTTAAAGATCTGGACTCAGAGGTGCCAAATCATGTGTGAAAATGATTCTTCATGCTCCTCCCAACCATTCTTTCACAATCTGAGCCTGATGAAATTTGACATTGTCATCCTGAAATATGGTCATGATGTTTCTTCTGTTTCTTCCTACATGGTTGTTTAAGAAATATTTCACAATATTACTGTTTTTACTGTATTTTTTATAATCATTCTTGGTGAGCAGAAGAGACATCTAAAAAATCTTCGGCCCCAAACTTTTGAAGGGTAGTTAATGTACCCAGAATCACTTCCGTTTGTAAAAGCAAACTACAAATGTATTTATGAAAAGATGTATAAACTCACAGATTGATCCGATCAGTGTGGTCCGCATCGCTCACCCCTTTGAGGTCCAGTTTCTTGCGATACATGAGTTCGAGTTCAGCCATGGTTTGGAGATGAGCCGTCTTCAGCTGCTCTAGTTTACGGTAGTACTCCTGGTTTGAGAAGTAGAACTCCCTGAGGTCGATGTGATCACCCGTTACACGGTAGTCTTTGATCAGCAGAGCATTGCTGTCTTTAGCAGGAGGATCATCAGCCAACAGCTCCGATCCAGAGTCATACTCCGTCTATGAAGATACACACAATGACAACAGGCTGACTTGCTTACTTCTTCTCACTGAAGTCCATATAGCAAGTTAAGAATAAATGTAAATACATACCTATTGCATTGATATTTTGGGCAAAACAATACTTTTTGGTAGGCCTACTATATGCCTTGCTCTTACATAGAGTTAATGTAAGTATATCTTGCCAATTCTTAGTACAATTCTGTAAGATTCTGATCCTTTGACTGACAAACAAAAGCGTATGCTTTGAAATTAAGGAGTGTAGGTTGAGATTCAAGTGTTTTTTTCATATGTCAGACTCTTTTTCATGAAATTCTTGTCTGGAAAACAGTTGTGCGGTCAGTATAATTGTGTGTGTGTGTGTGTGTTTGTGTGTGTGTGTGTGTGTGTGTGTGTGTAAGCTGTTAATCTGCAGGTCTGCCGTCTTTAGGGCCAGATGGCAGATTGTTCTTCATTCATACATTATATTGTCTCACGGTTCTTTGCCATATTTGAAAAGAAACCTACAGCATAATTATGTAACGTTAGCTATATTTGGACATGTATGCTTTATTGCGAAATAAAAAAATAAATAAAACGTTTACTTGTTGTGATGTTTATTTATTTAGTATACTTATACAAGTAAACAATCATAACAACCACATCAGTCAATTGATTTTTCCTACTGATGTCCTTACTTACAAAATTAGCATAATATGCTTATTGAACCTCGATACAACTAAAGAAGGTTCATCTTTCTTCTTCATCATTAGTGCGATGTTTAACCACCCCTAGTCTGTCACACAACTATTACTTTCAACATTGTGTAAATCATGTTTAAGCCCAAACGATGGATATTGCCAGGAAGACATTGACCGTCTGAAAACCTCTGAATTTCGCTTTGTGAAATATCTGTAATAGATGTTATGCAATATTGGCCCTAAAGCAAAACCCACAATGTAATTAAAATACTTTCTTTCATACTTTAGTCAATAATAAATGCACTTCAATATGTTTTAGTCACCTCTTTCTCATAGTGCCTGTTGTCCAGTGCTCGCTCCCTCTCATACTGAGCTAACGGGACTTTAGTGTGCGGGTCCACCGGCGTCTTCAGACAGGACGTCACCAGGACATTAGTTCGGTGGGACTTCTCCATATCTGTCTCTCTTCCCAGACTGGTAGATTTAACTAACGTTATCTAATTTAACGAGTAAAGACTGACTGCTTCTCTGACTGTAACAGGTGCGCGTCTCCTTGACGACCGCGTAGCGTCGGGAAGCCGCAGTGACGTCGCTGAGCCGCGGGAGCGCGCATCTATAAAAGCAGTTTATTTCTGAGGCTTCAAAACAGAGCAATAAGGGATATGTTTGAATTATACGTCTATTTACATGCATCTAAAAAGGCAGATGGTATTTTACATTATTAGTGTACAAATTAATTTCCAGTCCCAATATAAGCAAAATACAAAAATACATATATTTTTAAATATATATATACAGTGGTGTGAATAAGTTATTACCCCCATGCTAAAGTTACCTAAAAAGAGGAATAAAAAATCATCTTTTGGAAATTGATCTTAATGCCTCAATTAGAAAAATGAGGAAAAATCCAACCTTTAAGGACACCAATTTTCTTTGTGTATGAATAATGTATCATACATAAATAAATGTTCTTCCTTAAAATACAGGGTGCATAAGTCAGGCCCCCCCTATGTTAAATTCCCATAGAGTCAGGCAGATTTTTATTTTTAAAGGCCAGTTATTTCATGGATCCGGGATAATATGCATCCTGATAAAGTTCCCTTGGCCTTTGGAATTAAAATAGACCCACATCATCACATTCCCTTCACCATACCTAGAGATTGGCATGGTGTTATTTCAGTTAGCCTAATAGCTGGTTTGATTTGCATTGAAAGATGATCTTATGGAAAGTACCCCATGCCAATCTCTAGGTATGGTGAAGGGAATGTGATGATGTGGGTCTATTTTAATTCCAAAGGCCAAGGGAACTTTATCAGGATGCATATTATCCCGGATCCATGAAATAACTGGCCTTTAAAAATAAAAATCTGCCTGACTCTATGGGAATTTAACATAGGGGGGCCTGACTTATGCACCCTGTATTTTAAGGAAGAACATTTATTTTTTTATGATACATTATTCATACACAAAGAAAATTGGTGTCCTTAAAGGTTGGATTTTTCCTCATTTTTCTAATTAAGGCATTAAGATAAATTTCCAAAAGATGATTTTTTATTCCTCTTTTTAGGCAACTTTAGCATGGGGGTAATAACTTATTCACACCACTGTATATATGTGGCCTGTTCAAGCTCAAAGGTCCTGACTCTCATGACTGTTTTAACCCTTAAATGCATGAATGTTTCACCAATCATTTTTACATATTCGGGTCTTTATCGACCTGGATCTATATCTAACACGGATGGATCTATACCTGTGGCGTTAATATAAAACTCTCCTGATATTAGAGTTACAATAACAGAAGAATAAAATTAAGAGCATATTTTGTTACCTTTTGTATGCTGGGAAGGGTTCAGTTTGAGCAGATGTTTTATACCATCATCATGGTCCTCGTCAGAGCTCCTCAATACATTCAGCATCTGGCTTATATACACGATCTCAAACATATTCCCAAAACTATCATTTTCAACATCTCCAAAATCAATATTTTGATCGCTGACAGCTTCTTCACCAGATCCATCAAGTGACAGTAATATTTGATGGCGTTCAGTTCTTGCTCTGCAGTAAATCACAGAGACATTTCAAGTTTTTCTGATGATTCTTCCTATTCTTTTGTTTTCTGCCTGCGATGATTATGAGTGAAGCATCACTTCATCATTGTGTATCAGACATCAATTATTGTTGTGCAGAAAAAATATACTTGCGCTGTTACACACCTCAGGTTGTTAGTGACCCTATACAATTTTTACAAAAAATGTATGGGAAAACATGCATTCTTTTTATATATATATATTTTTTTGTTATAGGTTGATGTCTAACTTTAAAATAAAAAAAAGAATGACGAGGAGGGTCACTAAAGACCCGAGGTATGCGTTTAAGTTAAGCATAATCATAATACGTCAAATGATGATAATGTCGGTTGTAAAAACGATACAATTTGTATTTGTATTAATACAATTTGTTTAATAACCAAAAGCGTAATTAGCTATGCCCACAAACATTAGTATGCAATATTATGGCATGATTTCATCCCATTCCATAAAATTGACACCAAGGAAATTACACCATTTGCAGAATAATAATGAATTTTTAATCAATATGTATCATTGCAGCAGGTGCATTCGACAACACTGATACCATAAGTTGTTGGTCTTTTTACTTGATGGAAAATACAAGTTTATCACTCAATTTAATGTAGGTGACCCCGTGTCCCATTCTGGTGTATTTTCTGTGTGCAACAATACTGGGAAGGTTGTTAATTAGAAACAAGGACGGTCAGCTGTTGATCTCAGACTTTCTCAGGCCTCACAGCAGAGCCCTGTCTCTGATCACATAAGCAGATTAGCTAATACGATTAAACTTCCTGACATGCAGTAATGCACTGGCCACGACAACCAACCACCATGTAAATAAATTATTATATGCACCACATATCAAAGACAAAAAAACCCCAACAAAAACCAGTTACCGTGTCAAAAAAACATGCTTTATTAAATTACTCCAGGTAACAGCTACAGACAGCGACAGATCAGTTGGTTTAACAGGGTTCTTGCGCGGACTCGGATCTTCCTTCACTCTATCGTGTGTTCACCTGCAGAACAAATGAGATGTCATCATTAATGTTTGAGCGTTTACTGTCAACATCAGCACTAATTATGCTGCTTTAAGGCAAGACACTACAGAAAAGCATTGTTTTTCATGCACTGGTCAATTTTAAGTTTTTGTGCTATTTGGCTTTTTATAACTTGTTTTAGACTAGAAAGAAAACCCATTTTATTGCACTTTATCTATATGAGCCTGTAATTTTTATCACAATAAAAAAAATTAAAGGCTGTTTTCTCCACTTCAGCAACACTTACATACACCAAACTTTCCTATTTATATTCTGAAGGTTCTTCATATGTCATTTATTCCTAAAAAAAATTAAAATGTTTTTTATTTTTTTTCTGGCCGTTGACTGTATACTCTGATTCATGGATTGAAAAAGTAGAAATCCAAAACCCCATCTGTAAAACTTTTGACTAGTATGTGAACAAAATGAAACTGGAATTTTGAACCTTGCTTTATCCAATGTTTTGCACATTTATGCAAATTAGTATATACATATGTAATTATATAATATATCATCTGCAACTTTTCAGAAAACTTGTAATACAAATTTTTTGGGGGAAAAAAGGGAAGTATGATGATATATATTAGTTAAACACTTTTTACCCTATTCACTTGTGGTGTATTGTTAAATACTTAAAGAGATAGGGAAGTCCTGTCATCATTTACTCACCCTCATGTTGTTCGTCTGCTGAACACAAAAGAAGATATTTTGAAGAATATTGATATACAAGTATTTATTTTTTTCCTACTATGGAAGTCAATAAGGACCATTAACTGTCTGGTTACCAATATTCTTCAAAATATCTTCTTTTGTGTTCAGCAGAAGAAACTCATACAGGTTTGAAACAACTTTAGGGTGAGTAATGGATAAAAGAAAGTTTTTTTTTGGGGTGAACTGTCCCTTTAAGAGCTCATTAGACATAAACCACTCACGAGATCATCAATCTTGAGGATGCTGCGGACCGTTTCCGTGGCCAGGGTGAGTGCGCTGACAGAGACCAGCAGAGGCTGAACCACCAGCTCCTCCAGGATGTTAGAGATCCCACCCTGAGAGACCAAAACACAAGTTAGCCATTCATTTTCTGATTGCCATTACAGCTTTCAGTCCGTAGATGGCACTATTGAGCGGGTGCTTGAAAGCCACACCTTGCGGACGTTAATCCCGGCCGTCTTCTCTCCCTGAGCGTGTCTGTTGCGCAGCTCCGTGACAGTGGAGATGGGATTAAGACCGGCGTTCTCCGCCAGAGTGGAGGGAATGACCTCGAGGGCGTCGGCGTACGCGCGCACACAGTACGCCTCCATGCCGGCCAGACTGCGGGAATACTCTGCCAACCTCAGAGCCAGCTCAATCTCTGGAGCTCCACCGCCAGCTATCAGATATCTGCAGATCCACAGGGAGAAGAGTTAGCACACAGCTTCCGCTGACTCTAAAGTTGTGCCTCAAATTACACACTATGTATTTAGCCGTGTAGTGTATGACTTTTAAAAGGTTATTTTGCCATGATAGCACCTCCACTACATAATTAAATCTGCGAAAGTGAGTGCATTCAGTAACACTTTACAATAAGGTTGGATTTGTTTACATTAGTAAACATACACTAGGAACCAACATCACTTATTAATCTTAGTTAATCTCGACATTTATCAATACATTTTTGTATCTGTTAACATGAGTGTATGTGAACGAACATGAACACTTCTAACAAGTAACATACACAAAGGTTATTAAATACTGTAAAAATATATTGGTTACACTTTACAATAAGGTTCATTATTAAACATTAGTTAATGTATTAACTAACATGAACTAACTATGAGCAATACATTTGTTACTGTTTTTGTTAATCTTTATTAGTTAATACAAATCCAGCTGTTCATTGTTTGTTCATGTTAGTTCACAGTGCATTAACTAATGTTAACAATATTTTAATAAATTATTAGTAAATGTTGAAATTAACAAAGATTAACAAATGCTGAAGAAGTATTGTTCATTCTTAGTTAATGTTAACTAATGTAGTTAACTAATGAACCTTATTGTAAAGTGTTACCAATATATTGCTTGTTAGTTCATGCAAGTTCATGCATTTTCTAATTTGACCTCCTCATTGAAATGTTCTAACATCTAATCAAATTCGATTAGAAAAAGACAACAGTTACCAATCAAATGAAATCGGTCAGTATTTACAAAATTTCACCTGAACCTTCATCTGAAGTAGCATTTAGATGCTTTATATAATGTTTAATGCAGCTCAGAGGTGGCATGAACACAGTTACACTGCATAAATAATGCTTGGAGATTGTTATTTGTTTTTAAATTGAGTATTTGAATATAAAACTACTTCTAAAAAAAAATTAAGTAATACTTAAAATATGAAACTAAAACTGCCAGTAGGTTATGTGTTACGAAAAACCAGAGTCTCTTGCGATCGGTTACCTCTTCTTGACCAGACAGCGGATGACGCAGAGGGCATCGTGGATGGATCGCTCGGCCTCCTCAATCACCAGTTTGTTGGATCCACGGACAACAATACTGACCGTCTTTCCGGGATTTACACAACCTGTGATCTACAAACACAAACACACTGCTGTGATTATCCAGCACGGAGAGAACGAAAACATCTGCATCTCTGCATTGAGTACGTGTGTGTAGATAAATGTTCAACTAAATATGAATTCTGTTTCTCGACCTGTATGCATTAAAAAAACAAAACATGTTCAGCTGTAGATGCATGTATGCTATAAAAGGTGGGTTACCTTCACTAGTTTGCCAGATCCGTCCAGGCTAACCTCTTCTGCTAGCTCGGCGGTTCCCAGCATCTCGGGAGTGAACTGGTCAATATGAGCTATAGGTTTGGTGCCAATAGTCTGATGGGAAACAAGAGGCATGTCCACTTCAGAATGTGTATTAGATATCAGACACAGATTTAACACTAAAAGCATTTGGTTACACTTTATTTAAGGTGATTTAGTTACATTTAAATAAGTACAGATCAATATTATTGAACTAAATAGGGTTTGGTTGCATGTAATTACGCATAATCTACTGTTATTACTATAGTGAGTAACGTGTAACTACGTCACCTTAAAATAAAGTGTTAGCAAGCGTTTAATGGTTTCACGACAGTGCTGGATCTGTTGGTCATACCTTGCAGATGAATTCAATTTCCTCTCTCTCAATGTCTTTGATCACCATGATCTTCATCTTATTCAGGAAGTGAAGGGCCAGATCACTCAAGGCATCTCTGAAAGACAGATTCACAAACCCGTTGAGACCGCTGACAGAGGCTGATACACTCCACTCTTCATTTGCACTGACCAACAAGCTTGAGAGCTCGAGTAAAGCAGCTTTCCAAAGGCCTTTTGAAGAATGTCGGTACCCAGACAGTGGTATTAAATAGTGGTAGTATTTTTTTTCCTACTATGGTAGTCAATGGGGTCCATCAACTTACTGTTTACCGACAATCTTCAAAATATCTTCTTTCGTGTTCAGGAGAAGCAAGAAATTCATACAGGTTTGAAACAACATGAGGGTGAGTACATGATGACAGGATTTTAATTTTGAAGTGAACCATTCCTTTAAAAGGCCTTAATCTAAACCCTATCTGTGAAACCAGGACTAAGTTTAGTGTATTCTTACCAGTTTAAAGGAGAACTCCGGCGCAAAATGAACCTTTGGTCTAATAAAACATTGGTACCTAGTCAACCGTTCTCTGAGATTTGTTTTCATGATAATCCGATGTAAAGAGTTTTATCTCTAAAAACTTATTTTATAAAGACAGTCCACTTCGTGTATACAGACAGGAGCCATCTTTGGAAAACAGTCTCGACTAGTCAAACCACGAACGCCATTCATACAGTTCAGCTCACTTAGCACGTCGTTCGTGGTTTGACTAGTCGAGACTGTTTTCCAAAGATGGCTCCTGTCTGTATACACGAAGTGGACTGTCTTTATAAAATATCTTCTTATTAAACGGTCTGTACACTGACAAAGTTCTCAATGCTTCGTTTTGGATGTAGGGACCCTCATTATGTTACTGTGTTCGTGTGGGGCTATTTTGAGCCTTGTTAGAGGTATTAACTAGCGATTTCTTTTTACTTAATAAATGCCCCCATTACTAACGTTATCCGCTAAACAGTTTTTAGAGATAAAACTCTTTACATTCGATTATCATGAAAACAAATCTCAGAGAACGGTTGACTAGGTACCAATGTTTTATTAGACCAAAGGTTCATTTTGCGCTGGAGTTCTCCTTTAATATTCTCCCCATATTTTGATTGTTTAATTATTCAGATTGTTTAAGACATCATTTCCGGCCAGTACTGTATATAGCAAGGTTAGTGTTTCAGGTTTCCTGTCAGCGACCGTGTGATGGAGGTTTGTGGTGATTTTGTACCTCAGGATGGACTTCTGGATGAGCAACACAGTGCAGCCGGCTTTCTTAATCTGTTTGATCAGGTTGAGGATGTAAGTTCTCTCCTCACGGAGCACACGGTCCATCTGAGCGTAGTCCGACACCACAATCTGATTGTCCATCTGTCCCAACAAAAGCATGACACAAACACAATAAAACAATGACTACGATTTCGACCAATGCATGCTATAAATGCAAGAAGCAACATTTCACTTTTTTATTTTAAAATGCATTTGCATATGACCACGTACATCAGTTTTGGGAGGGGACAGGCAGAACTGGATGAGGCCGATTTTGGCCTTCTCCACACGGGACACCGCAGTGCTCACCCTCTGAGTCAACACCAGACCATCCACGAGCTCACAGTCATCAATGGTTCCTCTGCAAACACAAACACACCCATGAATTTGCTTTTGCAACCTGAAAACTGTCTGTAACCTGCAAACATATGAAATACTTTCGACATCGTCGTATCCCTTTCCGTGTGCCTAAAGCAGCAACCTTCCTGTCTCTTTCTTGAAACCGACTGAAGTGACTTAAACTGCAATTCATCGACTGGCCACTAGAGACAGGCCCCAAAAGAGAGTCAATCCCATAGACCCCCATGTTAAAATGCCCAACTTTACAGCAGAAAATAATATGTTTACAGCCTGGTACAAAAAGTGGTTTTGGTCTATATAGCTCATTTTGTCCTTCATGACAACTGTGAGGGGGGTGAATTTTTTTATAACTCATCCGTTTAAATTATATTAAGCCTTAAAGTTCTGCATAATTAAGGGCGTGGCCACTTGATTGACAGGTGGATTGCCACTGCTTCACTACTAGCCGTTTGTCTGCTGTTAGCGTCACGTCACCTCAGATAATCCCGCCTCTTTGCCCACTTTCGTTTATCCGGGAGTGACGTTCGGCCAAGATGGCGACGTTCGGCTCCGCCCACTTTGCGCTTCTAAAGTGCTCTTCAGAAACCTACGGGTGACGTCACGGACACTACGTCCATATGTTTTTACAGTCTACAGTGTGCCTTGATTCTCAAAGTTAACCGTATCTGCCAGGTTTTACACTTATACTGCGTCTCACCCGAGTTTCTTGACAATGTGGATGTTGTGGAGATCAACGCTCGTGGCGGTGGCGGGGTCGATGACCTTCATGACGGCGTCGACGCTCATGGGCGCGAGCAGGCTGGAGTACTGAGACACCACCTTAGAGCAGAGCGAGGTGGTGGCGCTGTTCAGGAGCGTCTCTTTGTCACTGAGCAGCACCGGCTGACTGATGGAGGTCAAGATCTCCACACCTTTATCCACGGCCTTCTGGAAGGACTCGGAAATGATGGTCGGGTGGATTCCTGGCAGGAAAAACAGACCATTTTCTTGTCATCATAAATAAACACCACTATGACAGAATAATGAAGGTCAAAGGACACCCCAAAATGGCTTTTAAAGCCCCCCTGTGGTAAAAAAAAAATTCACCTTTTAATGTTGTTTATATGTCTATGTGGTGTTTTTAATATGCTTTAAGACAAACCATGTGTAATTCATAAGTCGACAACATTGCTGAGTATTTTCTGCTTAAAACTGCAGTGAACCAAAGACAGTCTCAAAAACACAGTTTGAAATCGCTGGTGTTTCTGACGTCACACACTACCTTGTAACCAATCAGATCAACGTGTGATCGTCAATGAGTGGATCTCTGAGCTGAGTGAGTGAGTGGAGGCGGGGCTCATTTGCATATTCATAGAACCACGTATACTAAATGAGGCAAGGGTCTAGAGTTACATTCAAGCTATTTTAAGGTAAAACGTTTACATTTGTCATTTTGGCGATCAAAGATGAGATTTAAGGGATAAGATTGACTACAGGAGGACTTTAAAGCTCTGTCCTCTGCATGACATCATGCATCAGAGGGTTATAATTCATTTAATTTTATGTCCAACATGTTGCATGTATAAAAAAGCACACTTATTGTAACTAAACAGGGGTTAAAGTGAAAAAAATTCCTGAGCCTGAACTTTTTTTGGGGGGGGGCAGGCGGACTTATCTTCAATGGCACCATTTATTTTCAAGTATTACAGCTGTATCTTAATGGCATCTTTTTATGAATGAAAGCCAGTATCACTAATATTATAGCTACTGATGTCTCGAAAATGATTTCCCCCAAAATTTTAAACATTAGGCTTCAAAAAAATATAAAAACTTTTAACTTGAAACAATCCTCATTAAACCCATAATAAATGTCATATTTACCTGTACATACAGAAATTGAATAAGGTTATAAAACAGTCCCCACTGCATACATTATCAGGGGCGGCCTTACCTATGTTTCACCCGTTTCAATTGAAACGGGCCCCCCCCCCTCCAAGGGGGGCCCCAACAGACCAGCAAAATCCCATTCGTTTTCTCCGTAGGATATTGATTTTCAGCCATAATGTCTAAACCATTCAAGGTAGATTGAGTCTCTGATTGGTGGAACTCGTGGTTACCATGGTGACGTTTACCACTCCCGCAAAAGGCTTAAGCGATCTGAAGTATAATATCGGTAGTTTATGTATTTATACCTTTGCCTTTTTTGCTGTTAGGTTAAAATGTTATTTTGAGCAGAAAAGGAATTTTAAGAGGAAATGAAACTGAAAAACGAAAGATATCGGACAACAAAAGAAAAGCTTTATTCAGTCTACCAAAAGTGAAGTTACCCTGCGTGAAAGGGCGAGGGTTATTCCATGATATATAATTGTTTATAGTTTTAATCAAATAAGGTTGGATTATTTCTATGTTAAGCTGCCTGTTCAGGAAGCTGAAAGAGCACGTAATAAAATAATATACCATTAGGGCTGCAACTAACGATTATTTTGAGAATCGATTAATCGGACGATTATTTTTTCGATTAATCGATTAATCGGATAAAAAATTTCACTTAGATTTTTTTGTTTATTGACTAAATAAAACCCGGTTACACTTTATTTTAAGGTGTCCTTGTTACAGTGTAATTATATATTTAAGTACAGAGTAATATTAAGGAACTACATGTACTTACTATAGGAATAGGGGAATGATTAGGATTTTGTTGAGGCTTAGTTGCATGTAATTATGCATAATTTACTGTTATTACTAAGTACATGTAACATATGAAACAAGGATACCGTAAAATAAAGTGTTACCTTAAACCCTAAATTAGGATATTTATGTGTAAAAGTGTACTTTAAAAAGTGCAAAAGCCACACATTGAGTTTTAGTAATATCAATATTTGCATTGTTTTTAATGATAATTGCTGATGGCAAGTTGACAACCATGATTAATGTAAAAAAAAAAAAAAACATTTATATCCAACATATTGTTTTAACACAATTTTTGTTAAAACAAATTTACAGACATGTTGTTCAGATGTGAAGATATAAACTAAAAACATCTAAAATATATAATTCATTTAATTGTAATTTAAAATTAATTGAATTATAAGGATAGATTGTTAAAATAAATATAGAAAGACTGAAAACAAGCGTGTGAACAGAGCCGCAGTAGATCGCGTTTGAAAAACAATTAAAAGTTAATAGACAAATGCTATAAATAAAGAACGTAATGGAAGTACGCTGCATGTTAACAGGCTTGATTAAAAAGACAGGAAAAATGATGCATTAGTGCACAAACATTCGCTGAAAACCACTGAGTACAGTGACTAAAACAATCTTTTACTGCTGCTGTTATTAACTGCCTTTATATTTAGTGCTTCGCTTTGTAAAGACCGTTTTAATTTAACCTATTTCTGCGGTAGCGCTATTTTAATCCATCACTTATGTTGCGAGCGAACTGATTGCGCAACCTGATGCTCGAGACGCAAAATACAGACATCCCAAGTCTCCCGGAAGTTCTGGGAGTCACCCGCATATCGATAGCGGCTTATGCGGCTCCCTGATGCCCGCAAATTAGTTCAAACTCCCGGGATTTGAGCGTGCATGCGAGACAGAAGAGACTGTGCTCCAAACCGTGAAGCGCGCGCGCGCGGCAGAGCAGCGGAGGGAGAGAGACCTTGCGTGTGTGCGTATGTGCCTCATGAAGCGCGTGTAAGACAGAGAGCATCCTGATTGGCCCGTTTCAACCAATCACCAGTAAACCCTCTCCGTGACGTAAGCAGACCAACTAATCGATAATGACATTCGTTGACAACGATTTTCATAATCGATTATTATCGATTTTATTGATTAGTTGTTGCAGCCCTATATACCATTGATGCAAACCAACAGGAATCCTTGCTTTTTCTGCTCTATTATGTTTATGTTTTATGTAGGGCCCCATATTAGTTATTGAAACGGGCCCCCAGATGCTTAAGGCCGCCACTGTACATTATAATATGAAATATAGATTAATCCTTATCAAAGCTACAAGCGTTCTTTAGTCAAGTTCAGTTAGTAATTTTCTCTGTTCCCTCTGTTCTTTAGGTTAACTTTAATGACAGACAGAATTAATGGCTCCTGTCACTTTAAGATCTGCCGCTGCTGACAGGATCTCACGCATCTCATTCTCTCACTACTATTTACTTCCATTTAAGATTTTATTTAACTCATTTAAGACTGTTCTTGTGAGGATACTCGACAAAACAGACATTCTGGCATAAGTGTGTGTGCTATTGTTCGTTCAAGCACGAAAGAGAACTCGATACTGGCGCGCGTCTTTCTGTGCGTCGTGTGTGTGTGTGTGTGTGTGTGTGTGTGTCAGGACAGGAGGACATGACAGCGCGATCTCTTTTGTCTTGTCGCGCAGGAATGGTTTAAAGCATTTGCGTGAATAATAACCCTGGCTAAAGGATGACAAAAAGAATGGATGGATGCTGCATTAAATATTTTAAAACGTTAAAGCTGGACAAAAATGAATCGCATGCGTTGACAGCACCTGTCATACATTGCTGACAGAAAATACTGCGGTTTGATGTGGGCTCGTTTTCATGGTAAGTTAGGCCTACACAGAATGTTTTTTTTTAGTCAGCTACACAGAATGTTCTACATTTAATATTTAGCTAACAGTCTGAAGTTACCCATTATCCTGACCTGAGCTAATTTCCAGAATCAACCAACTCACATCTCCTTTCTTTCTTTTCATCCATGATGACATTAGTCACCTGTTGTTGTTTCTGGCGTTTCATCACTGACTGTGTCGCAATCTATTTTTTTTAAGTCTATGGTCGCAACCGCTATACCTGCTCATTAGAGGCAATGACGGCGTGCGGTTAAAAATCACAACAAACGAATTTGAAAGTGGGGGGGACATGTCCCCCCTGTCCGCATAAGAAATTACACCCGTGGGTAAGACATCATCCCCGGGCTTTGAACTTGCGCTCCATGCTTTCACCGACGACGCTAATGTGACGTATGGATCTCAATCACACTGTGTGTTGCCAGGACCCGCCCTGCTCTGCTTCTGATAGGCTTGTAACGTTAGTTAAAGTTGCGATCCTCTCATATGATTGGTAGGTGAAATCAATTGACTCGAAAATATTAAACCGCATGCAAGTTCCCAATTTCCCCCCCCCCCCCACGGCCGCACGCCGGAGATCCGGCACGGTGCCGGAATACTTTAAGCCCTGAACTAAAGCTTACCTTTCTGTAGCAGTTTAGAGCAAGCATCAAGAAGAGCTCCAGCGATCACCACCACTGATGTAGTGCCGTCACCAGCCTCAATATCCTGAGCTTTAGACAGCTCCACCATCTGAAACACACACAAATATATCCCATGATACCCCAGACGTGACCTTTGACACGCAATCATTTAGATGTTCAGTTCAAAATCTGTTCTTGATGTGCTGCACTGTTGATGTCCGCCTTTTTTGTAATAATAACATAACATCCACATTTTGAAGATTTTTTTTTTAATTCAAATTGGTAGAAAATAGAATAGCAAATCATGTGTGAATTTCCCTCCCAAACCCTTAACAAATAAATCTGCAGTGAATATCAATCTAAATCAAAAACTTTCATTTAGCACCTCCAGGTTATAGAAATGAATGAAGGATGTACCATTTTGGCCGCAGGATGAAGCACCTGCATCTGTTTGAGGATTGTGGCTCCATCATTGGTGATGGTCACGTCTCCCTTCCCATCCTGAATCTGCGGAGAACAAAAACACTCATTCAGTGCACAGAAAACACAGTTGTTGATACACAGCCAAGTTAAGTGGAGCATAAAACTTTCATACTATATGATGAGATTTATATCAATGAAATCAGTACCATTTTGTCCATGCCCTTTGGGCCCAGACTTGTTCTGATGGCATCTGCGACAGCTGTCAATCAAAAGACAAGATCAACCATTAATCATTACACCTGCTGGCATATTTAAATTGAAAATTTATGAAGAATTAAAAACCTTATATATATATATATATATATATATATATATATATTCCACCACATATATAAATGGTAACTAAAATGTGCATTATTAAAAAAAGAGAATTATATATAGTTTATTTTTTTAATTTTGTACACACACACACACACACATATATATATATAAATAAAATTATATATATATATATATAATTATTAATATTTATAAATATTTTTAAACCAACATTTTGTTACCATATACATGTATGTAAGTATATATTTATATGCATATATATAAAATGTGATAACTAAAATGTAAATTAATTTTAAAAAATACATTTTAGTTCCCACCTATTTTATACATTCACACACACACTATTTTAAATAATATTCTAATTTCTAGAAACAATTTCATGACTTTCTAAATGAATGAAATGTGTGACGTCATTTTTTATTTTCACTAAAATAACAATATTTATACTTTGATTATATTCATATACGTACATATTCATGAATACTCATTTAGTGTCCATGACTGTAAAAGTCCTCATGTGTTGTCAAAATGAAGACCACGCCTAATATATGGACGCCAGTGAGTGTGCGTTATTGTGATTATGATGACCATACATGGAGACATTTTCCTCATAATGCTTTTAAACAAGGTCACGTTTGCAGAAATGAAAGCGTTCGTGCAGATATTGCCATGTGTATATATTAATATTGTGTATAACGGTACACGACTCATTAGGGCTGTGAATCTTTGGGTAGGCAGCGAATCGATTCGATTCACGATTCATAGGTTTTCGATTCGATTCAAGAACGATTTTTGCAAATTCAGAAAGATTCGATTCGATGCGATTCACATTAAAATTCGATGCGATTCGATTAATTCGATTCGATTCTTAATTTTTTATATGCATTCATAGGATTATTTAAATGCTTCCCCAAATGGGTCTTAGTCAGGGTGTGAATTATACAGCTGGCTTCGGGGGTCAGAGAGTGGGAAAAAAAAGAAAGAAAAAAAAAAACTACGACATTTTGTCTATTGTTAACGTTAGTTCATGTTAGTTTTTAATGAATCTATTCTTATAAAAAATATTTCCAAAGCCTATAAATTAGCATTTGTAAAAATGTAAACCAAGATTTAAAAAGGCTTTAAAAGTATAGTTCATCATGGTCATGCTAACTATTTTGTAGGAATGGATACACAACCTTAAAGTGTTCCTACATTAAACATCCTTCCATTGTGAGACTAAAAATACCATGAACTTTCCTAACTAAAACCTTAACTAACGTTTCCTCATGGAATAGCTACTCTTTGTTTTCTCTTTATCCGACTGAACATTTTCCTTGTGATTCTGAAAGAAAACGCGCCGGCTGTCTACTTGTGCTAGGCTATATTAACGATTACGAATGCAACTTTAATGTGCATCTGATTGATGGATAAACCACGCGCTCTTATTTCAGTGTAATTAATGTTGTAGTTATTTCATCAGTTCAGTTTAACGACATTAAGTTACATTTCATTCATCATTCATGATTAATCGGTGTACATTTTAGACACCTATTATACGTTTTCTCTTTCCATGTAATAAATGCGCACCCTTGAATAAGTGGGGTTTT
The DNA here is from genome assembly GCA_029959095.1 of Rhinichthys osculus. Taxonomy (NCBI): domain Eukaryota; kingdom Metazoa; phylum Chordata; class Actinopteri; order Cypriniformes; family Leuciscidae; genus Rhinichthys; species Rhinichthys osculus. The sequence goes on from JARWKJ010000005.1 coordinate 47,707,955, forward strand.
ACTTTAACTGCTCAGGACGGGTATGACCCATTTCCGTAAAACTTCAGTATCTTATCTTAAAGAAAATAACGGTGACGTTTCCACGCAACGAACGCGTTGTTTCATAGCAGTGACCGCGCAATGATATGGCAGCTTTATCAATGGCTTGCTTTCTCGATAGAGAGCTGTCATCTGCTCATGTGAACACCAATGGCTGTCCTGAGGAGAGCTCAAACATGGACTGCTCAAAAATCTGCAGATGAGCTATATGGGACCGAGCGCGAGCGAAATCCAGTGAAAGATGGTAAGAGTGCAGCGAGTATGTGAGAGCTGTGAGGACGCGAAATGACGCCGCTGCAACGCCTCATTAATTCGCGCATGTAGTCATTTAATGACTGTTTTTATGTTTTAAAGCACTGAATCGATATAGAATCGCAAATTATTCGATTCTTAGCATTTTAAATCGAATATTGACCGAAATAAACGATTCACAATTCGAAATACATGTTTCAAGATCGATGCATATGCATCGTCAGGATTTGTAATCGATGCATCGAGAAAACGAATGAATCGTTACACCCCTACGACTCATGCTTCCACTGCACATCATGAGCTGCAGGAACAACACAATAATAAAACAAACCCCTGTCAGTGTTTCTGAGAGATTTAATGGGGATATGCTCACCTTTCCCGGCGCTGATGTTGCTGTAGCGGATCTGCGCGGGTTTGTCCCGGTCCACATACGCACCTCCTTTGTTTTTATACCCGCTTGGAAACGCTCCGACTTCAGGCATGATGGCTAATATTTACGCCGTTTAATTTCGCGGAGTTCACAGACGCAGATGGACGTGTCCCGGTGTCTCTAGGCCGTCTCTGCGGTTCGGATGGGTTCAGATAACGTTCGGCTCGGATTCCCCAAACAGAACCTTCTAGATCCACCGGTCGCGACGGTAGCAAAGAAAGGACCCCGAGCGTGACAGTGCGGCGCGTGAGGATGACGTTCAGGGGTGTCTTAAAACATGCCTCGCGAACCTGCAGTAAGTAAATATGCTGTAGTGGGTCTGCAACGCCCCCTTATATATACAAATGTCAGAGTGTTTTTGCGTATTGTGATTTTGTGATATATGATTCGCGGGGTTTCTATGCTTTAGGATGAGATGAGTTTAATATAAAGCGCGTAGTTCAGTGACACAGCGTTCATAAACACATGTGGTATTGTGCGCGTTCGCGCGTGGAAGCAGCACCGGTTCAACTTCACTGTCTTCCTCTGAGGATTGAAGTGATCCAGTGAAGGTAAGCAGGAGGATGAGCAAGTTTAGAGAGGGCTCATACTATAAAACAAGTGTTGTTTGTGTTTGTCATATAAATCGTGTGTGGTGCAACTGATGCAAGCTTTTACAATACGTCCATTTTTATAAATAATTTTCCGATAATGTTCCAAAAATATCAAGATGATGTTTTTGCCCTCGTCCTTGTCCTTTCAACGTTCACTTTATGCATTAGTAAAATATGCAGCACATCTAATAAAGCATCGTAAAAATACATGTATGGAAACACAAGGTTGCATTTTGTCTTTATTAAAAATAATTAAAAACAAAAAGAACATTAATGACATGATGTAGTTGAGCAAAGCGTTCGATAGACTTTGTATCTCAAAATAAATAACAACTAAAGCAATTTATTTCTATGCATTTATTTGTCTTAAATGTTCAGATTGCATTTTGAGTGTGTTGCAATATAAATGACAGAAAAATAAAAATATCTGTTTTTAATAATAAAAATAATAATGTTTTTAATGTTTCCATAATAGAAGAAGTTTTATTTATATAGTGCCTTTCCGTAGCTCAAGGTCGCTTTACATTATACATTACAATACATTTACACACTCGCACACACATTAGTCACATTATACGAAATAATTTATATTAATTGTTTTGGACAGATGCTACATCATTTAATATGTTAAATTATGCGTTTAATCTTCATCACGGAGCTGCTCAGAATTTTTTTTTAAACTATGATTCTCATTGAAGTTGTTTGTTTGTAATAAATGTACATTTATTACACATTGTACAAAACAGAATGTACATTTTTAGATAATAAAAGCACCTTGTACATACAACCCCTGTATATAAACTATTCCATAATTAAACATTAGTCATCCCCGTATCATTACACACACTGACATGTCTTGCTGTGTTCCCCTCAGCATGCTGTCGCTGAAAGAGAAGGACCGTCCCGTGGCGAGGAAGCTGCTGAGCGCCGGCTGCTGTGTGCGCTGTGTCCTGCGCTTCTGCTGTGTGGGAAGCAGCTCCGCTTACAGGCGCTCACACCAGGTCTTTCACACTCCACCGGAAAATGTTCAATTACTGTAAACAATGCTTAGAAGTGAAACTTCTGATTGCCATGAATATAGCCATTGCTGCTGATATGGCGTTTAATCATAAACAAATAAATTCACGTTGTGTGTCAGGCATTAATGAGCGTTTCTGTTTGTAGGACATGCACAAGGAGCTTCTCGCCTTCGTCGGTGAGGAGTCCCATGATGCATCTGGAGAGGGCGAGACTGAAGACCCGCCCTGTAAACGCATGAGAGTGGAGGAGGGTTGCGTTGCGCCAGCCGAGCCGGACTCGGACGTTTGTCCCGTCTGTTTGGGAGTCCTGCAGGACTTTTGTCATCCCACTTTTGCTAAACAGGTACGTCTTTTTATTATAATTTTAGTAATACCTACAAAGAATTCCAATAAAAATACAATAATACAAAAAAAATGTCTCATATGCACATAAAGTAGTGGGATATTTGTTTTTAATGGCTCTACAAGTTCAATTAAACAATCAAAAATATGAGGTAAATATTTGAACATGTTAAATATGAGGGAGGAACAAAACACTAAACTTAGTTAATGTATTTATCTGATAAAATTATTTGGCAAAAAAAAAAAAAGGCAAACTACAGCTACAGGTTTTATTTTACTATGCTAAGAAATGCATCAAAAAACAATGATTACAGAAAGAAAGAAAAATCATACATTGACTCACCACAACATAATCAGCTATTGATATTTTGTTGTTCATAATTTCTTTGTACGACTGCCCGGCCAATGTTATGTCCGCACAATTCGGCATGTTTCATTGCGTTATCACAAATAAAACAATTGACAACTACACAATATTAAAACCGTTAACACATTTTTAGATGTGAATAAAGGGTGAAGATGCCAATTTCCCACTTTTGGCCACTACTATATATTTATATGTATATATATATATATATATATATATATACTAGGGCTGTCAAATGATTAATCGTGATTAATCACATCCAAAATTAAAGTTTCTTTTACATAATATATGTGGGTGCACTGTGTATAATAATATATTTTATATATATATAAATACACACACATGCATGTATATTTAAGAAAAAAATATTATTTATATATTATATAAATTATATATAAATCTATATACAGTATATACATGAAAATATTTCTTAAATATATACAAGCATGTGTGTGTATTTATTTATATAAAATAATTATACAGTGCACCCACATATATTATGTAAAAAAACTTTTATTTTGGATGTGATTAATCACGATTAATCATTTGACAGCCCTAATATATACACATCACTTTTGGCCACTACTGTATATATATATATATATATATATATATATATATATATATATATATATAATATATATATATATATAATTAATAAAAAACAAAAATGTATTCTTCATGAAAAAATAAATTCTGGCAACACTTTACGATAAGCTTTCTCTTGGTGACGTTAGTTAACATGAACTAACTTCGTAAGCATTTACTAATCTTCATAGCTAATGTTAATCTCAACAATCACTAAAACATTTTTAAGATCAAAAGTTGCATCTGTTAAAATGAAGGCACTGTGAAGAAACACAAACGGGAACATTTTTATCAACTAACATAAGCAAAGGTTAATAAAACTGTAGAAATATATTGCTTTTTGTTATACCATGGTCTGGGTGAGTACTCGATTCTGATTGGCTGCAGGGTGTCCATTAAAAAGTGATAGAGGACACCTAGTAAAGGAGTTCTGGTGAAACTGACTGTTTACTGTTCAGCTGTGAGTAACCATAGCAACAGGCAGTCTCCGTTTACAATTTATTGTATCAAAACAAACATCTAGTTAGCCGTTATACTATGCCTACCTGTGTGTTTTAATTATAGGTTTAAAAAAACGAAAGTGTAACGCCCATGGCTAGACAAGCCTAACTTACATGAAAAACAATACGTTAACTTTCTGGCTCGTAAGTTAGCTAAACTGAAGGGTTGGATGAGCTGAATATCTCCGGTTGCTAAATAAACCGCCAGGCGTAACCAGGGAAACCAAGTTATTGTTTGTAAAAACTTTAGATTTCGATTGTAAAACTAATTAAAATTAAACGAATGTTTTAAAAATGGGAAATTTGGCAAGTGACCATGAAGCGGGTTAATGTCAGGTATTAACTAGTGATATCTTATTGTGAAGCGTTACCCATGTTCTTTCTGGTGTGTTTTCACACCTGTATTCTGCTGCTGTGTGGCTGTTATGTTCGTCCACAGGTGTCAGATGCTGTGAAAAAGCAGCAGTTTGAGTTTGACAGTCTAGTGCTGACCGTCTCTCTTCCTGCCCAGCTGTCCGTCAGAGAGGTGAGTCCCGCCGCCACAGATCAGCTGTTAGCATCGACTTTCACGATAGTAATCTGGACAAAATGTGTTTCTCTGTGCATTTTTAAAGCACTCCTGCTGGCTGCACGTCAGAAAGGAAGTCCGGTATGTAAGCAGCACACATGTCCCATCATTCCTAGCAACAGCACATCTGTTTAAAGCAGGGGCTCTCCTCTGTCCCGGGCTGCGTTTAACTCCACTTTTGTGTTTCCAGGGAGAAGAGCATGTGTTTGGGGAAAGATGATGTCATCCAGGTGAAGGACGCGTTCAAGTGGGCCGTACAGGGGAAGATTGGCCAGGAACTGGGAGCTGCTGTCCTGGCCAATGTGAGTCCTCTTTCTGCTGGATCGGCTTCCTGAGGAATCGGCTGTTATTTAATCTCTGATCTTCGTTCTGTGATCCGCAGAGTCCGTGTGAAGTGAGCGTCGGGTTTATACACCCAGAGACCGAGGAGGACTGTCATTTCTTGTAAGTGGGTCAATGACTGAAAGTGTTGGTTTTACATTAAAGGGATAGTTCACCCCAAAATGAAGACTCTGTCAGTAATCACTCGCCCTCATGTTGTTCAACCCCGTAAGACTTTCGTTCATCTTCAGGACACAAATGAAGATATTTTTGATTAAATCTGAGAGCTGGATCACTCCTCCATAGGCTTCTTAAGGGATTGAAACTTGCCGGCCCAGAAAAGTTATAAAAGGCATCGTTAAAATAGTCCGAGTGACGACAGTGGCTCAATCTTAAGTTTATCAAGTGACAAGAATACCTTTTTGTGCGCAAAAAAACAAACAAAAATAACGACTTGATACAACTATTCATTTCCTTCTCTGTGGGCCGTGAGATTTCACGTAGTGTAACAGCGCAGCGCTTCTGGGTTGCACGTCACACGCATCACACACACATGACCAGCGTCGGCCAATAGTGAGCCTGCGTGTGACGTGCAACCCAGAAGCGCTGCGCTGTTACACTACGTGAAATATCACGGCCCACAGAGAAGGAAATGAATAGTTGAATCAAGTCGTTATTTTTGTTTGTTTTTTTGCGCACAAAAAGGTATTCTCGTCGCTTGATAAACTTAAAGGGGTCATATAATGGTACATGCACTTTTACAAGTTGATTGTACTGAAATGTGTGTTGGCAGTGCCTGTACACAACCATCATATAATGATAAAAATCCATCCAGTGGTTTTGTTTTAATCTCCTTATATGTTTTCCCCTGTCTCAAATCAAGCCGTTCGTTTTTGTGATGTCAATAAAACGGACGCCCCTCCCACGATTGTTGATTGACAGGAGTCAGCACAGGAGTTTCAACACAGACCCGCCCTCGCTCGTGAGAGCTGTCAATCATAGTCTGCGCGGACCGGCGCGGTCATTGTTGATATGCTGGAGCACTGTCTATGAGCAGAATGGCGTCTAAGCGATTGTGGTGTTCTGTTCTTGGGTGCAATAACGAACACAGTCATTTTAATGTTCCTGAATCCGAACCGCTGAAGACGCAGTGGCTGAGTTTGTTTTCGAAGGGAATATTCCCCACGAGCAACGTCAATGCTTTCATGTTTGCGCGAATCATTTCACACACCAGACTGCTTTATAAACGAGGATCAGTATAAAGCTGGATTTGCTAAGAAGCTGCTCGAATAAAGGAAGAAGCTGCTCATGAATAAAGGATCGGTACCAGATATTCGTGTTCCTGCTGAATCTCCAGAACAACTGAAGTGAGTGTAACGTTTTATTAAACTTTATATTAATATTTATATCTTTGCAAATCGCTAGCTGCACGCTTCACAATGAATGTGTCTAAGGTTTACACTCAGGGTACATTACGGCATGTTTTCTATGCATGACGTTCTCAATATAATTCATAATCCCACGTTTATACTGAACAATCTCTATGGCTCTGTGAACAATGCGTTATGGTTATTGTGTTATTGAGTTACAAACGGTGTATGCACAGAACAGAGGGGCGGGGTGAGCAAAGCTCATTATCATTTAAAGGCATATGCACTGAAACGGCGTGCTGAAAACAGAGCTGTTTTTGACCAGGTAAAATAAGTGTTTTCTTACAATACTAATGAGAATTTTTAATTAAAGTATATTACAAAGTTTTAATTTAGACCCTAAAGAATCATATTAGCTTGTACAAAAATGGCATTATATGACCCCTTTAAGATTGAGCCACTGTAGTCACTCGGACTATTTTAACGATGTCTTTCATAACTTTTCTGGGCCGGCAAGTTTCAATCCCTTAAGAAGCCTATGGAGGAGTGATCCAGCTCTCAGATTTCATCAAAAATATCTTCATTTGTGTCCTGAAGATGAACGAAAGTGTTACGTGGTTGAACAACATGAGGGCGAGTAATTACTGACAGAGTCTTCATTTTGGGGTGAACTATCCCTTTTACTTCAGTGGCAGGTTCGAATGGTTGAGCTTGACTAATGCTGGCAATGCTGCAACTTGCATAACAATTTTGAATATGGAATTGGAGTGTTTACATATTGCATTTAACAGATGCTTTTATGAATAAATAAATGCATAAATGTACATTTAATTGTAGAACGGGTCACAATGATGTCACTTTCTGATTAACATGCATGTGTCTTTCTTTGGGCAGAGCGAACACCTGTCCAGACTGTTTCAAACCCGCCAAAAACAAAGCGGTAAGCTTTCCCGTTTTTCCCATATTGTGATTGCAGTCCTCAATCCGCGTTCCCGTTTCTCTCCACTATCCTTTAAACGGGACCTAGTATGCACTTTTACAAAGTCTTGATTTTGATCTAAAATAGGTTTTCATACTTATCATATTGTTTTTCACATATTCTCCATTGTTGCAGCCCCTCTCTTCCCAGTCTGTCAGTAACGCTCAGTTTAGTTCCTGTCTCTATGAAGCCCCTCCTTCTGAAAAGCACACTGCTCTGATTGGTCGGCTGTAACAGTGTGTTGTGATTGGTCGAGCGCTTCGAGCGTGTTTGGGAAATGTCCCGCCCCTTACCATAACCACGAGTTTAACACACTACTAACTAACTCAACCAGGCCCCGCCCCTTTATTTTGAGCGGGAATGATTTAAATGAGGAATATTGTGACGTGTTTGTTCCCGAAAGCAAACTCAAGACTACAATGGAGGCGTTTCAGGGAGTTCAGAAACAGAGACACTGATATAGAGAATAACTCCCGCTGGTGTGACTTTACAGACCTTCCTCATGCTCAAACAGCAACATCACACACTAAAAGCATAATAGGTCCTGTTTAAAATCGGTGTGCCTGTTTGAAATGTAAAAGTAGCGTAGTTGAAGTCCTCTGGGTCTCTGTGCCGCAGTCCATCTTCACCAGGATGGCGGTGGTCAAAGCTCTGGAGAAGATCTCTGATGAGACGTTCAGCAGGTCAGTCAGTGTCTTTGGTGCTCACGCTCGCACGAGGCCGGTTTCGGTCCTTCCCTTTAAATGTTGGATGTGTCGTGTGCAGGAATTATCCATGTCCACCGAAGAAACCACACACTAGATGTTCAGCGCGGGACACCTCGTGTCTCCACACGTCTGTCTTTATAGCAGGTACTTCCAAATACTTTCCAAACAGCAGATTTATATGTTGTTAGTAGGACTGTCCATTTTAGTGTGATTAATATTTATATATGGGTTTTTAAAAAATGTTTTGAAGTCTGTTCTGCTCATCTGGCTTTGTTTATTTGATCAAAAATAGTTATATTGTGAAATATTATTTCAATTTGAAAGAACTTTTTTTTAAATGTGAATATAGGTTCAAATGTAATTTATTCCAGTGATCAAAGGTGAATTTTCAGCATCATTACTCCAGTCTTCAGTGTCACATGATCCTTCAGAAATCACTCTGATATTAAGAAACATTTCTGATTATTATCAGTGTTGAGACAGTTGTGCTGCTTCATATTATTATTGACACATATATATATATATATATATATATATATATATATATATATATACAGGTCCTTCTAAAAAAATTAGCATGTTGTGATAAAGTTCATTATTTTCCATAATGTAATGATACAAATTAAACTTTCATATATTTTAGATTCATTGCACACCAACTGAAATATTTCAGGTCTTTTATTGTTTTAATACTGATGATTTTGGCATACAGCTCATGAAAACCCAAAATTCCTGTCTCAAAAAATTAGCATATCATGAAAAGGGTCTCTAAACGAGCTATTAACCTAATCATCTGAATCAACTAATTAACTCTAAACACCTGCAAAAGATTCCTGAGGCTTTTAAAAACTCCCAGCCTGTTTCATTACTCAAAACCGCAATCATGGGTAAGACTGCCGGCCTGACTGCTGTCCAGAAGGCCATCATTGACACCCTCAAGCAAGAGGGTAAGACAGAAAGAAATTTCTGAACAAATAGGGTGTTCCCAGAGTGCTGTATATATTTAGGTTTTTTTGATGAATAGAAAGCATTTTAGCATTATTAGTGTTTTTATTGTCACTTTTAATGAATTTAATGCATCCTTGCTGAATAAAAGTATTATTTCCTTTGGAAAAAACAAACAAATCTTACCGTCTCGGCAGGTCGGTACAATAAGTTCTCCCGGGAGCTCCCGCAGACGCCGTGGGTGATCGATGGAGAGAGGCGGATGGATGGATCCGTGGAGGAGCTGATCGCCGCCCCGCTCCTATCCTCCTTCAGAGCTGACGGTGAGTGTGTGTGTCTTCACCGAGACGTATATGATGCACAGGTGTTGATTTCTGTCTCATCCCTGTAGGTTTTAACTTCTCATCTTCAGGACGAGAAGACGTGGATGTGAGGACTCTGGGAAACGGTAAAACACACACTCTACGTTTTTTCCGCATTAATTGTGCCTTATATGTGACACAATTGAGGTTTGTGTCGAAGCGGTCATGTATTTGTTTTAATTCACGCGTCTTTTCTCAGGTCGACCATTCGCTCTGGAGCTTCTGAACCCACATCGAACCAAATTCAGCAGAACTGAGATCCAACAATTACAGGAGGTGTTAGTTTCACTGCTCTTCAGTAATCTGAGTGGATGTTCAGTATCAGTAATATATTAGTAACAGTCATGAGTACTCGTGCATTTATACTTGCAATACATTAAAGTCTTTTGAAACATTTTTTTAATGTTCTGTCCTCTCACAATGTGTCGATTCCTGATATTTTGAAAGTGTAAATGGTCCTAAAATTAGATAATTTATTGTCAGTCAAATGCATATTGCTGATAAAAATGTCAAGATCTTTTCCAAAACTCGCAAGCTCTAATCTGATTGGCTGGCTTTATATCCATTCTGGGGATAAGGATGGAAAATGTGAATTTTGATTTGTTCTCTCCTGTCCTGCAGACGATCAACCAGTCGTCTGACAAAATTAGAGTACGACACCTACAGATTGTTACCAGGTGAGTGTGTGTGTGTTGTCTATAAGCACAAATATAAGATATGAAGTGGATTCAATTCCGGTTTCCATTCAATATTGACGCATTTGGATATATATCAGATGGAGTACATGGTAATTTTTCTCGAGGAAATCTTCTCTCTGAGCTTACTGTAAACCCGACACTATAATATTGAATGTTAAAATTAACAACTATTTGGATTTGTCGGGTTTTTAAAAAGAGAATCGAGAAATCAACCCTTTTCAATCCAGCCCTGGTAATTTCGAGTGCATTTCTTCAGGGAAGCAACAAGCCGCATGAAAGAGGGCGAAGAGGAGAAGACCAAAACCTACAGCGCCCTCATCTGGACTCAGAAAGCCATCGACGACACGGATCTGGACTTCCTGAGAAACATCAAGGTCTTTCTGTGCTGTGAGATCGGTTTGAGCAGGAGGCTTGAGAAGAGACGTCCTGATGAGTGTGTGTGTGTGTGTTTAGGATCTGAAGATCGCACAGAAGACTCCGCTGAGAGTCCTGCATCGCCGGCCGCTGGCGGTCCGACAGAGACTCGTCCACTCCATGAGTGCCGTTCACCTGGACACACACCACTTCACCTTGAAGCTGTGCACACAGGCCGGGACGTATCCTTCCCAAACACACACTCACATCTGTAGTTCTCGTGTGTGAGGTAATGGTAATTACTACACAAACATCTACACTACCACTTCAAAGATTTGTAAGTCTCTTCTGCTCACCAAGATTGATAAAAAAAATACAGTAAAAACTAGATATGCGCCGATACCGATAATTCTTTATATTTGAAAGCCGATAACCGATATATTGGCTGATAAATCTAAATCTTTATATAATTTTTGAGAGCCTGATTACAAAAACAAAAGTCTCACCAAAGCACACAATTATAATGTTCTCATTATGATTTTATGTAGCTTATATGACAGACTTGCACTGCATTTTCTTTTTTTGAAGTGATTTCAATCATATTTCAAGCAATTCAAAACCATCATGTTGAACAGTGCGAATCTGATGTGTCTCAGCTGAAGGAAATCATACATTATTTATCGGCTTTTACATATCAGCCAAATTTTCTTATCAGGCCGATAAGAATAACATTAAAAACGACCATATATCGGCCGATACCGATACGGTGGCCGATATATCGTGCATCCCTAAAAACAGTAATATTGAGAAATACTATTAACATTATTACCGTAGTCTTCTTCAGTGTACTTTTACTTGTGGTGGTTTCCCTTCACGGACGTCGCTGCAGTTACATTAAAGAGTTTGTGCACGGAGACTTCGGCCGCACCAAACCCAACCTCTGTGACCTCATGAAAACTGACGCCGATATCCTGGAGCTGGACGTCGAGGTGCGTTTCATTAATTTCCAACATCACGAGTCCCCGCTCATGTGCTTGAGATGTGCACGTCATCTTCAAAATCTCTAATATTCTCTGTGTGTTTCAGTCCGTAGACATCGACTGGCCTCCTGCTATTCCGGATTGACACTCGGGATTTTGAGGATAGTTTTTGTATGTCAGGAGTATATATTTCTGTCATACGGTTCTTTGTTAGTTTGATTGAATTAAAGTAAACCCTTATGCACTGTACTATATGCATTTTCCTTAATAAAACAGCCTAATTTTGTTTTTTGTTTGGTATTGTCATGTTCCTGTTTTAGTCTATATTTTGTTCAATTTGAATCATTTATGCTTCTCTTAAAAAAAAAGGAACCATTATCCTCTGATAAAAATGACATATAAAATACACACACACGTATAGAGATGATGCAGCATTAAAACATCACAACTTACAGGAAAAAATACCACATGGACGTACTGGGAAATTTGAACATTTTAATATAACTTAAAATAAATACTACCAAATGGCAATGCAAGTCCTCTACATGGCACTTGCCCTAATGTTTTGGTATGAAACAAAACAGGCAAACGACTAAAGGAAAGGTATAAAAAATAATGAGGGAGAGAGAGCACTTAATAAACGCGGCCGACAGCGTCCTTCATCCCAACATACGAAAATAAATACAACTAAATTACATCTATAGTACAAAAATACGCTGAAACCAAACAAAAAAAACTCCGTAATCGGAACAACATTAGAAAACCTAATGAGGATTTCTCGTCAGCCTGACCCAATGCGTCACAGCGTGAAAATAACGAACAAAACCACTCGCACTCATACCATTCGCTGTGAAGAAGAACCGCAACAAACACCGGCAGTTTCCAAAACGTTCACTGGATTGGGTACAAACAGGATGGGATTGAAACCATAGCAACTCGTCGTTCCTCCAATGATTTTAGTGTCATAATTTTTTTTCAATTCGTATTTTTGTCACACACGATCACCGTCACGCTGCCCGTCGTCACAAACAGAAGGCATTGCATATGTACATCACACAGAGAAGGGCTCCGGGGTCAAGGGTCATTCACACTGGTATTGCATGGCTCAGTTGCACATATAATGAGTCTGTGTTCTGACTTGGTATTGATTCCAAACGCAGACATCACACGTCCATAAGATTTCCACAGCTATGGAGACAGCTCTCGATGCAAAAAAAAAAATAAAAATGATGCAACAATAACGGTAAAAAGAGAGCGAGAGGTTTGTATTTACATCTTCAGGAATAGTCCAACATTAGGTTTTTCTCTCTGTGGTGAGAAGTGAGGGTCAGTGGTTGATCGGTCTCTCTCTGTGCTGGTGAGAGAGACACACACACCTGTTGCTCTGTACAGTAAAGGGGAAACGCCACCCAAAAGGAGTCTTTACACGTTTGTCCTCGATGCTTGTGTCGGTTCTGGAGAGCCCAGAGCGTTTCAAACGGCCCGTTTCGGCTCGTCGGAGGGGGAGCAGTGAAGGACAAAGCGATAAAAATCACATTTGGGCAGATTTCACCCCGTCGGTGGGTAGATTTATGGGTGAATCTCACGAAAACATGCGCAGCTCATATTTCGGTCCGAAAATCAAAATACAAAAATAAGAAATTAAGTCTAATAGTAATTTTTAAAAAAATTTTAGTCTATTTTTTTTTTTTTTTTTTTTTTTGTGGACTATTATGATTTTTTTGCATTGGGACGTTATTTGTATGGTAATTATGCACCCGGAAAATATCATTACCGTAATGCAAAAACAAAAAAAATTTACTAAAATGCATCCAAATGTTTTACTTTGCAGTTGTTTGTAATTCACATTACTTTGGTTTATTTTATTATTAGGGTAATTATGGATTTTTTATTAATTTTTTACTGCATTACTTTAAAAAATATTTGCATATTTTTATTTGAATTAGCAAAGTCAGTCAAAAAAATACCAACAACACTTTACAATTTGTTAACGGTAGTTAATGCATTAGTTAACATGAACAGTGAGTAATTATTATTTTTTCACAACATTTAATAATCTTTGTCAATGTTAGTTAATAAAAATGCAATTGTTTGTTCATGTTAGTTCACAGTGCATTAACTAATGTTAACAAATACAACTTTAAAATGTTAAAAATCTATTAACATTAAGACTAATAAATGCTGTAGAATTGTTGTACATTGTTAGTTCATGGTAACTAATGCAGTTAATCTTTACAAATTAAACGTGTTAAAATATAATTACACTATAATTGTTACAGTAATGAAAATGAGATTTCTTCGCATTACGGTAATAAAAAGTTTGGGAGGAAACTCACGAAAATAACGTCACAATGCAAAACATCTAAGTGATGCTTAAATATGCTTCATGCAAAATATCATTTCTTGTCCTCAAGATTTTGCAGTGAAATATGCCGCAGACATGTCCTTGACCGGTTTCATGAGATTCACACTTGTGCTCTGGATCGCCTGAGAGACCTTACAGTAACGGCAGTTTGTTGTGTGGTTGAGTGTTTGAACTGAAACCTTCATATCAGAGCGTGAGGATAAAAACTAAAAAGAAATACAAATATTAACACTAGTGTCCTATGACACATTCCCACCCCCACCCTTCTTAGATTTCATTTTTACAGAAAGCATGAACGAGGAACAAGACTCTTCAACGTCTCAGACAGAGGATGTGTGTGTGTGTGTGTGTTAAAAATCAGGAACAAACTTACATTTGTGAGCCTCACAGGAACGGATCTGCTGCTGCGTCTAATATAACACCAACTACATGTCTGTCTGTCTGTCTGTCTGTCTGACGAGATCCACACACATAAGGCAACATTTTTGGTTTGTTCCCCACAACGGCTCTTTTAAACAAGTGCAAAAAAAAAAGAAAAGAAAGAAATGCTGTAGGTCTTCAACAATACTGATCATATTTCCCAAAAAACACTGTCCATGATCTGTAAACAACAAGCTGAAAGTGTACAAGACTTTTTAAACGTGGGTCGACTAGCTCAAGTCTCACCCAACTGTGCAAAACCCCTTTTAAGTCCCACATGAAATAAAAAGAAAAGAAAAAAACGAACAGAAAGCAGCAAAAACGACTCGCTATGACTATCAGCAATTAAACGGAGGGGGAGAGAGAGGGGGGCTCTTTCTAGCATGGCTACGCAGGGCTCCTTAAATGGCGGTTCTTGATGACATCACTCCCGCCCGCTGGCCGAATACGAGAACTGTGGGAAGTGTGGTCTCCGTTCGCTGTCGGCCGAGTCCATCCCGTCCTCGTCGTCTGCGGGAGAGCAAGAGAGAAACGTCACACACACGTCACGCCCGAGGCAGTTTTCCACCTCGCTCCGAGTGGAAGCGATGAGCGCCATGCAGATTTTCACAGTGATACGCTTGATGGAAAAGCACGGCTCTTTCATTGTGTGCCGAATGTAACTTCCTCTTCCTGTGCCGCGAGGAGCCGGGGAAAAGCTACAGGAAAAGAGAGAGAGAGAGAGAAGGAGGAGGGAAAACACTCACACTTCTCTGGAGGGGTGATGGTGATGGTCTGCGCCGTGAACTCCTCGTCGAAATACCTGGTGTCGGTTTCAGATGAGACCTGTGGCATGAATGGCGGGACCAGCTGGATGAGAGAGAGAGAGAGAGAGAGAGAGAGATAGAGAGAGAGAGAGAGAGAGAGAGAGAGAGAGAGAGAGAGAGAGATAGACAGAGAGACATAGACAGAGAAAGAGAGAGAGATAGAGAGAGAGAGAGAGAGAGAGAGAGAGAGAGAGAGAGATAGACAGAGAGAGAGAGAGAGATAGACAGAGAGACATAGACAGAGAAAGAGAGAGAGAGAGAGAGAGAGAGAGACAGAGAGAGAGACATAGAGAGAGAGATAGACAGAGAGACATAGACAGAGAGAGAGAGACCGAGAGAGAGAGACAGACAGAGAGACATAGAGAGAGAGAGATAGACAGACAGAGAGACATAGACAGAGAGAGAGACAGAGAGACATAGACAGAGAGAGAGACAGAGAGAGAGAGAGAGACAGACAGACAGATAGACATAGAGAGAGAGAGATAGACAGAGAGACAGACAGAGAGAGAGACAGACAGAGAGACATAGAGAGAGAGAGAGATAGACAGAGAGAGAGACAGACAGAGAGACATAGAGAGAGAGAGATAGACAGAGAGACATAGACAGAGAGAGAGACAGACAGAGAGACATAGAGAGAGAGAGAGATAGACAGAGAGAGAGACAGACAGAGAGACATAGAGAGAGAGAGATAGACAGAGAGACATAGACAGAGAGAGAGACAGACAGAGAGACATAGAGAGAGAGAGATAGACAGAGAGACATAGACAGAGAGAGAGACATAGACAGAGAGAGAGAGAGAGAGAGAGAGATAGCTCATTATACATAATCACGTATGAATGAATAGAAAGTTCAAAAGAACAGCATTTATTTGAAATAAAAGTATTTTACTTTCACTTTTTATCAATTTAATGCATCCTTGCCGAGTAAAAGGGTAACACTTTATTTTAAGGTGTCATTGTTGCAGTGTAATTATACATTTATGTACTGAGTAATATTAATTAACTACATGTACTTACTATAGGGTTAGGGTAGGATTAGGTTTAGTTTACGGATTATGCCTAATATACTGTTATTACTATGGTAAGTACATGTAACAAGGACACTGTAAAATAAAGTGTTACCAATAAAAGTATTAATTTCTTTCAAAGAAATCTTTTGAATGGTAGGGAAGCAAGCCACGTTTTTGCTTTTAAACCCTCTAATGTGTTGCGAATGCACTTGTACCTTTTTGTCATAGACGTCCTGCCAGTCCAGCGATGTGAAGAAACTGTGTCTCATGATTTCCTTCGCATCATCTGGACCTCCTCCGAGCCTTCGGACAATAAACCGCAGATTAATATTCATGCAGGTCTCACGTGATGCAGATTAAGCCTGGCGTGCTCATATTGAAATTATGATTTTACATCTGAATGCCAATAATTGTTAGTAAAAACCTTCCAAACACAACCGGAAAGGCTTTGGATCACACACACACACACACTGGACACAACCGGAAAGTTCACACACTGACCTCTTATTGGGGTCTTTGATGAGTAATCCAGACAGTAAAGACTTGGCGTCTGCAGAGAGGGTTCTGGGAAACTTGATCTCCTCCATCAGGATCAGCTCAAACAGCTTCTCATGGTCCTGGAGGAAGATGCACGTCAGCATGTACAAGAGCAATCGTGTGTCGGTTATACAGCGAGTCGTACTGTACCTGATTATAAAAGGGAAGGCGTCCACACATCATCTCATACATGACGACTCCCAGACCCCACCAGTCCACCGCTCGCCCGTAATCATTGTCCTCCAATACCTGATCAATAACATCACATGATCCATCAGACAAACCACCACACATCATCCTTAAATAGTCTTATGTTCAAATGCCCGATCAATAATGGATAATAAAGATACTTTAATATCTCCAGTCTCCTGAACACTTGTGTCAAGAGGGGCAACAATTAAAGTGATTGGATTAACTATAATCATAATTTATCCTCCCACACATGATCCATATTCAATATAACATACCCGATTAACAATCTGAATCACATCAAAATATGATAGAATACCTCAACAAAAATCAAATTCATATCTTCCAATCTTCATTAATAATTGATCAAAAACACATTCAGATCTTTATTAGCCACCAATAACTGATCAATATTCCGTTAATATCTTTCAGATCTTCATTAACAATTAAATTGGCCTCCAACAACCAATCAAAAACTCATTAATATCTTCCAATTCTTCATTAATAATTATATTATCCTCCAATAATCGATCAAAAACACATTAATATATTTCAGATCTTTATAAATAATTATATCAGCCTCCAAAATACTGATCAAAAACATCTTCCAATTCTTCATTAATAATTATATTTCCCTCCAATAACCAATCAAAAACTCATTCATATCTTCCAATTCTTTATTAATAACTATATTAGCCTCCAATAATCGATCAAAAACATCTTCCAATTCTTTAATAATTATATTAGCCTCATTAATATCTCTCAATTGAATTCATCATCAAGAATTTTATTATACTCAATAACTGATCAAAAATCACACTAATATCTCCCAATTCTTCAAAAATAATTATATTAGCCACCAATAACCGATCAAAAACTTATTAATATATTTATTAGTAATTATATTAGCCTTCAATAACAGATCAAAAACTGATTCATATCTTCATCAATAATCACATTGTGCTCCAATACCTGCGCAAAAATCAAATATGGACATTATCCTGATATCTGATCCATGACATATTATCCTCTGACATCTGATCAATAATCAAATCACATTATCCTCAGGTTCCTGATCAATAATCTAGTGATACTCCTCTCCCATGGCTGATCCAGAAACAAGTATATAATCTTTCAAAACGTAATCATGTCAAATTGCCTTAAAGTACTTGATTAGTTACTACTGACAGTCATTTTGAAATCATATTAATATCAATAATCAATCATTATTGATCATTTCTGAGGTCATCCAACCCAGAAAAATGACTCAAATGATGGAAAAACAGCCTGACATATGATTACATCATACAGTTATGATTATGACATCAGCTTTAGAATGAGTCATCGCTGTTACAGCATCCATATGCAACAGCATCGTTTATTATTATAAATGCTGCACTCCTCTTTCATCATTAAAGTGGAGCTTGAAAACGGCCAGCAGATCAAAAGTGAAGTTACCCTGCCGTGCGTGAAAGGGCGAGGCTTATTCCAACGTAAATTGTATATAGTTTTAATCAAATAAGGTTGGATTATTTCTATGTGGAGCTGCCCGTTCATGAAGCTGAAAGTGCACGTGATAAAATAATATACCATTGATGCAAAGCAACAGGAATCCTGGCTTTTTCTGCTCTATTATGTTTATGTTTTATGTGGGTAGTTATTGAAACGGGCCCCCAGATGCTTAAGGCCGCCGCTGCCTGTCTGATCACTCTATTTTTACCCGTGAGCGGCTCAGTCTCGTCGACAGCTTGCGGTTTGTGTCTATTTCTGTACGCACGGTAAACACACAGCTAAAGTGTGACCCTGTTCCGGCTGTGACAGACAGAGATTAAACACTCATTTATATTCAATTTACCACAGTAAAGAGGGCTTCCTGTGCGGAGTTTAAAGGTGCAGTGTGTAATTTTAGTGGCATCTAGTGGTGAGCTTGCGAATTGCAAGCAACAGAAGTTACGGTGGCCGACAGGAAGTGATGTCGTCGTCTGAGACAGCAGAGAGTAGCCAGTTCAGCAATGAGGTTACAAAGATAAATAAAGAAAATAGGTTTACTTAATTATTCAGTAAAATGATATGTTATTGCGAATATTATTGTTACTCGTTCATCATTGTGTCAGTGTTTTATTCGCTGACTTTAGCGAGCTTCTTTTCACGGAGAACAACATAGTGACGAAACGCGTTTGTCCGTTTGGGCCACTGTAGAAACATGACGGCGCATTTCAATGTAAGCGGACCCGTGTGTGTGTGTGTGTGTGTAGATAGAAACGGCTCATGATTTTTCAAAATAAAAAAAAACGGGTAAATGCAAATTTGAAATATGCCCTACGTTTCATCAAGAGGAATGAAAACACAATGAGGTCTGACTCGCTTGCAAGGAAATTGCTAAATAACCCATACATGATTTCCGGAAAGAGATCAGTTCAAATGAATAACTGTTGAACATTTTTACCAACTAATATTGATGGTGTAAGCGGTTCAGAGGGAATTACTCAGTTGTGGCAAAGACATTATCACGAGCTGTTAAAAGTAGCTTCTTTGCAGTGGGCTATATTGATAATAATGAAGATGTGACTGTCTCCCCACAAGAAGTATCTAGCCGCGTTTCCACCGCAATTACCAGGAACTATTTGTCCCAGGAACTTTTTTCATAGGAACTTTTTTGCCCCAGAACGGTTGCTTACTGCGTTTACACCGTGGACTAAAGTACCGGGAAGATTAGTCTGGTGACGTTGAGACTGCTCCTCCCAGTCTGCGCGTACTTGTTTTGAGTTTTAAGTATTGAGGAGATTCAAGCTGTGCTGCTTTTTTGTGTGCGATCTATTGGTTTACTAACGAGGTAATTAACAAAACGGCAGAAAAGAGACGAACACTAATACCAAAGCGTATTCATTTCACAAAGCTCGTAATGCTAGATAGACAACGTTTGTTATCAGCTATAGCGGACATGACCGTGAGATGGATGGGACGAACGCGCGCAGCCCACCCCGAAAGTTCCTGAACTCTGAAAAAGTACTACCTCGCCAGCAGGGACTTTCTGAGGGGGGGAATTTTTACCCGGAACTTCATTTAGACCCTGGTTCCTGCGGTGTAAACACACGGAGTACCACCCCAAAGTTCCTAGTTCCTGGGGAAAGTTCCTGCGGTGGAAACGCGGGTTTAGATGCAGTTATGATGCTAAAAGTGTGGTATGGATAAGATATCTGCTGGAAAACTCAGTCCTCTACTGGGTTTTTAGTTGATGGTATTTTACCTGATTCCATCTTATCTGTTATGTCAGTGCCTATTATTAAAGACAAATCTGGCTAAATAAATAGCATGGATGATTAGCGGCCTATAGCTCTGGCCAGTATTTTACCCAGGGTCATTGAGAGAACGTTACTGAATAAGTTGGGAGCAGTTTGTTCTGACCTCTGACAACCAGTTTGGCTTTAAACCCAGATATGTGCATCTTTGCTCTAAACAGGCATAATTCCACAATTTGTATGTGTTTTATTGATGCATCTAAAGCCTTTGATTGTGTAACAAAAAAAAAATATTTCTACTTCCCAAATTTCTAGTGAGAATTCAGTTTTTTGGTATGCTCATCTAGCCTGGGAAAACCCAGACAACTTCCGGCAAATTTAGATTTGCTCTGAAAGTTAGTCTGGCAAAGAGCTCATTCAAGCCCATTTCCAATCCATCGAAATCGAGGCACCAATCAGAAATGTTGGGGCGGGCTTTAAACAATGACGACAGCGCTGGGATTTTGAAGCAGATTTTGTAGCCTACATTACAAAGATGGATGCCGCCGTCGAACATCACTCGTTCGAATCAGCTATCGCGTCTGTTTTAAGCGCTTTGAACGTTTCCTTTTTGTTAAAAAACGAGCAAAGAACAACACTCGGAGATGTTTCTCCGCCGCTCTGCATACGTCATCTCCTTCATCGCTCTGATTGGGTTTAGGTCTATCCGCGACGTCCGTTGGTGACGCCCCTCTGGAAATGATTTGTCTATGACGCTTTGCCAGACCATAACTCAGTTACAACTGAGAATGGTCTGGTTTTAACCAGGCTAATGCTCATCAGTCAATGTATGTCAAATCGGGTAACTCTGTGTCTTCTGCTTTCAATGTATGCAATGGAGTAAGCCTTTTGTCCCCCTTTCTTTTTAATGTTTATATGGACCATTTATCGAAGCTGCCAAACGGCTGTGGAACAGGTAGGTAACACGATCATCAAACACTTGGCGATTTGGTGATGTTCTGTCCATATAGTGCGGGCCTTCAACAGTCGCTGAGGGTTTGCTCTCAATATGGCTTAGACTTTGACATATGCAATGCAAAGAAGAGTAATGTTATGATTGTTAGGAGTAGGGAGGACAGGAGAATTCTCTCTGTCTGGTAGTCTCCTTAAAGTTTGCGATGAGGCTAAACACTTAGGACACTATATAACCGATGTCTGATGATAGGGACATTCACAGATAGTATCGTATGATGTATGCACAAGCGAATACGTTGCTTGGCAAATTTAGTGTGTGCTCAGGATCTGTGAAGACTACACTTTTTAAAGCATTCTGTACCCCTATAATTTTAACACTGACGAACCCGACACTAAGTCCAGTCAGGTTTTTCCCCAGTATGTGGAACCATTGGCGTTTTAGCCTATATGTAAATATGTGATATTGTGGATTCTGTGTGTTTTTTGTTTCTTTTTGTATTGGTATTTTTTATTGTTTGTGTCCTGAATAAAGCTTTGATGAGGATGATGATATTGCATTTCTGTCAACAGATCCTCCTAAATATTACACAATGCACGTTTAAAGAGATAAAACGATACGCTTGTGTCCCGTACCTCAGGGGCCAGATACTCTGGAGTCCCGCAGAAGGTCTTCATGGTAGCAGCGTCTGTGATGCCCTCCTTACACAGGCCGAAATCAGTGATCTTTATGTGCCCGTCCTTATCCAACATCAAGTTTTCCAGCTGGAAAAACACACACAAGTGGTTCTGTGATATCTTACGTTCAGCTGATAATGCTGAGGTTTACAGGAGGTTAGTCTGTGTTTTGTTCACCTTTAGGTCACGGTAAACAATCTTGGCAGAGTGCAAGTAATCCAAGGCAGAAACGATCTCAGCGCCGTAGAAACGGGTTCGGTCCTCCGAAAACACACGTTCTCTCGACAAATGAAAAAACAACTGCAACAACAATAAAAATAAAAAAATAAAAAAAATCAGAATTCACAATTACAAATGTGCATCACATTGACATACATGGAGAATAAACATTTGAAATAGAGCAAGAAAGATGACAATTTAAAAGAAAAAAAGCCTGAATGTAGAACATTTTTTAAATAACATTTGAAAATCTTCAAAAGCAAGTTTAGACGTTGCAGAGAAAGTTCAAAAGAAGGAAATTGAGTTTGAAAGAAATATAAAGTGGGAAAGACAAGTTGAAAAATGGTCTAAAGGAAGTTCGAAGTGTACATAGAAACTGTATTTTGAAAAAATGTTCAGGAAGAAATTTGAAAGCTGGGAAGAAAATTTAAAATTTTTGTAAATTGTTTGCATGTTTGAAAAAGTTCAAAGATTAGAGAGAAAGATCAAAAGGTGGTTTACAAGAATGATCCAAAAGTTCAAAGAAGATAAGATCATCAGAAGTTTGACAGAAAGAACAAAAGTTGGAAAATGTTCCAAAGGGAGTTTAAAATTTGGAGGGAAAGATAAAAAGAAAATCCAAAGTTCAAAGGCTAGAGAGAAAAAGTTCCAAAAAAGTTCAAAGGCAGTTAAAACTTTTGAACTTTCTCTCTAGCCTTTGAAGTTATAAAAGAAAAAGAAAAAGTAAAAGCACTTTTACAATAACTGAAAACATTTACCTCTCCTCCATTCACATATTCCATAACAAAACATAAACGATCCTTCGTCTGAAATGAGTACTTCAGCGACTGCAGGCAAAATACAATATAATGTGTGTGTTAATTACAATTAATAACATGAGGACTGTTTATTTTAACTGTCTGAGGAGTGTGATATATATATTTATATATATATAAATAATAGCATCACTCACAGTTAGAAACGGATGCCTAGTGTTCTTCAAAACTCTGCTCTCCGTGAGCGTGTGCGCCACTTCATCCTGAGAGAGAGAGAGAGGACGCGAGAGAGAGAGAGAGAGAGAGAGGACGCGCGAGAGAGAGAGAGAGAGAGAGAGGACGCGCGAGAGAGAGAGGACGCGCGAGAGAGAGAGAGAGGACGCGCGAGAGAGAGAGAGAACGCGCGAGAGAGAGAGAGAGAGAGAGGACGCGCGAGAGAGAGAGAGAGAGAGAGAGAGAGAGAGAGAGATAGAGAGGACGCGCGAGAGAAAGAGAGAGAGAGAGAGAGGACGCGCGAGAGAGAGAGAGAGAGAGAGAGAGGACGCGCGAGAGAGAGAGAGAGAGAGAGAGAGGACGCGCGAGAGAGAGAGAGAGAGAGGACGCGCGAGAGAGAGAGAGAGAGGACGCGCGAGAGAGAGAGAGAGAGAGAGGACGCGCGAGAGAGAGAGAAAGAGAGAGAGAGAGAGAGAGAGAGAGAGAGAGAGAGGACGCGCGAGAGAGAGGACGCGCGAGAGAGAGGACGCGCGAGAGAGAGAGAGAGAGAGAGAGAACGCGAGAGAGAGAGAGAGAACGCGAGAGAGAGAGAGAGAGAGAGAGAGAGAGAGAGAGAGAGAGAGAGAGGACGCGCGAGAGAGAGAGGACGCGCGAGAGAGAGGACGCGCGAGAGAGAGGACGCGCGAGAGAGAGGACGCGCGAGAGAGAGGACGCGCGAGAGAGAGAGAGAGAGAGAGAGAGAGGACGCGCGAGAGAGAGAGAGAGAGAGAGAGAGAGAGAGAGAGGACGCGCGAGAGAGAGAGGACGCGCGAGAGAGAGGACACGCGAGAGAGAGAGAGAGAGAGAGAGAGAGAGAGAGAGAGAGAGAGAGAGAGAGAGAGAGAGAGAGAGAGAGAGAGAGAGAGAGAGATGTTGTTGATTTCAGCTGACGCCTGTCACTTCTCAGTTCAGTGTGTTCTCAGAGCACCAGGTTTCGTACCTTGGCAATAATAACCTCCTTTTTCAGGATCTTCATTGCATAATATGTGCCGCTGGCTTTCTCTCGCACCAGAATCACCTTCCCGAACGTGCCTTTCCCCAGCAGCTTCAGATAGTCAAAGTCATTCATCGTCTGTCCAGGGAGAGAGAGAGGGTTAGTTTGAGCACATGCGCGTGGATCCACCAGGCCGGCACCATCCCTAACCTTTCGTTTGTGATGACTGGTTGACGTGTCCATCTCCTCCTCGTTGACGTTCTCGATCTGAGAGATGGGGCTGCACAGGATTCCTTCCTCTTCCTGTTTGGCCAGCTTGTCTGCCACCATCTGAATGGCCTCGACCCACTCATCCCTTGTTAGCAAGGAAACAAATGAGCAGACAGTCGGGATAAAGCCATATATTGGCCAGGCCGATTATTAATCAGCTGATTTCAGACTATACTGAGATCAACTGTGACCGGTATGATGTATTTTTAACATCCTTAAAACAAGATCAATTTTCTTAAGAAATTGAGATTAGCTTTGTTTTCAGAGAATCACTTTGAACTTATTTTTATTTTGGGGTCTTTAAGATTTTTTTATTGTTTTTGAAAGAAGTCTTATGTTCACCAAAGCTGCATTTATTTGAATAAAAATACAGTAAAAACAGCAATATTGTGTAATATTATTACGGTTTAAAATAGCTCTTTTCTATGTGAATATATGTTAAAATGTAATTTATTCCTGTGATCAAAGCTGTATTTTCAGCATCATTACTCCAGTCTTCAGTGTCACATGATCCTTCAGAAATCACTCTAATATGATGATTTGCTGCTCAAAAAACATTTATGAATATTATTAATAGCTATGTTTCCTAATAATTTAATTTGACTAGTGCACATTTGCGAATAGAGCACCGTTTCCATCCCATGTGACCAAAATTGCCACTTCCTGGGAAATCAGGCTCTTTTATCCTCCATCATAAATGACTTGCGACTCAGATGAAGCGGCGCAGATCTGTCATGTTATCTTGCTTTCGTATGTGTCATTATAACAAATTATTCTGATGACAGACTTTGACTCTGCGTTTCAGAACGATCAAACCAACATTTGAGATGCTGTGATGTGATTGGTCCGCAGGTTAGTCCAGTTATCCAATCACATCCTCTGTTGAGGCAAAGTCAACGAGTTTTTTTTGTTGCGCAACAATGGATTTATTCGGTAAATGTGTTTCCATTTGCAATTTATGTGGATGTCTTCTTATCAGTAAAAAAAAAAAGTACAGCCTTAAAGGGATACTCCACTTTTTTTGGAAATAGGCTCATTTTACAACTCCCCCAGAATTAAACAGTTGAGTTTTACCGTTTTTGAATCCATTCAGACGATCTCCGGTTCTGGCGGTACCACTTTTAGCATAGCTTAGCATACATCATTGAAGTGGACAAGACCATTAGCATTTCTCAAAAAAAAAATGAACAAAGAGTTTCGATATTTTTCCTATTTAAAACTTGACTCTTCTGTAGTTACATCGTGCACTAAGACCGACGGAAAATGTAAAGTTGTGATTTTCTAGGCTGATATGGCTAGGAACTATACTCTCATTCCTGCGTAATAATCAAGAAACTTCACTGCCGTACCATGAGAGCAGCAGGCGTAATGATATGACGAAGCGCCTGAAAATAGTCCCCAGCTGCGTCATATCATTACGCCTGCTGCTCTCATGGTACGGCAGTAAAGTTTCTTGATTATTACGCAGGAATGAGAGTATAGTTCCTAGCCATATCAGCCTAGAAAATCACAACTTTACATTTTCCGTCGGTCTTAGTGCACGATGTAACTACAGAAGAGTCAAGTTTTAAATAGGAAAAATATCGAAACTCTTTGGTCATTTTTTTTTTTGAGAAATGCTAATGGTCTTGTCCACTTCAATGATGTATGCTAAGCTATGCTAAAAGTGGTACCGCCAGAACCGGAGATCGGCTGAATGGATTCAAAAACGGTAAAACTCAAAAGTTTAACTCTGGGGGAGTTGTAAAATGAGCCTATTTCCAAAAAAAGTGGAGTATCCCTTTAATCGAGCATTTTTATGCACATTTTTAAATTGTACGAGCATCTTCATTTAGCGATTTTTATGCGATATCCAAAAATGCACATAGAAATGGATGGAAACACAGCTATGTTAAAAAAAAATTGTGCTGCTTCATATTTTTTTGTAAACTATGATAAAAAAAATTCAGGATTCTTTGATTAAAAAGAAAGTTTATTTGAAATAGAAATCTTTTGTAACATATAAATGCCTTTATTGTCACTTTTGATCAATTTAATGCATCCTTCCTGAATAAAAGTATTCATTTCTTTCAAAAAAAACAACAAAAAAACAAAGAAAAGTCTTGCCGACCCCAAACCTTTGAGTGTCAGTGCATGTTAAATGTGACGTGGTACCTCTCGTCGGGCGAGTCCACGTGGAAGGTGCGCTCGATCACAGTGGTCCACTGCAGACACCTGATGATGAAGGTGTTGGGCTTCGGCCTCTCCGTCTTCATCAGCTGACACTCTGACCAGACACAGGAGGAAAGAGGAGTTTACATGAGGAATAATGACGTCATCGACTCATGATGTCACGTTGATGACATCAGCACGTGACGCTCCTCATTGAATCTGTCTCATTGAGTCTGAAGAGTCCATTGATCTTCAAGGGTTTGCCAGAAACATGACACGCTGATATCACAAAATTAAAAACAGCAAGGGTAAAATAATAAACATTAAAAAAATGAACTAGCTAGCTAGCTAAATAAACAAGTCAATGAATTAATAAAAAATGTAATAAAATTCATCAAAACATAAATAATAGGGCTGTCAAACGATTAGTCGCGATTAATCGCATCCAAAATAAAAGTTTGTGTTTACATAATATATGTGTGTGTACTGTGTATAATTATTTTAATACATAAATACCCACACATGCATGTGTATTTAAGAAATATTTGCATGTATATACTGAATGTAGCCTATATATAATGTATATTTTATATAAATATAAACATTTTATATATAAATAACATATTTTTCTTAAATATATACATGTGTGCATTTATATACAAAATAATTATACAAAGTACTTTTATTTTGGATGCGATTAATCGTGATTAATCGTTTGACAGCCCTAATAAATACATTTCTTGTTGCAAATTAATCAAGAGATTAATCATACATCATTACTCATTTTATTCTGACAGAATACACAAAATGACAACTAAAGTAAATACTTCCCAGATAATATATTACACATCTTTATAATATTTTTATTTATCACGTATAAATGGGTCATATAGTAGATTTAATTCATATTTTTGTCCCTAGCAAAGCGGATCCTCGTGTCAAACATTGGAAAACACCTGCACTAGCATACGCATGGTCTAAAAGACATAAAACATTATGATTTCAATTTAAATAAGTTTGATAATGAGAGACTCACTGGCGACAGAGAAGTTGTTGAGTGGATACGCCAAATCAGCATCTTGCGGCTTCTCTTTATATCCAATGAACGAGCCATCCGTCTTTAACAGGAAGTACCGCGGCCTCCAGTTCTTAATGTATTCACCTGTCGAGCCAATAAAAGTCATCAAGCATGCCCATATACACACATATTTGACAGAATATATACGACTGCAGTGTATTTCTCACCTCTCTTTTGCACCCATCCCTCTTTCACTACGTTCTGGTCGTTCATTTTGGGCCTGAGGTCAGAGTTCAAGGGTCAGTCCAGTGCTCGACGTCTTGCTCGTGGATCTGTCCTGTTCCCTCACTCTCCCTTACGCCCGTCTCGCTCTGCCCTCCTGTTCTCTCACACTCTTCCTCTCACTTTCTCTGCCACGTTGTGATGTAACGTCTCAGCCTCCTCCTTCACTTTCACTCTCTCTCTCTCTCTCTCTCTCTCTCTCTCTCGCTCGCGACCCTTCAGACACTCCAACGGTGACTCAGCCTGGAAGGAAACAACAAAATAGAGAAAACACACACACACACACACAAGGGTCATTCTCTTCCGCTTCTCCCCTTCTCCCACACACACACTTCCATGTGAAATAAAGTCATTGTTAAGAGCAGGGAAACATTTCCCGCCCCTTCCCGTGGCCTTCTCTTCCTCTCTCACACTGGATGCTGATGCGATACGTGCTTCTTTGCGCTTTAGAACCTTACGATTAATCTTGGAACCAGCGCAGAAATGTCACAACCAATAAAATAACCCTATAATGAACCCAGTGACATTTAGAATCAACACTGAAACCTTAGAATCTGTCTCTGAGAATCAATGTAAGGAATTTAGAACTTTAGAATTTAGAATTTTATAAGCAAACTTACTGTAGAACCCCATAGTAGATTAATATCACTACCTCAGAATGAATGTTAGAATCATCTCAGAATCATGTGTTGAACCTTGGAATGATAAAATAAATATTAGAAACCAATTAGGAATTGATATAAATCACAATTTGAATTTTTCAATGAATAGAACTCGCATTCAAACAATCTGAGATTCCACTTAAAAACTATTAATCTGTTATAGAACCTTAAATCCTTAGAATAAACCATAAAATCTGGGAAATCAACCTGACAACTATCTTAAAATTAAAACTTGGAACTTAAATCTTAAAACTTTTTTTTTTTTTTTTGCATCATCTTGGAATCGAACATAGAACCTTTAAAATCAACCTTGAAATCTCAGAATCACCATTACAACCTCAGAATCAACCTTGGATTTCTACAATTAATCTTAGAAATTTAAAATCAACATCATAACCTCAGAATCTTATAGCTATAACTTTATAATTTTACAATCAATTTCAGAAAGCCATAATGAATAATAGCACATTTTAATCAACATCCGAACCTCTAACTTGCTTTATCATTCTATCAACTCAACTGTTGAACCTCGGAGTGATCCAAATAAATTAGAACGCTATTTGAAATGGAAACCATAGAATCAATCAGAATAAAATTAGAATTTTTACAATAAACAGAACTCACTTTCAGTAAAGAATCAACCGTAAAAGCATCTTAGAATCAAACTAATCTATAAAACATTCATTTCACTTTATAACCTTGGAACTTCCCAATCAACTTAGCAACTAATGGTAGTTTGTTTACAAGTAAAGCTTTTTCTTTGCGTGTTTTATTGTACTGACGACAACGTTGTCAAAACGATCCCTACTAAAAACACTGTATTTTGCATTCCAGGCCAGTAGATGGCGATGTCACTTTGTAGAGCTGCACGATTAATCGCAAAAAGAGCGCGATCTCGATTCATACACTCACACGATCTCATTCCTAAACGACCACGATTCTCCTGTGTCTGTTAAACCTTTGATAAAAAATTTAAAAAAATCACAGTGAACATTCAAATCTGCATTGGTGCTTCAGCTGATCCGGAAAGCCAGAGTTTACGTCTAGGTATGAACCGGCTACATTAAACTCTTTTCATTACATTGATTATTTCAATTAAAATGTCAATTACATCGTTACACCAGTAGGTGGCGACAAGTGACTGTTAAAATGTATGTATAATATGAATCCTTCATTCAAGAGATTTGTTAAAAAAAAATGCTGATTCATCCAGTAAGTGAAGTCTTCATGTGCGAGTCATTGAATCATTCATTGATATTAATTAAACATTTTAAATAGACTGGAGCCATTAACATTTTGTCAGAACCTCTAGTAAATTACATGTTATTTTGTTTAGTTTTCGGTTAAGAATCGTGATCTTTCTTTGAAACAAGAAAATCATTTTATCCAGAATCACGCAGCTCTATCACTTTGTAAAGAAACACTATAGCGTCAATAGACTGAACGCATAACACGCATGCACATGATGTCACCATTTCCACATATTCACGTTTTTTTTTTTTTTTTTTTTTTTTTTACATGGAAACGATAATGGCAAAGGTTTGTGTTTTCAGGCCCACAAAACGCTGTTGTGTAAATGAACGGCCAAAAAAGAAATATAAAGTTTTCCGGTTTTAGTTGAAACGCGTCCTAAATTCAAACTTAAAGTCCCCCTGTAGTTAAAATGAAGTTTTTAATGTTGTTTATATGTCTATGTGGTGTTTTTAATATGCTTTAAGACAAACCATGTGCAAATTCATAAGTCGACAGCATTGCTGAGTATTTTCTCTCAAAAACACGTTTTTAAAACTGATCGTCAACAAGTGGATCTCTGAGCTGAGTGAGTGAGTGGAGGCGGGGCTCATTTGCATATTCATAGAACCGCGTATACTAAATGAGGCAAGGGTGTCGAGTTACATTCAAACTATTTTAAGGCATGAAGAAATGTATTTTTATGGAAAAGAACGTTTAAATGTCATTTTGGTGATCATAGATGAGTTTTAAGGGATGAAATTATTGACTACAGGGGGACTTTAAAATCTTAGAACTTCATACTTTTTTTCATTATTATTTTAGAATCAAACATAGGACCGTCAAAATCTCAGAATCGCCTTTATAATCAACATATGGACCTTGGAATCAACCTCAGAATCTCAGACAATAAATCTTCGAACATTACAAAGTCTCACACCTCTGTTTGTTCTCATCTACAACAAAGTAAATCTGGCACATATGGGAACACAGGCACCTCACACTCCTTTTGTGTTTCAACATCTCTGCACAGTTGATGCTGTAAATTCATGCACTTCCCATAATCCTCCATAAACTCCCCTTTATTAAATCACACTGTACCATGAAGAAGCAGGCGCAGCATCATTGCCAAAGTAACTTTACACAGCCATTCAGGATGCCAAGAACAGAATAATTCACACATGAAACTAAACGACATGATGCATGTTTAAAAATAGAATTTAAGTAACATTTCAAATAATTTTTCTATCAAGGTTTTGATGTTCTCTGAGGTTTTAATCCCTGAAATACTTTCCTTGCACCCAAAATATGTTAAGCCTTTACTGCCTGATCATTATTTTCAAAAGTGGTGCTACATTTTCAAGGTAGTGAATATTCTTTACAACCATAAATTATTTTATTTAAAATATCGAGACGTATTCATATTGTTTGTCTTAAAGCACTTCATAAAAAGGTCAAATGTGATATGTTTAATGACTCTGAGTGGCCCTCTGTTTTATGTTTTTATTGTCACATGACAACAAAATGGCTTCCTGCACATTGATCACATCACAATCACATACATTTAGCTTTCTTCCAAATGTTACATTTCGAAAGAAAACAGAAGTGATTAATAATTGATTATAAAATATTACAATGAAAATGTTTTTTTGCAGTTTCACCGTTTTTAACTTCTAATCTCACACAATAAAAATCATCAAACGACTTTAAAATCTGAAAATAAAAACATATTCTTAATAGAAGAGGCTCGTTTTGATGTGCATTTAAATGTAATTAGTGGCTAATTCACGTTGTTGGGAAAAATGAGAGGTCTAAACAACAGAAGCCATCCAAACCAATGTCAACAAAAACAATGGCGGACACGGTTGGGCATCACACACACACACACACACGGATGTGACAGCAATTAACATGACGAACCATAATAAACACAATGAAGCATCTACTTTTGTGTCATGTTGAGCTGCTGTTATATAATCCATATCGGCATGATAATAAATACAGCAGACTGACAGCTCGGCACGAACAAGAACAAGCGTGCATATGAACACATACGAGTGTGTGTGCACACAAACACTGCTGTGTGATAACAATACAAACACACAAGCATTTAGGCTGGAGGATGAGAAATGTGCGCGCTCTTGTTTTCCATTTGGCCGAAATGCGTAAAATGGTGGACGCGCATCAATAATAACACGCAGGATGCAGTTTAAATGTGCTTGTAATGGAATATCTGAGTGATTTATATCAAAACAGTGCGCGATATATAAATAAGCGCTTCGTGTGTCCAGCAGCATCTACGGGCAACGTTAAGGCCGAGGAAACATCCCCGCCCGGCGGCCAGTGATGCTCCAGCGCGGATGCTCGGCCCGGCCCGTGATGCTGCTCGGTGATGGAGGAAAAATAAACAACACGAAGCACGCAATACCTGGCAGACGCTCCGCCAGACGGTGGGATCGGTTCCGCGCCAGCCCGGTATGAGACAAACCCAAACCCGCAAGCAGATGATGCTGCCGCCGCTGGTCGGTCATGAGGAAAACGGAGGCACGCGCGCCCGTGAAGTGGCCATCATGTTCGTTACACCGGTGAACTGAATGACCCTGGATGAATGGCGTAACCCGATGCAGAAAGCGCGGTGACGGCGCACCCCGTCTCCAGCACTCGAATTTGCCCGAATCCTAGCACGGCGAAGGCCTGCTGCTTAATATTCATGAGATAAGCGTCGCCATTGGATGGTTAGCAGGCAACGTCAGCGAGAACTCATGAATATTCAGATTATAAGCCGTCCGCATTGGAAGAATACTAAACAATTTTGGCGAGAGCTGAATTCAGGATGGGATATTCATGGATTATTCATGGATTTCATGAAATTCTGGATATTATTTACAATATCCAGAATACATGTATTATTAAAATTTAGTGCATATTACTATAAGCAATACTATGGACGCCTGTTTCTGCCGCAGAATAAAAAATAAAAAAGGTAATTGCAATTTATAACTCTCAATTCTATTCAATTCACATTTATTTGTATAGTGCTTTCCACAATACACATTGTTTCAAATCAGCTTTACAGAAAGTGCACGAGTCCATATTACAATTTAGAGTGATCTGTTATCAGAGGTAAATGTCTAAGTTATGCATTTCAGAAATGTACATATACAAATCTAAAAATGTATTAAATTAAACATCGCATAATTTAAGGCAGAAACAATGAGCTCATTGAAATAATAAATACTTGTTTGTTAACAAATTATTATGACATTTAGGAAAATGTAGTCTTTCTGAACCAATGGTGCATGTTGATTCAGCAATTGCGTGCATATCACTGCAATTATGAGAAAAGAAGTCAGAATTGCAAAGAAAAAAGTCAGAATTGTGAGAGAGAAAAGGTCAGAATTGCCAAATGAAGTCATCTTTATTTTTAGGTGGTGCTTTACTTATCTGTCAATATTGTATTAATAATAAAAATAATAATACATGATAAATAAATATGACAAATATATAAAATTTATTTGGTTTTATGCAAAAGAAACATGTTTAAAATATGAATTATTGTATAATATATTCTTTTTCTTTTTCTACCCCCATGGACATTGAAATCGGCTATTACAGGAACACAAGCTTCAGAAAGGTACGGCTCATTAATATTAAAAGCCCAGGATTTCGCCATTGAAATGTTACTGTCGGTGCTAATTAATATTCAGAACCGAAACCTTTGCCATTGGGTGGTTGGAAAGCAACGTCAGCCTGAGCTTATCATCAATGAGTTGAGCCTTCGCTATAGTAGGATTAGTAATTTGGTCTTCAGCACCAGCCATTCAGCCGCTGCCAGTGGGACGGAGGAGGAAACCTCTCGACGTCACACCGGGACCCGTTTTTACCGGACACCCCCCCCCCCCCCCCCCTTCTCCCTCCTCCTCCTCCTCCTCCTCTTCCTGGCTTTGTCGTTCTTCAGGCTTTTGTTGGTCTCGCTACATATGCATGATAAATGCTTTATGTAGCCAACCGAAAAGAGACCTCATATAAACAGACAGCACCAGAACTCACTTATTATACACCAAATGATGAAGACAATAACAAATGCAGCAACAATGAGTTTCCCAGGCTCTTTCCCGGGACAGAGTGAAGATCTGGGACGCTTTGTCTTATTTAATGAATGCATAATATACAGAAAACAAAGGACACGGACGAATAATAATAATATTACTGAGACTAAAACTACTCTTTGAAAAATCGATTGAAGTCACAAACTTTGGGATTGATTTCCATAAACTATTCCATACACATTTTTTGCTTTGAACTACACGTGTAGTGCATAGTTTATGAGGACTTCACATGTAAAGTTGCAGGATGTCTCCCTCTAGTGTTCAACACATGCATCTCAAGCCCCGTGAAAGTTCAAGTCTGCTTTTCCAATAATATAACAGAAACTCCACTTCTTCATTTATTTTTTGTTTTTTTTCAGTAAAAATAGTTTACACGTTTACATTCAAATTTTTAAAAATACACTTAAATGATATTCAATTATTAAAATCACTCCAATTTGTTATTGTTATTATTAATAGTTTACAAGCTTAGCACTGAAATTCAGATCCTAACTAGTTTATTCACAAGATGTATAAGTTATGTTACAATGAAAGGATTTTAAGATATATTGGTATAGTCTCTGAGGTTATTGAAAAACTACCACACATTGTTTTATTTCCAGGTACTACTGTAATCGCACTATAAATTATAAAATTACATGCAAACGTGTTGCTGTATTACATGCAAACGTATTCATTTGCAAAGGATAATTCTATTAAACTTAAAGTCCCCCTGTAGTCAATAATTTTATCCTTTAAAAACTCATCTTTGATGACCAAAATGACACATTTAAGCGTTTTTTCCTTGAACAAAAAAAACTTCATGCCTTAAAATAGCTTGAATGTAACTCGACACCCTTGCCTCAATTAGTGTACGCGGTTCTATGAATATGCAAATTAGCCCCGCCTCCACTTGAACATGGTTTGTCTTAAAGCACATTAAAAACACCACATAGACTAGACATATAAACAACATTAAAAGCTTGATTTTCACCACAGGGGGACTTTAATTGCTCTTAATTCGTTTGCTTTTGTTGCATTTGTTCGCTTCCAGAGACAGCTTGTTAAATTAGCTGTGTTGCTATGTGTCATAAGTAATTAAGTAGGCAACTCTGTCTACCAGATGTGGGCCGGATCTGGGCCGACATTATGTTGCTCTCTGGGGTTGCAATGCAATGCCCCGTTCGCTATGACATGTTTAATATTTTTCATCATGGGCGTTTATAGTGCAGCGCAAGGACCAGTCCGTACATTTTTTTCTTCCAAATTAAAAGCCAGTTGAAAAACATGGGGTGATGCGAATAATTCCAGCCCACTCACACTTTCAGCGGCCCACCCATCATCCACGTTCTGCATCAACACTATTCTAGAGTGAATTTCAGCCCAGTGAAGACTTTAGACATGCACGGTTAAACTAGACCCAGAATGCATCAGATCCTGATCTGTCTAGAATGGATATCAGTGTCTCTGGCCTGTGCTCAGGTGACAGAAGCGCTGCTGTCCATTACCCTCACGCTGACTCTCAGCCATGCCAAGTGCAAATGCATCTACACGCTGACTGAAAACAAGCAGGTAAGGTGACCCGCGTTTGTCTTTCAAAGCAGGTTTCGTTTGGTTTTCAGATGAAGATTTCGCATTTGAATGTGTGATTTGGTTGTGACCTGTAAACAAGAGTCTCAGCGCTGACTCACTCTACAAACACAACAACACACAAGGAGCCGCCGCACAAACTGAAATCACAGGAATCACTGAATGACTATAAACAATTTCATTCAACAATTATATTTCTGGAGCTGCATAACAGTGTTCATCATCAACATTTTACTTCAATGTTATCCTGTTAAAAAATAAAACAGTTCAATTGCTAACTAGCTAACTACGCGAAACCTCTTTGAATCCGGTTGGGAGACGAGCAAACCAGTTTAGGCTTTGATAAGCTGTTTTATGTCTTATGGTTTAAAATGCAAGGCATTGTGTTCCCTATATAGGCTCCATTATATTTATGTACGTTTGCCCTTAATGTCACCATCCCCTATACGGGTATCTAACTTTACTTCGCTATATTACTATTTAATCCTACTCTAGGAAGAGTAACTGATGATTTTTTGACAAGAGTGCACCTCAAAAAAATCTGCATCATAACAGGAGTTCTAACCTTTGTCACAAAAAGTTGACGCACACACCTTTAATAATTGAAACTTTGGTTTTCATGCTAAAAGTTCATAATAAAACATATAATCTAGTATTTTTGAATAAAAAATTATAATATAATATTATCCTCTAAAAAGTATAATATGTATATTATCCTCTAAAATATAATATTATATTCGCTTTTTTTATTTATTATATCGCATATTTTAGTAGTTATCATAAATTAGGTATCATTTGAAAGCTTGAGAAAAAAACTCAGAATTCATCCTGTGAAAACCGTTTTGAAATTGAACATGGCGTTACCATAGAAACGGAACTCTAAAATATTTTATCAGGCTCCTCCCCTTTTGGGCATCATTATATTTCATAATTTATGATCAAAACCTTTTCTAATCTTGACAAAAGACATATTGTCAGAAAGGTCTGAGTCTCAAGGTTCCAAATTTTGTGACATAATTGATATTTGGACAGAAAATTATTAATTTGTTAAGGCAGAATGTATGCAACATGTATGTCACCCGGTGGCTATTTTTGGTACCACGCCTAAACAAAATCTCATGGGAACTGCAAGTTTTGAGATATCAACTTCAAATTTGGAACATAACTTGGTTAGATATATGGCTTTGATTTTATAGTAATTTCAGAGTAAAAAATATTTTGTAAAATATATATTTTATATAAAATAAAAAAATATATAGTACAGTATATTTGATTTACTGTAAATTTAAACTTCCATAACTTTTTCATACTTTTATGTTTTGAAGTGTTTTCACTTCAGCAATAATCTGCTGAGTGTTTCATTTAAAACAAGACCAAACTTAGGTCTATATTCCAAAGCATTCTTGAATTACAATCATTTGAGTTTGAATAGTGCATTTTAACCCCCATTCTCAAAAAGGTGGGTGACAGCGAGCTAGGGGTTAATGAGCATGTAAGATTCAACCGGAAACCAGTTTTAATTATGTTACGTGCAGGATGGCCGGGTCAGGCATTGCTCTGAGGTTACATGAGTTTAAGGAAAGTCAGGACACCAAACATCAACCGGCACATGTGTAAGTATAAATGATTTTTAAAAGCCTTTGACTCTTAATAACTCAAAGTAAAAGCGTTAAGCTCCAGTTGTGAATGTTAACCGGGTAATAAAGGTGTGCTGGACATCTTTAAATTAAGCAGTTCACACTTGCTGTGATATTGCTTTCAGTTTTGAACGTTGTGTAGCTTATGTTATGTTTCAGACTAAATTAGGCAGGTTTGTTGCTTTAATACACATTGATTTGAAGCATGTTGGTATGTTTTACTGTGTGCATCATGTTTGTTGGATCAGGTTCCTCTGTTCACTGTTTCTCCAGCGCTCGTCGTCCGGGCCGAGATGTTCTGGGACTGTATCCCGGTCAGATCGCGAGAGTTCACACCGTCAGCTCACATCTGCACAGGTGAGTAAAAAATAAACATTTAGTCCTTATTTTACAACCACTAGGCTACACCAAACTCAACAGATTTCTGCTTTTTCTTCCTCAGATCGACACCGAAGACTCCAGACCTGCTACGTGATGAATCTAGAGCAGATCCGCATTATCAGAGAGGAAAGTTCGATCTGCTGAGTCTGCAGGCCTCACTTCTGTCCGGTCACAGCGGACAACACACACCCCGGAGCTCCTCTCAGCCGTCTATAGGTCTGTGTTAGAGAAGATTCATCCGATATCGCTGCCTTCACTTGCATGTAACCCTCTGTAGAGGAATGAAACCAAAGCTTAAAAGTCTTTTCTTCAGAGTCCTTAATAGAAGATTATGATTAAATCCCATTTTCTTGATATTTGGCAACACTCAACTTTTAGTCTTACAAAAGATTCTGTCTCTTAAGCTCTTAAACCTGGTCTCCCACCCTGGATAACCAGGAGTGGTGTTGTTGGAAGGCTTATTTCTTCATAGTTTTTTTTTTTTTCTCTGGCCCCTTACAAAATCATGATTAGCAAATACAAATGTTATGTAGATGTAGACACAGTCTGAGCAACTGCAGACTAGTTGTCCTTCACACATCAGGATGTTCTTGACCTGTAGGTGGAGAAACAGGGGATGAATGTATACGTGGTTCCACATTCATGTAAACATCACATGCTGGAATATGAATTTACATTGGTTTAAAAACAGCAGTGAATATTCTGAATCCATAAATGTACTGTCACTAGCATGCATGTTCACATATCTCACGCAAATGCTAATGGATTAGCGTTGTACCACTAATGTGAAAAGAATCATTCATGACTCAAGTAATATGGAAGCCCTGAACCGCAACGTAAAAAAAAAAAGAAATCAGTAAAAAAAAAAAAACATTTTGAGATTAAAGTCGAAGCATTTTGAGATTAAAGTCGAAACATTTCGAGATTAAAGTCGAAGCATTTCGAGATTAAAGTCGAAGCATTTCGAGATTAAAGTCAAAACATTTCGAGATTAAAGTCAAAGCATTTCGAGATTAAGGTCGAAACATTTCGAGATTAAAGTCGAAGCATTTCGAGATTAAAGTCGAAGCATTTCGAGATTAAGGTCGAAGCATTTCGAGATTAAAGTCGAAACATTTCGAGATTAAAGTCGAAGCATTTCGAGATTAAGGTCGAAGCATTTCGAGATTAAGGTCGAAACATTTCGAGATTAAAGTCGAAACATTTCGAGATTAAAGTCGAAACATTTCGAGATTAAAGTCGAAGCATTTCGAGATTAAAGTCGAGCATTTCGAGATTAAAGTCGAAACATTTCGAGATTAAAGTCGAAACATTTCGAGATTAAAGTCGAAACATTTCGAGATTAAAGTCGAAGCATTTCGAGATTAAAGTCGAAGCATTTCGAGATTAAAGTCGAAACATTTCGAGATTAAAGTCGAAACATTTCGAGATTAAAGTCGAAGCATTTCGAGATTAAAGTCGAAGCATTTCGAGATTAAAGTCGAAGCATTTCGAGATTAAAGTCGAAGCATTTCGAGATTAAAGTCGAAGCATTTCGAGAGTATACAATCTTCCGTAGAAGTTGCGTGTGTGGTTGCCATTGTTTCACATTGCCGCACACACAGGCATTCATAATGGTCCATTGCGAGTGTTTTTGTTTGTGTGTGTGTGTGTTTTGTGTGTGTGTTTTGTTTCAACAAAAGGAAATTCAACAGGTGCCAATCTACCAGCATTAGGCTACCATTATAGGACGTTATAAAATATACTGCGCCGGAATAGACTTTAACCTATAGGAAAACCAACCCGGAAAACACCTTTCAGACTGGATGGAGATATCCAGCTTTATGAATGAATGAATGAATGAGGCATTTATATAGCGCTTTCATATGTCTACTAGGCCTACACTCAAAGCGCTTTACAATCATATCAGAGAATCTCTCCTCACCCACCATTAGTGGTTATTAAATATGAGGAAATCACGGGATCCGGCCAAATGATTGGATACAGAATGATGCACTTAAAATGTATCCAGAACGTATTTACGGTGAAGAGGGAGACGGGACGGTTACTGTTGTGTTCCCGACCCAGATAGTGTTGCCTAGACGAGCACGAAAACACCTCAAAAACACTCCCACATAAAGTTTGGCCCAGATTGTGATACTCCGGCGGAGTCTGTGCGCTCGTCTATAACACCATGGTAATTCTTGTTGGTAGATTAGCACCTGTGTAGAATTTAGTTGAAAGCCCAGATAAAAGTAAAAAACTACTATTTTGTGTTGCAGTTCGACTTCACAAGTGCATTTCTTTACACACACACACACACACACACACACACACACACACGTGCTCTGAGCCAGTGGACGCGCACTGTTATGAATGCACACACTTCTATAGAAGACTGTATTATCGTAATGTTTCGACTTTAATTTCGAAATGTTTCGACTTTAATCTCGAAATGTTTCGACTTTAATCTCGAAATTTTTAGACTTTAATCTCAAAATGTTTTGACTTTAATCTCGAAATATTTCGACTTTAATCTAGAAATTTTTAGACTTTAATCTAGAAATGTTTCGACTTTAATCTCGAAATATTTCGACTTTAATCTAGAAATTTTTAGACTTTAATCTAGAAATGTTTCGACTTTAATCTCGAAATTTTTAGACTTTAATCTTGAAATATTTCTACTTTAATCTAGAAATTTTTAGACTTTAATACTTTAATCTAGAAATTTTTAGACTTTAATCTCGAAATATTTCGACTTTAATCTCGAAATATTTCGACTTTAATCTCGAAATGTTTCGACTTTAATCTCGAAATTTTTAGACTTTAATCTCGAAATTTTTAGACTTTAATCTCGAAATCTTTAGACTTTAATCTCGAAATGTTTCGACTTTAATATCGAAATTTTTAGACTTTAATATCGAAATTTTTAGACTTTAATATCGAAATTTTTAGACTTTAATCTCGAAATGTTTCGACTTTAATCTCGAAATGTTTCGACTTTAATCTCGAAATTTTTAGACTTTAATCTCGAAATTTTTAGACTTTAATCTCGAAATCTTTAGACTATAATCTCGAAATGTTTCGACTTTAATATCGAAATTTTTAGACTTCAATATCGAAATTTTTAGACTTTAATCTCGAAATGTTTCGACTTTAATCTAGAAATTTTTAGACTTTAATCTAGAAATGTTTCGACTTTAATCTGGAAATTTTTAGACTTTAATCTCGAAATTTTTAGACTTTAATCTCGAAATATTTCGACTTTAATCTCGAAATATTTCGACTTTAATCTCGAAATATTTCGACTTTAATATCAAATTTTTAGACTTTAATCTCGAAATTTTTAGACTTTAATCTAGAAATGTTTCGACTTTAATCTGGAAATTTTTAGACTTCAATCTCGAAATTTTTAGACTTTAATCTCGAAATTTTTAGACTTTAATCTCGAAATTTTTAGACTTTAATCTCGAAATTTTTAGACTTTAATCTCGAAATTTTTAGACTTTAATCTCGAAATATTTCGACTTTAATCTCGAAATGCTAGATTTTTTTTTACAGATTTTTTTTTTATGTTGCGGTTCAGGGCTTCCGTAAAGTAATGACTTCATCACCACATCAAAACCGTAAATTGGTCATATAGCGTAACCGGTTTCAAACGGATGATTTTTATTAGTAACGGCGGTAGATGTAAAGATTATTCATTGCGTTACAAAGGCCCGTTCACATGGTAGCGCGATAACTATATTAGCGTCCACACGAACAGACAAAAACGTTCTGTGACAGCAGCGCGCACTTTAAAGTTAGCTGGATTCTGATTGGTTGGTATATTGTTTATTACCGTTCATCAGCTGGAAAAGGCGCTATATGTCGTTCCTCCTCTTTGAGGAACATGAAGGAAGAATTTTGAAGAATTTCAACAATTTGAAACAGGGTTATTCTAGTTAACTACAACTAAACATAACAAACATTTACTTTACATAAATAAAATGCATGTTAACTGAAATAAACTAAAATACTAAAAACTTATCTTATTTCAGATCGTTGCCAAGGCTACATTTTTCTTTTTTAGGTTTAACCTGATGTAATAAAGTAACTCTAAAACAACCAAAAATAAATAGACATATTTACAACAACAAAAAACGAATAAAAAAGCCTGTAGTCACTATGAACAGCTTTAAGGAAAACTCTCCGTTTGTGTACCGTAGAATAAAATAGTAGCATATATTTGGAAAACATGATGGTGGGTAAATAATGGTATGTTATTTTTAGGATGAATTATTTCTTTAACAAATTGTTTGTTTTCACAGACACTGATAGAGAGATGGTTATGCTTATGAAACACGCATGCCATAAAATCACTCTACCTGCAAGTGTGCCGATCTCCATCAACATGACAAGCCAACAATGCACGCATAACGCATGAAATGCTCTGAAACATAAGAATTTTAGCTTCTTAGAGCGGATGACATGACAAAACGACTCCTACAAAAACATGCCATTATAAAGGGCAGTCTGTGAGCTTTATGGTGATGTTTTGTGCTGTTTTTACACAGGCACTGATGTCCAGAAGTTCACGCTGAGTTCACATCCAGCCCCACTGGAGACACACAGAGATGATCAGCAGCACCTCTATCTGACGCAATACACATGAAGCTGCTATCAAAACCATAATCAAAACCTTTCGATTGAGGAAACAATCTTCCTGATCACACATGCAATGACACAGCAGATCTGTCAGAGCCGTCATGTAAAACATGCGTTTAAGACGTTTCCCACTGGCACGCAACCAGAACCTGAAAGCCACAAAGATGCACGTATTCAATGATCAGCCTTTGTTGTTGTTGTTTTAACCCAACCACATTGTCCATATTTGACCCAAAATTGGGTTTAAAACAACCCAGCATTTTTTAGAGTGACACAGTATCATAGAATAAAACGCTGAATGATATAAAAGACTTTGGTTTTGTGAAGATTTGTGTGATTATTACGTCAAGGTGACTGATCCGTGCTGTTGTTTGTTTAGACTTACTTCAAAGTATGACATTAGAAGGGCATAATCTCAATCATACATTGGTTCAATACAGTAACTATGTAAATATTTAAATATACCAATGCAATTCATTAGATGATCAAACAAATGAGGACTAACAGGTGAGCAATAATCTCCACCTGCATTTGACAAAGGACATTGTGTGGGAAATATTTAATCATATTTAACTGTTAGATATCAGATAATCACAGTAGTGAGAGACTGACGTCCTTGTTGGCATGTGTGTGTCAACATCTAAATGTCTGAGTCATGCTGACATTCATCTTGTGTTCACATCAAAAATAGCTCTTCTGACCTCTCTTCACTTCCTGTAAAATGATCCCTCGCTATAGAGACACAGAACAAATCAGGTTTATCGGTTTCAGACTATTGTCAAACGGCTCCAGTCTTCTCTGATATTCGATACTTGCGTCTTTCATTGTTCGTTGTCCTCTCACTAGATATG
The DNA here is from genome assembly GCA_029959095.1 of Rhinichthys osculus. NCBI lineage: Eukaryota > Metazoa > Chordata > Actinopteri > Cypriniformes > Leuciscidae > Rhinichthys > Rhinichthys osculus. Next base: position 47,750,509 of record JARWKJ010000005.1, read on the forward strand.
GTGCGATGAGGGTGTGCGTGATGCTGAACCTGGATCATTTCTGCATAATTAAATATATTTAAGCAATTTAATAACTGATACAACTGAATATAAAGTGGATGCAAAAGTATTTGGACACTTAAGTCACTCAAAATGTGGGAATGTCAATGTATTAGATAAAAGTGACATTTATTTTAAAGAAGCACAAGCATGTTTTTCAAGGAAAATTCTCATATATACACTAAAAAAAATGCTGGGTTGTTTTAACCCAATTTTGGGTCAAATGTGGACAGACCCAAATGTTGGGTTAAAAATGTAATTTAAACATTTAACCCAATGGCTGAGTTTGTCCATATTTGCCCCAAAGATGGATTGAAACACCCCAGCATTTTTTAGAGTGTATATATATATATATATATATATATATATATATATATATATATATATATATATATATATATATATAAAGGTTAAAATGATTCACGGTTCGGTTAATCACGGTTTAGGGTCACGGTTTCGGTACGGTTCGGTATGTGCTATGTTCAGGGTGAAAAGGACTACTGTCAAATAAAAATAATCAAACTACAAGCAACAGCACAAATAAATAATAGAGCAAAGATACAATGAAATAAACAGTGCTTTTCAGGTTATTTAGGTGTCTAACAGTATAGTTTTCAGGTACAGAAATTAAATAAAGTACGTAAAACAACATTGGATATCTTAACTGTATAAACATAATCAATATTAAAGTTACAAAAGATATTCAGTCAAGAGCAGTGAGTGATTTTCTTGTCTTTTGTCATTTGGTTAAAATTAAAAACACAAAAACACATTAAAAAAAACACTTCAAGAGCGAATGCAATGCACAGATCTAATATACTGATACTGTACACATGCGTTTACTTTCTCAACTCTATATGTTCACTTAAGACAAAACATAACCTACTGTGTTTGCTAAGATACTCGCATACTGAGTGATCATACAAGTACGTATATATATACACACACACACATGCATTAAAAACAAGTGGTATTTTTAAAAGAAATATAACACAAGAACAATTTTCAATGTAAAAAAGTTTGTAAGATCTCAAAATATAAAACAAAAATTTTTTACAATATATATAAGTTTTGTGAAACATTTATATGCTAATATGATGGCCTTTATGCATTCACAAAAAAATGAGCTCAGACCAGCTGGTTAAAAATAACAGAGCAAGTGGCTGAGATATTTTGTATCTAATGCAGTGAAGTTAGGTGTTGATCATTTAAGGGTCCAGATACTTTTTTGGCCCACTTTGTACACAGTTTAAAATACTTTTCATTTTAAAAAATATATTTTTGGGACATTTACTGTACATGGTCTGCATATACATGCATTTCACACAACTGAACAAAGATTGACAGTCTTTTCAGAGAAATGAATCATAATATATTGTGTATTTGAAAACTCCAGACAAAACTGCTCTGTAACAACACAAGATGCATCTGTTCAGTGCCGAAACTACGTGGCAGTCCAGCTGAAATTACATAATAGTAATCCAACCACAGGTGTGTGTGTGATACCAGTCAACCCACCATATGTCTGGACTTTCCCAGTTCATTACCACTAAGGTACATTTTAGTAAAATTAGAAAATATGAATGAATTTATGCTGTGGCTTGTCATCTTTCTGACATTATATTTAAGAGTGTATAATCATAAAAGCATTTTTGACTACGTTTCTTTTGGATAGCATCTTTATCAGTATTTTATTATGTTTATACTTTTTGTTATTTAAAATAATTAAATAAATTTAAGTTATTTTAAGCCATTTTTGCATTGATATTCAACCTACAACATTTAACGCTGAAACATTTTTAATATCATCGCAAAAAACATGCAATGCACGAGAAGTGTCACGGGTTAATTTCTGTGATTCAAATGATTGAACAGCACACCAAAACTGAGTGATGCTACCAAAATAAACTTAATATAAATCCATTAAAATTAAGTATATTAAATTATGGGACCTGGATAATTAAAAATGTGATTTATTGGGTTCAATGATTGCCTTTTTTAAATTAAAAAGTAAAAATTGCTTATTTATTTGCAAGGCCACTGGTCAAAGGCTGAAGGAACGTGTGTATATAGCACAACAAAGACCTCCTAATCACATGGTCACAGTTTAACAATGGTTGCAATGGTGAGAGGAAAAAGTGACGAGGCAAAACCTGACTCACCTCCACCTGAGTGTAATGTTACATCACACGCTGGATTTCTAAATTATGAAGCAATCATGCCATTTGTGTTTGGAATCCAAGTGGTGTAGTGGTTTTTCAACAGGTTTAGTGAGTTCTCGAAGCAGTGAGCTCACCACGTCAGTTTAGTATAAAAATCCCCACACTCATGCATTCAGTACACAGCGGACGGTGGAAACAAACACCAGACTGAAGCAAGGGTGAAGACTAGATCTACATCTACAACAGACAATAACCTCTCCGGTAAAAATCACTTCTGAACTCTCTTTACAATAAAATGCTTTACCAGCAAATATTGCTCTCATTTAAAAATGCTTCATGTTTTATAACTATGTTAAAATATGCAACAGTAATAATAAGCCAATTTGGTTGTAGAAGATTTAATGCAAAGTGTTTAGTTGCATGAGCGTCCCTCTAGACCAACCCGTTGCCTTGCTAAAGAGCAGAATTATTAGAAAAACAATATTTAAATAGCCAAAACATTGACCAACCAAGCTTGAAACATTGTCAGAAAAATGGCAAAAACGGTACCTTATCTACCCCTAAATAATACAGTATGCATTATACCTTTAAGTAGTAATATGTGCTATTAAGGTACTAACCTTTTAGGAGTAAATAAGGTACAAAGATGTACCTTTGAGGATACTGCCCCAGTGAGTGACAACCTAAGGGTACAATCTTTGCACATTTTTTCTGATTGTTAGGTTCCTTCATTGCAAGCATTTGATTGACAGAATTTGAAGAGAATAGACTAAGTTAAACTGCAGATTGGGATTGTTTCTTTGGACGTATTCATTGTTCTGCGTTTAACCGCCAGATATCAGAGATGAAGAGCGTTCTCCCAGTGAAGATGTTGGCGGCGTTGGCTCTGGTTCTGCTGGTGTCCAGTGCGACTGAGGGACGGATTCTCAGTAAATGTGAGCTGAAGGCACAACTCGAGGCGGGTCTGGGAGGAAATCAGGGAGGAAGTGGGCCTGGAAATGTCACTTCTGGGGTTGGAAACGTGACCGGAGGTGTTGTTGGAAATGGGACTGGAAGTTTGCCTGGAAATGGGACTGGAATTGGACCTGGAAATGGGACTGCGCCTGGAAATGCAACTGTAGACTTGGGCCTCATCGCCAAAAGTAAGTTTATGAGAGTAAACACTGCGAGTTGAATTCTAGCAATGGTACAAATGTAAGCAAAGGGTGTTTCTGTCTCTCTTTCAGTCGTCTGTTCTGTTGAACGTGTGTCAAAGTTCAACACCAATCTGGTCACCGCCATCGGATCTCCAGCAGATTCCCGTCCCAGACCAGCACAACGACCCAATGAAAGACCAGGGGGAAGACCTGGTCAGGGCCGTCCCGGTGGAAGAGGAAAGAGATCCCCTGGTGGGGGGCGGGACAGGAATCCACCTAGCATGTTTGGAGACAGTTCAGAGGAGGATTCCAGCGAAAACTCAGGAGTTGCCACAAAACTGTTTGGGATCTTCCAACTGAGCGATCGCGTGGCGTGCGATTCCGGATCCGGACAGAGTCTGAACATCTGCCGCACGAACTGCAGTGGTGAGTAACTATTTCACAAGGTTGCTATTTTGTGTGAATTCGAACATGTACTTTTTTTTAAAAGTCCCCCTGTGGTGAAAAATGAAGATTTTAATGTTGTTTATATGTCTATGTGGTGTTTTTAATATGCTTTAAGACAAACCATGTGCAAATTCATTAGTCGACAGCATTGCTGAGTATTTTCTGCTTAAAACTGCAGTGAACCAAAGACAGTCTCAAAAACACGGTTTGAAATCGCTGGTGTTTCTGATGTCATGCATTCTATCATTCCGGAATGAGAATTCCGGGTCGAGAACAGTTTGTAATCAAGCTCAAGTGGAAATATAACTGGAACCTTTCCTTACCGTTCGGCCCAATGGTGGAAAAGCGGCTAGCCTAAAGTTTCATCACAATTTCAGTATGTCAAATTTGAGTGACGTCTCATGTGACTGGTCACAAATGTAATTGAAACCAATTAGATTCAATCTTGTATGTATACTTGTGCAATGTGATTTGTACAAGTGTACAACATTTTTAGACAAAGGTGAGCGTGAAGCTCCACCCTAAACCTAACTGGGGCATAGGCGGATTGTAGAAAAATGTAAGAGTGTGATTGTACGAATTCATACAATACAAACAATACACCAAAACCTAAAATAGTTATCAATTGCTGTCAGCTTGTGTTGATTGATATAGACAATATAGACAATAGCCCAGTTTGATCACAATTTCAGAATTATTGTAGGTTCACTTTGAATGACGTCTGGTAAATTTTGTCTTCTAAAGCTCTGATTGATGATGACATCAGGGATGACATCACCTGCCTGAAGACCCTGTTGGACAGCGCGACCAATGCGTAAGTTGTCAACCTCTCACATCTACAAATCAGAAGTCAATTATAACAGTTGCAGGGTCTCGCTAATCACATGATCACAGTCTAGGCTCCCATTAGTAGTCACCACTCATTTGCATGACTTAGCTCCATTTTAGAGCATTGCCAATAGTCGCTGTTGCTTCAAATCTGCAAAATGATTTTGAATAGCAATGCATTTTAATTGAAAACCGCCAAATGTTTTCATTGTGGAACATTCTAATATAACTAAAATAAAATAAAACTAAAATGTTTTTTCACGATTACCCAACATCTAAATAATTTAACAAGTAATAGAAGCATATTCTTAGAAGCATATGTAGTAATATTCCTGGTCCTGTTTTCTTACAGCGCTGCTCCAGTCTTCGCTCCTCGGCCCAAGAAGAAGTAAGTCAAACAACTGAAAGATTGCACGAGTCAAGAGAAATACTGATTATAAATATATTTAGGTTTTATTAAACACCTGAAAGCTTAGAAACTTTAGGGAAATTAAAAAAAATACATTTAGCTTAAATATCATGTGTGTGTGTGTGTGTGTGCATGCGCATGTACAAAATATCCAGTTTGGGTAAATGCAATTTAAAAAATATATATATTCTGGGCAAAATAAATAAATATATGATGAAAAATAAGTTTTCATTTTCATCAATATTAGCAATATATTTGGACCTTTTGGTCTTGAAATATAAAAACATATATCTGAAAATATGCATTTTTGCTATATGGTTTCTAGTATTTATAAGAGTATCTCATTAAGCAACATGATAAAGTCAAACTGATCTAGAGTCAATTGTTAGTCACATATGTTAGAAGGCAATTGCTTATGTAAATGACATAAACTGGATGCTCCTGTGTTAACAGTAGCATCTACAACATTAAGATAAGCTACAGCAATAAGGCATACAAGATGTAAAGCTTGTTTTACAAGTTTGTGTTTATTGTCTTTCAGGAAGCACATGTTGTGCGTGAAGGAGTGCCGCAATGTCAACCCATTGCAGTACTTTGCTGAGTGTGTCTAACACATTCAGTGTTTCTTCTGTCCAGCTTCATCCTGATGCGTTACTGTAATAAACCCAACACTTGATGGTTGCAACCATGACAACATTTGTTGAAAGTCTTTCACAGAGGAACTACTGTTCACATACTGTACATACACATTATGTTCTCAGATCTCTACATGTGTTGTCCTGTATTTCACTCTTCCTTGTCAAAATGCGCTTGGAAAATGTTCTCAAAATAGCCACAATTATGTTGATCATTGCTTCTACATGTACAATAGCATACCTCAGAATGCAAATAAAACAATATTCATAAAAGAGTTCCTTGTCTAAGTCTGTCTTCACAATAAAACATCAATAAATCAAAGTTTGCATGAGTGAAAGGTTGAAACCCTTTCAAATTTCTCATTGGCGTTTTACACAAACGTTTTGTTCATCACGAAGCAAGTGTATAGCATTCAAGAAGTCAGGATTTAGTTGGTTTTTGCATGGTTTAGTTAACTGGTAGACGTCGTAACTACACCATCTTTCTCTATTATTTTTACAGCATTTAAATCCCCCCAAAAATGTTAGTAGATGTTTTATTCATTTTTTGGAGGGCGCAAAACATTTATTTTTGTGTAGCCTCAGTTTTATGTTCTTGTGTCTGATTTTCCCACTATGTCTGAACACCTGCCTCAAGCTTCATAATGACTCACAATAAAAAATAAACTCTATTTAACCAAATCCATTGTGCAACGCCCGTTCCTCCCATTAGCAGAGACATATTACATTACATAAGCAAATTGTGGCATTGATCAAGTTAACTGCTTTGTACACAGTATGCTCTTTGGATTCAGGCAGCATTACAGGTCAGAAGTCAGTCTGTCAGGCCATCGGGCAGTCCTTATTGTCGAGCCCTGAAATCTGACCTATAATGCTGCCTATATCATAATCATACACTGTTCGTTCATTGGCCAGAGGAGAACTGGCCCACGACTCAGCCTGGGTTCTCCCAAGGTTTTTTCTCCATTCTGTCACCTGAGTGAGTTTTGGTTCCTTGCCACTGTCGCCTTTGGCTTTTGGCTTGCTTAGTTGGGGACATTTAATATTCAACAATATTATTGCTCTGCCTGCATTGACACCATTATATGAGAACTGAGCTGGACGATGACATCACGATTTTCTCCAGAGCGGCTGTATACAGTGGGGAGAACAAGTATTTGATACACTGCCGATTTTGCAGGTTTCCCCACTTACAAAGCATGTAGAAGTCTGTGATTTTTGACCATAGGTACTCTTCAACTGTGAGTGACGGAATCTAAAACAAAAATCCAGAAAATCACATTGTATGATTTTTAAGCAATTCATTTGGATTTTATTGCATGACATAAGTATTTGATCACCTACCAACCAGTAAGAATTCCGTCTCTCACAGACCTGTTAGTTTCTCTTTAAGAAGCCCTCCTGTTCTCCACTCATTACCTGTATTAACTGCACCTGTTTGAACCCTTTACCTGTATAAAAGACACCTGTCCACACACTCAATCAAACAGACTCCAACCTCTCCACAATGCCCAAGACCAGAGAGCTATGTATGGACATCAGGGGTAAAATTGTAGACCTGCACAAGGCTGGGATGGGCTACAGGACAATAGGTAAGCAGCTTGGTGAGAAGGTAACAACAGTTGGCGCAATCATTAGAAAATGGAAGAAGTTCGAGATGACGGTCAATCTCTCTTGATCTGGGGCTCCATGCAAGATCTCACCTTGTGGGGCATCAATGATCATGAGGAAGGTGAGGGATCAGCCCAGAACTACACCGCAGGGCCTGGTCAATGACCTGAAGAGAGCTGGGACCACAGTCTCAAAGAAAACCATTAGTAACACACTACGCCGTCATGGATTAAAATCCTGCAGCGCACGCAAGGTCCCCCTGCTCAAGCCAGCGCATGTCCAGTCCCATCTGAAGTTTGCCAATGACCATCTGGATGATCCAGAGGAGGAATGGGAGAAGGTCATGGGGTCTGATGAGACAAAAATAGAGACCAAAAAGTCTAAACTCCACTCGTCGTGTTTGGAGGAAGAAGGATGAGTACAACCCCAAGAACACCATCCCAACCGTGAAGCATGGAGGTGGAAACATCATTCTTTGGGGATGCGTTTCTGCAAAGGGGACAGGACGACTGCACCATATTGAGGGGAGGATGGATGGGGCCATGTATCGTGAGATCTTGGCCAACAACCTCCTTCCCCCAGTAAGAGCATTGAAGATGGGTCGAGGCTGGGTCTTCCAGCATGACGACTACCTGAAATACACAACCAGGGCAATTAAGGAGTGGCTTCGTAAAAAGCATCTCAAGGTCCTGGAGTGGCCTAGCCAGTCTCCAGACCTGCACCCAATAGGAAATCTTTGGAGGGAGCTGAAAGTCTGTATTGCCCAGCGACAGCCCCGAAAGCTGAAGCATCTGAAGAAGGTCTGTATGGAGGAGTGGGCCAAAATCTCTGCAGTGTGTGCAAACCTGGTCAAGAACTACAGGAAACATATGATCTCTGTAATTGCAAACAAAGGTTTCTGTACCAAATATTAAGGTCTGCCTTTCTGATGTATCAAATACTTATGGCATGCAATAAAATGCAAATGAATTACTTAAAAAATCATACAATGTGATTTTCTGGATTTTTGTTTTAGATTCCAGTTGAAGAGTACCTATGATAAAAATTACAGACTTCTACATGCTTTGTAAGTGGTAAAACCTGCAAAATCGGCAGTGTACTTGTTCTCCCCAACAAGTATATAAATTAATAACTTTTTTTAAAACAAAAATGAACCATCACTGAACTTACTTAAGCTGGACTATGACGCTATTTTCTTCTAGAAACAAACTTGGTTGCATTATTTTCCTGCTATCTCTGTAAAGCTGCTTTGAAACTGAATCTGTATTGTAAAAAGCGCTCTATAAATCAAGGTGCCTTGACTTGGATCATTCTCAAGTCCAGTGTTGCCAAGTCCACGGACTACTTTTAAATTGTTGCCGCAGGTTTATTTTTATTCCCGTGGATACATACAATTTCGGCAATGAATACGGCCCCTGACAGGGAAACCCGCATTGGGCTGTATTTGATTGGTTATTGGGCTGGTGTTGTTATGGAGAACTGGCAACCCCGCTCAGATCAGAGCTGAATAACACAGTCATCAGGTGCAATTAAATCAATTCTGTGTTTATATAATAAAATAAAAAATTTAAAAGGAGGTGATTGCATATTCACAAGAAATATGAGAAATAATAATTGAAATTGTGCTTACAAAATTGTTTATTCTTTTATCACGTTTACTGTTTGTCCTGTGCCACGTGGAATTTGTCCTATTTACATGCTGGAAAACAACAGGAAAAAGGTCAAAGCAAGCCTTTCCCCCCACAGTATTTGTGCACCATTTGAATACACTCAAATAACCCTTACACCGCAGCTCAGAGATTTGGATTGAGATACTTATACTGAAAGGGTGACAATTCCCACCTAAAGTTTGTCATACTGCACCAGTAAAGCATCTGAAGTTAAAAAAATAAAGCTTTTATAACAGTTAGCTTATTCTATCTTAAACACAAGTGTTTGAAATGTAATGATCAGCATGCCATAAGTAAAGTTGCATGGAAAAAGAGGCAAATATATCTAAGTTTCCTGAGATCAAACTCTGGATTACGAAACCCATCTGGTGTGACAATGTTTGATTTAAAACTTTTAAATGATTTTAAATTAGATTATCCTTTAATTAGACCAAAACCATTGTCAGATCCACCCAAACAAAACAGAGTAAAGATGCAGGGCTTTAGAGAGACACATTGTCCTCTACTGTGTGTGTGTGTGTGTGTGTGTGTGTGTGTGTGTGTGTGTGGGTGTGTGTGTGTGTGTGTGTGTGTGTCATAATCCAAAGACAAAGAGCTCAAAGGCTCAAGCTACAAAACATCAGCTTCAAAACTCTACTGAAATCACAGGGGGGAAATAGTGCAAACAAATAAATAAAAATGACAAAGCTGACAACCTGAAAACCCTGGCAAGCATTTGTGATTTACTTCCAATCTGTTTATGAATGACATCACAGTAATACGATCTCCCCGTGATGATGGGATGGACCAACCGCACAGGTGGAGGTCACTCGAACATATATAAGATGGACCACAGTTCAGAAAAACACTGAAGCTTGAGCAGAAGATCCTCAAACAAGCATCATTTCAACAGAAAGTCTGGTAAGACGCTTGACAATTCTTCACGATACTTTACTTCATGTTTTTCCCTCAAATTAATAATTAGATGTTCCGAGGTGATTATTGTAAAAAAAAACTAAATTGTTTTGACTGACTTTGATGATAATATACTTTTTTTTTAAAGTAAAAATATATATTGAAAAAAAAAAAATTCATCACCTTGGATGAAAGCTTCTGCTGAATTATTATTATATGCAGGGCTTGACATGAAAGGGACACTATGCAGCTTTTTTAGCTTAACTGAACAGCTTCAGAGTTATTGAAATGGTTATATAACTTCTTTCGGGTTGAATGGTGGGCGTCTCTAAAATTGTCGGATCTATGTATTTAATCACGTGAAAATTCTCACAAGAATGTGCCAAAAATATCAATAACTCATTTTCGACCAAACACGAAGTTAAGGTCCTTTGCATTTCCACAGCAGTATTTATCTGTTGTCTTTACTTGAAGATGTAATCAGAGTTCTCTGGATCTATCTAATGTGTTTAACCTCCAGATATCAGAGATGAAGAGCGTTCTCCCAGTGAAGATGTTGGCGGCATTGGCTCTGGTTCTGCTGGTGTCCAGTGCGACTGAGGGACGTATCCTCAGGAAATGTGAGCTGAAGGCTCAGCTGGACGCTGCTCAGTTTCAGGAGATTACCGGCATGGGAAAGAAAATAACCGTGAAAAATCTCATCGCTAGTCGTGAGTCATTTTCTTTCAGCTTTTCTCTCTGTCTCCAGAATGCCAAACTGCCATGTTTTATGTAAATTATGTCTTTCTTTCTTCCTTTCTGTGGCAGTTGTCTGCAAGGCCAACTGCTCAGCCTTCAACACCAGCTTTGTCAAAGCCATGATGGTCGACAATAAGGAGAATAAACCAGCTCAAGCTCCACCTCAGGCTAAATCTGGAAGCCCACCCAAAAATCACACACAAGCCCCACCCAAGCCTCACGTACAGGCCCCACCCAAAAATCACACACAAGCCCCACCCAAGCCTCACGTACAGGCCCCACCCAAGCCTCACGCACAGGACCCACCCAAAAATCACACACAAGCCCCACCCAAGCCTCACGCACAGGACCACCCCACTAAAGGACCACAGGGGTCCGGCCATGAGACCAAGCATCCACACCTGAACGCTACTGCCAAAGTGTTCGGGCAGCTGTACGGCGTGTTTCAGCTCAGTGATCAGCTGGCCTGTGATTCCGGCATGATCCCGTCGCTCAATGTCTGCAACATGAGCTGCTCTGGTGAGTTTAAGGCCCTGTTTACACCTTTAAGATGCGGTTTGGTCGATCGGATCACAAGTAGACGACGGAGACACATTCCCGCTCACACCTGGTGTTTTAAAGGCACAATATGTAAGATTTTTTCGCCACAAGAGGGTGCAGTTTCCAACAATAACAAAGGCGTAGGTTGATGACGCAGTGATGAGCTGAATGATGGGACTTGCTGTCAAGCTGATGAATCTAATAATGTTTATGGATGAGTGCAAATATTCATGTTTTTTAACATTACAGTGGTATAAAGCAGGTCGCGATTGCTAAAGAGACAGATATCACACGCGAGTCCCGCGGATATAAAGGAATAAGGACATTTAATTCTACCGAACTACCCGCAAGTGCTGGATTACTCACACAGGTCAGTTTATTAGACGAATTAAACTTGTGAGGTAACGCAGCGCTGCTTCACTTGGTCTAACGTTACACTATCACACTAAACGGCATTTAAATGTGTGTTGAAAGTTATAATGTTTTACTACGTGTTAGTTCGTTTGCTATACGAAACTAGCAGTAAGCTAGATCAACATTAGAATAACATACTGACCATATTCTAACATTTCATCATGTTGAGCTAACGTTATATAACATTGATTTGTTTCATGTACATTTGCTCACCTGTCTAATAAAGCTGTCAAGTCGTGACTCGTGAAGCTCTGTCGAGTCTAAGTTAGTCGCGGACATGGAGCTCTCGGCATCTCAAAAACGCCACGCTGATATTGATCCTCATTTTAGTTCAACCAGAAAGACTCGGGAGAATAATGTCGTAACCAGTATTAACAGCTCAGCAAGCATAATATGATATAAAGTTATTTGTCTTAGGCCCCGTCCATAGTTCGCATTCCGAGGGTACGGAATCTGCATGTCCTGCCTGAAGACGAAGGCAGTGGCGCAGCCGACCCCCCCTTATGGGACGGGACCATCCTGGTGGTGGTGTTGGGGAGGGTGGAGGAGAAGGGACATCTTGGTGGTGGAGGGAAGGATGGAGGTGAATGGAAGCGTCAGCATCTGCAAACTCAAACAGGTGTAAGTTTCGACATTTTATACTACGAGTATTTAGAGCACGATTGGATAAGTGAAGGTAAACAGTGACGTAATGTTTGAGTCTTCACGGCAGAACTTACGCAAAAGCTGCATTTCTCCTCGTTTGTCCCAAAAACTGCTTTCCATGGTCTATGTTTGAAAGAAACAAGAACTGCGTGCCGCTAAACGTTACACTACGCAGTTGTCCACGTCTGTCGCCATGGTTACGTCATGGCTATGGCAGTATGAACGGAAACCGAGGATAGCGCGGATATTGCGTCATTGACAGGCGACATTTTTTTCCGGGACGGCCACTTATTTAAAATGGGAATTTCTCTGAAATAAAAAATCTTTGGAGACTTTTAGGATATTGTAAGTACACAACTGCAGGAAATACATCACACTGTGCAAGTGATTTTGGGATATTTTATTACAAAGTTCGTACATATTGTACCTTTAATCCGTCTCTTTTGTCCACTTTCAACCACTTCTGTTCTGATTTCCTCAAGGGGAGGGTCTATGGGCGGGTAAATGTGTGTGTTTTCAGATCTTTCGATCTAAAGGACGAAATAAGCTCTTGCTATTAACATTTGAACGCGACCGGAGAGACGGAATAACACGGAGAGCATCAGCTTTAGTTTCTGCTCTGACAGACGCAAGATCAGCCGAACACTGCGAGTGTGTGTAATCAGGAATATAGAGAGAACATTGTGCTTGATATGTTTTTCATCTTTAAACCAAACTTGAGTCTCCAGCCGATAGTTTAAACCCCGTCTGGCTAGAGCTCTTCATAATGTTACGCATTAGATCAGTAGATGGAGAGAAGACGGTCTTTTGTGGCTGTTTGAACACACTCGACCACATGAGCGTTTACACTACGAAAGCAATCCGGTCGAATGTGTTTTCAACCTCCTCTGGAAGTGGTGGAAAGTGGACAAGCTCAAAGCCCTGTTTACACCTGTATTTAGTGTCGTCCACTTGTGATCCGATCGACCAAAGTGCATCCTAATACCAGCTGTAAACACGGCCAAAGAGGCAAAACTGCATATCAAATGTAGCACTTAAGACCTGCATTTATCATGAACCACATTGTGTTTTTAATTTCTGCATTGAAAATCTGAAAGAGAGTGAATACTGTGAACGTTTAAAAACTAATCAAAGAGCCAATTAAGCAAGGTTTTGAATTATTTTTCTTCTTTTATTGCACAAAAGCTTTGACTGATGATGACATCACCAATGACATCGCCTGCCTGAAGACCCTGATGAAGAGCATGTAAGTTCACACAAGCTCAAACACAGGCTTGCTGTAGTTACCAATGGTGTTTAAACTAATAATTCAAAGCAGGACATGCTTTTCTTCATGTTAGTTTGGTATGATAAGAATCACATAGTAAAAAAAATGTGTTAACACATATTTTAAAAGAACTGAAACTGTAAATATTACGTGTTTTATCTCTTAACAGGAAATCCAAACCCAAAGACAAGCCCACTGATGTTAATAAGATGTAAGTTTATAGTTTTACTGGTTAAAGTACAGTTGTACAAATCATAAATTTAGTTATTGTATTTAAATGCATTGCCATATCAGCTTCAATAATACAAAATACAAATGCGTTTGAGGCTTGAACTATATAATCAGGCCTGAATGTTCAATGCGTGATTGTCTATGGTGTGTTACAGTTTGGAGACGCTGATGGTGAAGGAGTGTCAATCTGTCGTTCCCTCAAAGTACTTCGCAGACTGTGCTTAAAAAACCAGACGGACCAACAGACTCGCTCTCGTGTCCTCCTACTGCATTACTTACAAACACAGCAGTCTGGTGGTTTCCATACCTCTGGTAATGAGGTCAATATGACGGTGGCGGTATCTGTGTGAGTTTATTAAATGTCCAATGACTTTTAATAGAGTGAGTTTGTGCATTCAGACACTTTAGTTTATTGCTGTAATACTGTGAATGTTCTGTCTAAATATATATTACTGTGCCTAATATCATTGTGTTGCTGCTGCTGAGGGCTTTTAAATACTGTCACTTTATCATAAACAATAAAATCAAAAACTGGAGTGCTTTTCTTTTCCTTATTATATTAAATCAAGTGAACGCAAAGTTTCTCAAGGGAAGGCAAAAGTTTTGCAAGTGAATGCAAAGTGTCTTGGGGTAAGACAAACATTTTGCAAGGGAATGCAAAGGTTTTGTGAGCAAATGCAAAGTTTCTCGGGGGAACACAAAACATTTGAAAGAGAATGCAAAAGCATTTACATAATTTTTTTTTCCCTACCATCTCATATATTTTTTCCCCCATCACCATGTCCCTTAAGGATTCCAGAGTACTTTACAATAACTATGAACTTAATTATTGGGGATTTTTTTTTATTTATCTAGTTGTTGATACATTGATATGGAGTGGAATGAGGAAATATAATAAGCATAGATTTTATAATAAGCATAGATCATGCAAACAACCAAACTAATAATCAGATAAATACATTTTTATTTTAGTAAGTTGCATAAATTTTATTATAAATGTATTCAACAATATTAATTTCAATATACATTTTATTTAAACAACATAAATATTTTAATTTTGTCAATGCACAATGCATTTTGTGAAACATTTAATTTCTTACCGGACGTTCTTTTGTTGGAGATACAGATGAATGAGAGTCTTTAAATGTTCCTCAGTCTTCACTGTCTATGACCCATCAGACTTATATATGTTAGAGTCGCCTCCACCTGCAGCTGCACCTGTGCTTTTGGTTCATCCCACCATTAATGCTGAGATTAATATTTGATGCTCGTCTCAGAGAAAGACTGTCTCTCCCTGGAGAGTTTTGGTTCCTCCCAAAGTTTCTTCTTCATCCACTTAAACCAACCAACCATCTTTTAGGCACTATACCCGCAAAGCAGCTTTGGATCCAAATGTATTGTGAAAAGCATTATGCCAATAAAACTTTAAAAAGAACTGAATTACTGGGCATTCTTTCCAAGTAAAGCATCACTGTTCCTACATAAATTTGCAAGTTGCATGAGCCTTTGACACTCTAACAGCTGCAAATCATTTACTGTGATAATGCTGAAGAACAAGTCTGATTTGCATCGGATAATTCATTAAGTCCTAAATGATCCTTAAATTGGGTTGATTGAAATAATTTCTTGACTAAAGCCATTGTTAGTTTCTAGAAACGGCTATTTAGATGACAGCGCCTTGCCCATTAAGCACTTTTGCACAAAAGCATTAAGTCTTCACAGGGAATCGCCAGGTTCACGCCACCAACAGATACACCCAAGAAAAAGACAGTGAGGATTTAAAGCTTTAAAAAGTGACTTCCGTCCTCGATTATATGTCTGTGGCAGTAATGCAACATCAGCTCCAGAAACACTCACAGCTGGAAATTATATGAAAGATACCAACTAAAATGACCTGCATGTCACATCACAGCAATTGTCAAGGTTGGTTTGGGTGGATGGAGAAACCTTGGCATTTAATTTGAATATTGG
The DNA here is from genome assembly GCA_029959095.1 of Rhinichthys osculus. NCBI lineage: Eukaryota > Metazoa > Chordata > Actinopteri > Cypriniformes > Leuciscidae > Rhinichthys > Rhinichthys osculus. The sequence continues at coordinate 47,766,146 of JARWKJ010000005.1, forward strand.
GGATATTCAAATTAAATGACCCATCATACCACTGATCAGCTCTACCAAACTTGGATGTCTTTTTCCAGTAATAAACAAACACTGTTAAGTTGTTTTGATTGATACTGTGAAGCAGCTTTGATACAATCTGTATTGTGAAAAGCGCTATATAAATATATTTGACTTGACTTGACTTGGGAGGAACCAAAACTCAACAGGGCGAGACCATCTTTCCCTGACACACATTCAGACCAAAAAATATTAATTGTTAAATTAATTAAAAGTATTAAAGTTGGGATGAACCAAAAGCACAGGTGCAGCTGAGGTGGAGACGACTCTAGCATATATAAGTCTGATGGGTCACAGTACAGAAGGACAGTGAAGACTGAGGAACAGCCGAAGACAACAAAACATCCAATAACAAAACATCTGGTAAGAGTCATTTTAATACGGTTCCTACAGCAGTTTGATTGCAGGTTGTGTTTAATCAAAAAGTACAGTAAAATCAGTCATTTTGTGAAATATTATTACAATTTGAAATTGGTGTTTTCTATGCGAATATATTGTAAAATGTGATTTATTCCTTTGATCAAAGCTGAATTTTCAGCATCATTACTCCAGTCTTCAGTGTCACATGATCCTTCAGAAATCACTCTAATATGATGTTTTGATGCTCAATAAACATTTCTGATTATTATCAGTGTTGCATATTCTTATGGAAACTGTTATACTTTTTTATGGAAACTGAATTCTCAGGATTCTTTGATGAATAGAAAGCCCAAAAGAACAGTATTTATTTAAAATAGAATTTTTTCCAGATTATAAATGTGATGCATTGTTTAAAGCACTTTTTTTTTTGTTGCATGATCAGCGTAAAATAATGAGTCGTTTTAATGCGCTTCTGTGCAACCGAATTAACACAACTGACTGAAAAGAAGCTTTCCATTTATCTCTACGTTTCACCTCCAGGTATCAGAGATGAAGAGCGTTCTCTCAGTCAAGATGTTGGCGGCGTTGGCTCTGGTTCTGCTGGTGTCCAGTGCGACTGAGGGACGGATTCTCAGAAAATGTGAGCTGAAGAAGCAGCTCGAGGCGGCTCAGATTCAGGTGATTAGAGCCATGGGAGACAAAATGACCGTGGATGATCTCATCGCAAGACGTGAGTAACAGATTCCCTTCTCTATCCATAAATTTATGTCACATGATGTGCAGATAAAAGGTTGATCAGCCTCACACCCTTTATTCCTTTGTTCTGTGGCAGTTGTCTGCAAGGCCAATGCTTCAGGCTTCAACACCAGCTTTGTCAAAGCCATCGCCGCCAAGCCTAAAGAGAACGAGATCCACTCTTTTGGGCAACAAAAGCGGCGGCCCGTCTGGCAGCTGTATGGCGTGTTTCAGCTCAGTGATCAGCTGGCCTGTGATTCTGGCATGATGCCATCGCTCAATGTCTGCAAAATGAGCTGCTCTGGTGAGAAAATACCACACCAATCATAACACTATCCTAAACAATGATTTGTGAATTTCTGGACTCAAAAACTGGCAGATTCCTATGGCTCTCTAAGCATTCACAGTGAGCCAGTTTGAATAAGGTTTTGACTCTTTTCTGTTTCCTCCAATAGCTTTGATTGACGATGACGTCACAGATGACATCGCCTGCCTGAAGGCCGTGATTGGCAGCATGTAAGTAGCACACACACACACTATGATCTCATTTCATGCGCTGAAAAACATTTTGTGTAGGATTTACTTTGAAATTGATTTCACTCAGAAATTGCTAAATTTTTTACACATAATTACAAAGAAATGGCAACTAACACATTCTGCAGTAGACAGACTGAAATGGTATTTTCTGGTAAAACTACTCCAATAATCTTTGTTTTGATTACAACTACAAATAAAAAGCATTTTTGACAGTGTAGTTACTGGATGGCAATAGGGCAAAAGCGCATGCGAAGGAAAAGTTAAGTCTAAGGCCTGTATGTAAATATATAAACATTCAATATGTTTTATTACATAACATGTTTTCTTTCTTCACAGTAAACCTAAACCCAAAAACGCCTCTGATATCACTCTTCCACTTGTAACGTAAGTTGAAAATAATCAAATTTCTTATCCTTTATATATATGCAAAAAGAAGTCTGCAGAAGTCTCTTTTTTTCACAATAGTCTGCGAGATTATTTTTTGCATATAGGCCTATATATTATTTATAATTTTGCAAACATGTAAACCCAGTGCTGTTTAATCGATTAGTCGCATTTAAATTAGTAAATATATATGTGTGTGTGTGTGTATATATATATATATATATTATTAATCTAATTATTTACCTCAAGTATAAAGGCTTAAGAAGTAAAATCAGTTTTTTTTGTGTGTGTTACAGGTTGAACACTATTTTGGTGAAGGAGTGTCGCTTTGTGGTTCCCTCTCGTTATTTCGCTGAGTGTCTGACAGCAACAACACCAATGCTGACTGATTTCACTGAGTGAAACAACAGTGTGTACTCTTCTGACCTGCTGTAAAACTGTAGATTTGTACCAGTGATTTACAGAATCAATATATGTATATACTGACTACCATTGCCTACAATATCGCTGCATGATTTCTGTCAATCTAAAAACAAAACAGTCCGATGTTCCCATGGCAACTGCTTTGATTCAATGTTAATGAGGTCACTATGAAGGTGGTGGGACCAGTGTGTGTTTAAACCATAGACTGTAAAAAAAGATGGACTATGGAAAGGAGAGTGCGTTATGCCTTCGTTCTCTTCCATTGGTGAGAACTGAAGCCACCAGTGTCCCGATAAAGAGAGCATAAGTCCCTTCCCTTCCGGTCGACCACCATGGGACCTTATTTCGGAAAAATATTATATGGTAGTCAATGGCGAAAGGCAACAAATATTTTGATCTCGTTTGAATTGTGCCCTGAATTACACATATGATGTTTGTCAATTTAAAAGATACATTTTAAAGTCAAGAAAGTCACAGTTTGATGTAAAACTGTTGAGGTATAAGACTGTGAAAATACGTAATTACAAAGACTACAAACCCCAAAGGCGCACATTTTCTCTCAATGAATGAAGCTAACTTTACTGAAGCTACGTCTGTCATTTTTTCAACAGTCCTACGTTATAATCATAACGTTACGCCGTCATGCCTGAGTGTTTTGTACCAGACTGCACACACACGAGCAGCGGATCTTGCTCGTTGTTTCGCTTCCCGGGAGATGTAGTTCATGGAGCGATTTTCACATAAAACTAAATGTTACTCTTCTGTTTTATGACAAACTGCGACTCTTGACTTTCAGAATTATCTTTTAAATTGACAAACATCATATGTGTAATTCAGGGCACAGTTCAGACGGAAAAAAAAGATAAGTTGTCTCTCGCCATTGACTACCACATATTTTTTCTGAAATAAGGTCCCATGAGCCGGAAACGGAGGGGAGGGACTTAGGCTCTCTATGGTGCTGACATCTTGGGACTTGAGTCTGCGCAGTAGTGATCTCGGGACCAGACATGCGGTAGTGAGCCGGAAGTAAAGCCGTGAAATCAAACCCCGCCCTCACTCTCGCAGAATGCACTCTCCCTGCACTTATTTTAAGTGGCCTATGTCTGCTCCGTTCCTCCGTTCTGCTCCAATATTGATGTCTGTTGATTGCAGTATGACAAGAGGCTTGTTAAAATAAATACAATCTCCTCATTCCTCCAAAAATCCTGAAAAAAAGTCCGTTGGTGCTTCAGTGACTACTTCGCTCAGAGAACCTGTCAATCATGACGTTACTGTCACGTTTTGCTGATAAGAACCCAAGTGCAGACAGTACTTTCACAAAACACGGTTTATTTACAAACGGAAAACAAGGACCCACGATGGGGCAAACGACCATAGATAAACGGAACTAGAAACTTGACGATGACAAACAGTAACTCTGACGATAACTAGACTTGACAATAAATATGCTGAACTCACAGACAGATTACAAAGCTCACAGAACCAGATGATAACAAGACGAACAAGCCATGAGAAACAAACACAGGGATCTTACATAGGACACATAATCACAAGGGTACAGGTGACACTGATGAATATCAATACTGATGAGAGAACAAGGGGTGTGGTAAGGACACATAATCACAAGTCACAGATGACGCTGATAAAACATTACCTCATTTCCTTGTCAGTTAAAGACACAAGACAATGCAAACACATAGCCCAAAACAACCGGCCATGTGCTTGCACACAAAACAAGAGACAAGTACATGACAGTTACACCAACGTTTTTATAGCATCACGTAACGAACTAAAAACAAATTTATTTTAAAAACAGACACTTGAACTTACATCAGCATTAGGGATGGGCGATATGGCCTAAAATCCATATTGCGATATACACTGCAGCCTCTTGCAATAACGATATATATCACGGTATATAAATTATAATAGAACCATTTCAGATCAGGTTAAATAGAATATAAGGAAAGCCAAACTGCTAAATATATATTTTTTTAAAGAAACGTACATAGTTTTGAGAACATTTATTATGCAAAACTGTAATAATACAACATAATGTTGCAAATAAATAAAATTGAAGTACACTAGCTGCAGAGACTTTAAGAGTGAGAAAAGACAAATGTGAGTTTTTCAAGCAGTCAGTTGAATATATTGGTCATGTGATCGATGCTGATGGACTGCACAAGGCACCTTCAAAAGTAAGAGCCATATGTAAAGTATGCGGTTCGTTTTGGCAGTGGTGGAGGAAGTACTGAATCTCAGTACTTAAGTAAAAGTACAAATAACCAGAGACATATTTACTTTAGTAAAAGTAGAAGTACCACAATGACAACCCTACTTAAGTAGCTGATTTTAAATGTACTTTACAGTAAGTATTAAAAGTAAAAGTACTTGCATAACAATTTGTTCTCTTAATGTCTATATTCTAATGATTAATAAAACAGTTAATTCTAACTCATTCAACCTAATACTCATATAATGATGTTCAATATGATGGAAAAGCAGTTATATTTTAAGTTTTTGTCACCATTTCTGAACAAGCTTGCAATTAGGCAATATACACATCAAGCTTAGGCCTACTATATACCCTTACGGGTGTCCTGTAAAGAGCACATTCAGGACTTTTCAGAGATACCAAATGTTTGGAGGTTTCACCATGAAAACAACTTCTCCTTGGTCTTTAAAAATGTCTGACATTAATTTAGTGATCAAATGTAGCATTCTTATAGAAATATGATAATATAATGTAATTATAATATAAATTGGACTACTTTTCAAATTGTATTTCATAAAACAACATCTCAGGAAAATGTTAAGGGGTTTTAAAAAAAAAACTTTGTTACAGAACAGGGCATTGATTTCAAACGTGTCCACTGTAGAGGACATCAGGACTAAAATCATGTTTATCAGGCATTCTGGGAGACACAACAAGTGAATATGGAAATAAATTATACATCAATATTCCTATGAAATGTTAGATATTATTATTAAAATGTTGCCAATTATTACTCCAATTATTACCCTTTATTCTTTCATTAAATGTTGCTCCCAGAACACATTAATGTGCAAATTAGATACAGTGTATAGATACATTGCATTGAATGGGAATATTAACTTATGGCCATTTTACCCACATATTGCAAAAAGTAAAATGGTGTATCAATTCATTCCATTATTTCTTTCATAACATAGTTGAGAATAATCTTTATACAAATTTTGGTTGAAAAAATCCTGAAACCCCAAAATGTATTGGTGATTGAAAAAAAAATCCCATTGTTTTTGCCTATACATATAATTTCATGTCATTTTATTTTTTAAACAACTTAGTCCTGGCGTCCACTACAGAGGACATAGCATAACGTATGAATAAAATATTATTTTATATATATGTTTTTTGTACCATTTGTTTATTGTGCTCTAAACAGTGTGATGACATAGAAAAAAACTAAATTCAAAAAACTTTTTTTTTTCTGGGTCTCAGGAGGATATGACGGCGTTTGGCTGTAAACGCGATTCATTTATGGCGTAATTCTGAACCTCTTGGCTTGCCATACTAATCCTAACCAAACGTATAATACACACGCACCCCACATCACTACTAAACCTACCAATAGAGGGGTTTCACGACGCGTCATCAATCCGGAAGTCGGCCATTTTGGAGGCACAGAACGTAAATAATGCCACTGAACTGAATGGACTCGCAAATTTGGTTGATTATTGCTGCTAAAAAATGGTCGAGTTTTGGTCTGTACCAATCAGTCACATCGGGAAAAAAACATGTTGAGTGCTATAGACTGTCAAAAATTAAAGAGAATAGTGCAAAAACTGATGAAAGAAGGCGTTTGTGGTTGAGAGAGGTACAGCATCAGCTACATGTGTAAATGAAGCGTTGACTATGGCTAAAATGTTGACGTATTAACTATGGCTACATTCACACTGTCAGACCAAATCCGATGATCTTTGTATCAAATTGGAATCTGATCTAAAATGATGTCCACACTGTGTATCGCAACTGTTCAGATCCGACGTGTGTGTGTCCATGCATGTTATTTGGTAATATGGCAGTGACTTTGCGTTGATGGAGGGGGTTGCATTTGCAATATAATGTTAGATGTTGTCTTATTTAAATGTTACAACATGGAAATTAGGGGTGGAACGGTACATGTATTCGTACCGAACCGAAACGGTGCGGGCGTCACGGTTCGGTGCACGAATTTACACGGAGAATACACGGTATAAAAATAAATAAAACTCGCGTGGAAATTAATTAATGTAATGCGGAACTACTGTTAGATACGCGGGTTCTTTAGGGACACATAATCTGTACCATCGGCTTAGCTCTGAACGCGCGTTCCCTTCAAACGTTGGCTAATACGCGCGTTCTATTCGCTTTGGACTAGCGTCGAACTAGACGCGAATTTAACGCTCTATTCGCGTTTGGTATGACCACATAATGAACAGGCTGCGATGTCAAGATTGCAATGCTGGAGTGTGTGTGTTTGTGTGTGTGTGTGTGAGAGGCGCGGCCGCGATCGAACAGTGGAAACATAAAAAACATACTCCGTCATTTTGTTCATACAGATCATTAAACCTGCAAAGTGTTTACTTATATTTGTGTACACTCGCAATAAAACACAACATTGTGCTTTTGTCACACTGTAAACTCTTGTCAAACTGTAACCTGTCACCCAACCAAAATCTCTCTCTCTCTGGTAGTATTATTTTATACAGAAATCAATTATTTATAATTCAGATGAGAATAATGTTAGCCTACATTGTTAATAAATAATGTTAATTAAAATTAAGGAAAACAAATATATTGATCTGAAATATAGCAAATTAATTTTTAAATTAATTCAGGTGCAATTACAAAACATATCGCAAGGTCTTTTTGTCTTTTTATTAATTTAATTAATAAACTAATTATATAAAACTATTGTCAGTGCACTACAAATAAACTGGTTCTATGCCTTTATTAATAAAACGTATTTAAAAAATACAATGCCTTCTGCATTTTTGTTTTGCTTTTCCCTCCATTGTACCGAAATCGTACCGAACCGTGATGTCTGAACCGAGGTATGAACCGAACCGTGACTTCTGTGTACTGTTCCACCCCTAATGGAAATGTGTAGCCGGCGCGCTGGACTACTGGAGGCTGGTATGTAGCCTAGGCTACTGCTTTTCCCCACGCTCGTCTGCGCCGGTTTCAGAAAAAATACTTTTCTGCTCGTCCGGCAATTTGCAACAACACAGCATTGTTTCGGCAGTGACTTTCAGCATGTTTCCTATAAATGACGTTTGCATTTTAAGACATACCACGCGAAATCCGATCGTTCAGACTGAGGCTGATGTCCTGATATGTGATTTGAATAGGATTTCTAACCACATATGGATGTAACTTGAAACGGATTTCATGTGCTTTTTGGACTGACAATCTGAACGTATCCTATGTCGGGATAATAAATAGATGGAAAAATTGCAGTAATGTTACGTGCTAGAGAAGCTATCTCGTTCGGATCTTTACCACATATTAACTTTAGTTTGTCAAAATGTTGCGCTCTCTCCTGCTTCCCAAGTCCTTCTCTATATGATTTCGCACCTACCACGTGTTTTTTCCGTGGTTTATTAGTGTAACAATGTGTTCAGTAGTACATAAACAGTGCAATCCATGCTGTTGTTTACATCCGAGTGCCTCCATAATGGCCGCGCATCCGGGTTACTGCCCAGAACGTGACGTTGGTGAAACCCCTCTATGCATTTCCTATGCATGTAAAAACTAATTTTCGCGTATAAATTGCACGATAAACACACTGCGTGCTATAGAGACGCATTTAGTGTGACCGGGTTGATATATCTAGGCAACCAAACTTCACTGGTGAGACAGAAACGTGCGATGAACGGACGGTCAGGATGACGTTTTGACAGGGGGAAAACTGATCAGAAAATGTAACGAAAATGTAACAGAACGTTGTAGAAATGTAGTGGAGTAGAAAGTATAATAATTGTTGCAAAATGTAACGAAGTAAAAGTAAAAAGTATGCACTATTGATTCTACTTAAGTAAAGTACAGATACGTGAAAAATTTACTTAAGTAAAGTAACGAAGTATTTGTACTTCGTTACATTCCACCACTGCGTTTTGGGGAATATGTATTCAATAATTAATAATTCATAATTAATAATTATTCATACGGGTTTGAACCAGATACTTATACATGTTAAATCGCCCAACGAGGGGGATCATCTGTTACCTGCATCTGCATTCATATCTATACATCGGATTTTAACCACAAGGGATTATGATCAACCACAGATGTACAGATATTTTACAGACAGGTTAAAATTAGCTCAATTGTCGGCGTAATATTTGTGGGGATTAATTTAAGATCGAATCTGCTTGTCCCGCAAGCCTGATCATTCGATCTCCATCAAACCTCACAAAATTCTTACTTTATAGACTTTCAAAGCTGTTCCCCTGGCCACGAAGTTCAGCTTTTCTGGTCTATAACGACATCTTTTGAGTATCAATAAATTTGTAAAGCCAGTAGCTTTGACCGGAACATTAAAGGGACTTGGATACGAGCAAAACACAACAGAATCAATCAATGTATATAATGAATTTAATAATTGAGTACACTACGTATACGGTTACTAACGTTACAGGAATAAAATGTATATACAGACAGTAACACAACGACAATGAACAAAACACTAAAAGGATCTGAGAGTGAAAGAAACAGGGAGAGAGTGAGAGAGAGAGAGTCTGGAAGGATCAGTGGCAAAATTACAGACCTCAAGAGACAACACGGAAAGACTGAGGGCCCTATTTTAACGATCTGAAACGCAAGTGTCAAAGCGCAAGTAACTTTGTAGGCAGATCCCGGCGCTGTTGCTATTTTCCCGGCGGGATTAAATGCCTCTTGTGCCTGGCGCAAATCTAAAAGGGGTTGGTCTGAAGTAGCTTCATTATTCATAGGTGTGGTTTGGGCGTAACGTGAAATAAACCAATCAGAGCCTCATCTCACATTCCCTTTAAGAGCAGGCGCGCTTGTTCTAAAGCGAATTCCTATTATAACGGCGGATTTACCAGGCGCGCGCCAGGAGCGGTTCACAGCCGAGGAGAGCAACGTTCTCGTCAGGGCCGTAAAACACAGAGAAGTGACATTGGGGATGGAGAATCCCACCCAAATTAACTTCTGTTAAACAGGCGTATGATAATTTGGGTAAATGTGTAAGCTACATGTATGCTTTTATCATAAATTGTCTATCTATCTATCTATCGTAATAATGTATGATTTGCAAAAATGAAAACTGCGGCTTAGATGAGAGAATCAAAGTGTATGCGCGTTGTGCACCCGCTACATTGATTATGGCCAAGCATGCCCCCTTAAAATAGCATAATGAACAACGCGCAACCCGCCACTGACTTTAGACTAGTTTTTTTCTGGTCAGTGGCGCATTTGTTTTATAGAACAGCAAAATAGCATGAGGGAAAGTTTGCGCCAGAACACGCCTCCTCTTTGCGCTGAACCGCCCCGGGGAGCGCAAGTGTATTTCTTAGTTAACCGACGTGCGTCTGTGGAGGGAAAAGCCCGCTTTGCGCGGGTGCAAAATAGGAATGATACATGCGTCAGTGTACAAAGTCATTTGCGCCGAGTGCAAGATAGGGCCCACAGTCTTAATGCTCTAACATCTCGGTAACTCAAATATACTTGCATGGTTCTCATGTGTCTGAGCGTGTGTGAGCGGCTGATCTTTGTGTCCCGTTGGAGCATCACGTGGTTGCAGCTGGTCCGAGGAGCGCGCACGTCTGGCGTTGGAGCGTCACGTGGTGTGCGGGTGTGTCCGGAGAGCGCGCAATTTCAAAGGCTTAAAAGGTCTTTGACGTAAAGTTACCAAAGGAATAATTCAGACTGAGTTCATTTTCCTTTGTGGAAGATAGCGATCTTTTTGAGGCCGGACCCCTGGCTGTGAGTGTGTGTGTGTCAAGCAACGCCATTAGGGACAGACTTTCTGTGGACTCGCTGGTGAGTAACTAACGGCGAGTCGAAGGTTAAAAGCGTTTCCCCAAACTTAGAATGGTTATGTCATATGAGCCTGACCAGATACTCTACACATACTAGAGGCTCCAGCACCACAGAATACCAGCCAGCTCCGCTCGTTCATAGGTCTTCTGAATTACAATGGACGATTCATCAGTGGATTAGCCACACTGTTGAAACCACCACACCGACTTCTGTGTAGTAATCAGTCATGGGAATGGACACAGCAATGTGAGACCACTTTTCAAGAAGCTAAGAAAGCTCTGGTGAAGTCCGGTGTGCTAACCCATTTTAAACCAAAGCTCCATCTGGAGTTAGCCTGTGATGCGTCACCTTATGGGGTGGGAGCTGTGATTTCCCACATCATGCCTTCAGGAGAAGAAAGGCCTTTGCACGCTGAACAAAGCAGAGAGCAAGTATGCGCAAATTGAGCAAGAAGCTATGGGAATAATTTTTGGTGTTCGAAAATTTCACCAGTATCTGTATGGCAGGCAGTTTACTGCCAACTGATCAACGGCCTTTAACCACCATTCTTGGGCCACACACAGGTATTCCCTCTCTGGCAGCAAGCCGATTGCAAAGATGGCCTCTGCTGTTATCAGAACCCACATATGAAATAAGAAATAGGAAGGCAGAGCAACACGCAAACGCAGATGGTGTATCAAGACTACCATTACCTGTGACGTCCCGAGAGCAAGCAGAAAGATATTTTCTACTTTGTGCAAGTCACAATGGCTCCAGTGACCTCCACACAGGTGAGAAGATCCACAAGGAACGATCCAATTCTGTCTGCGGTCATGGAGATGGTAAAAGATGGACATGTGCCTAAGGACACCACCAACTTGAAGCCGTACCCGTCTAGAAAGAATGAACTATCATTTCATTCAGGATGTCTTCTCTAGGGACAAAGAGTTATCATTCCTCCACCGTTGAGAAAAGCGATCCTCCAGCAGCTCCATGTGGGCCATTGTGGTATTGTGCGAATGAAGGAAACAGCTCGGAGTTATTTTTGGTGGCCAGGTCTGGAGGGGGACATTGAAGGAAAAGCAAAGTCATGTCCGTCCTGCCAGCAAGTGAGAAATTAATCCCAATTGGCCCCATTACACCTGTGGGACTGGCCAGAAATCCCTTGGCAGCGTGTACATGTGGATTTTGCTGGTCCAGTCGAAGGAAAGATGTTGTTAATAACGGTGGATGCCCACAGCAAGTGGCCTGAAGTTGTTATGCACTCTACGACTGCAGAGAAAACAGTAGTGAAACTGGGAGAAATGTTTACTTAGTCCGCAATCAGAGAACAAAATAACATGTAAAATAAATGGTTTCGTTTTTGCTATTTTAAATGGAGCATGCATGATAATTGTCACAGTGTGGTGCAGGCAGAAGAAGACAAGCAGACCGAAGTTCCAAAGCAAGGCGTTTACTTGAAGTATATAACTCAAACAGGTTCAGACGGGCAGAAGGTTCACACACACTAAATACAACGTAGAGCAGACAATAAACCTTCTTCTTCTTCTTCTTCTTCTTCTTCTTCTTCTTCTTCTTCTTCTTCTTCTTCTTCTTCTTCTTCTTCTTCTTCTTCTTCTTCTTCTTCTTCTTCTTCTTCTTGCGGTCGGCATCCAACATTAATGGTGCATTACCGCCACCTACTATACTGGAAGACAATAAACCAGGCAACACACAGGGCTTAAATACATATGGAAACAGATCAGGGAAACGAGACACAGCTGACTAAACTAACCAGGTAACAGGTGAGACAGATGAACTAATGAGGGTTGCTATGGAAACAAATGAGTGGCGGGAAAACAGAACAAAGGAAGACATGTGACTAATGAACATACAGACAAACACTGAGACATGACAATATGAATGTTTTATTGAAAGTAAAATCTTTCAAATGCAGTTATCTAATCATCTAATAAGATTATCAAGTGTATGTTCTTTTATCAATTGTCAGGGTTTCTTTTGTCAGTTCTATGAATGGCTCAGCTAAACAGACCAATAAGACTATTAACTACTATTATTCATTTTGATTATACTAATGTCTAATTAAATAGTCTACAAATGTATAAAACTGATCAGAGATCAGGTAAAACCCACAGACACTTGTTCCATGGTTCTCAGTGAATCCTCATGATTCATGGGTTGACAGAGATCATCGCCCCCAGCGGTGAACCATTGAAATTCCGAAGTGTTCCGAAACATTTCGAGACAGTTATGCCGTAATGAAGCCTCGTTTACTGAAATCACGCGACTCTGGCAGTTTGATACACGCTCCGAACCATTGATTCGGAACAAACGATTTGTAAAGGCTTTAAAGCTCCATGAAGCAGTGTTTTGAAATTGCCATCCCTACATTTGAGACGGAAAGGAAAGCGAGTTATGCGTGTATGATGACGTATGTGTAACGAGTTTAATACGGGTTGCTTCAACTGAGTGGCTATTAATTTATATGTTTTACACAGTTAAAAGTTGATCTGCATTCTCCACCGACGAGCTTATCGGGGATATCTGGCTCCACGTTTTGCTAGAATTCGGGATATTAACCCCGGTGTAGCGTTTCCTATCGTGAGTATGTTTGCTTGAGCCTGAAGCCAAGGGAGAATGAATGGCAGCGTAACATTTTTTAGTTTTGTTTGTAGGCGCGTGATGAGGGCAATGGCTGCGTTCTAATCAAGTGCAGTGCTGTACGCTCCATGCTCTGTGCCTCATCGTAAAGTTGCTGTTCTGTTTCCAGCATGGGATTGTTCTGTGTTTTCTTGTATTACAGAGAATAACTGTTCTCAGCACAGGATTGTTATGGTTCCAACAAGCTTTCTGGGTTGCTTTTAAGTGAGATTCTCTGTGCTTTCTAAGCTCTGTTTGCAGAAGTGTGTCTCAGCGTTATGCTTTAAGTTTCTTTGTTTTCCTTTTCTATTTTATTCTTTAATCTGTTTCAACGGCTTTGTATTTCTGAATTTGTATTTTGGTTTCAATTTATTTACTGTGAATATTGAATATTCCTTTATTTTATTTAACCATTATTACGGTTGAGCTTTACGGCTGCAGATATTTGGTCATTTGTTTATAATGTTTCTTTAATTTGAGTTTGCTTATGTTTTGGTTTTTGTTATTTGTGATTTGATTTATGCAGACTCGGGTGGGACAGAGTATTTGGTCCCTTCCCTGAACTGCATTTAAGTGATACTTTATATTGTTTAATTATTGTGTTTTGCGAATGCATATCTCTGCTCCATTTTAATACCTCTATCTCTTGTTGTCGGCACGATCTGGGCACCGGGGGCAGACGAGTGACCTTCTTTGGGTGGTGGTGTGTCCTTCACCGTGTGTCATGCTCTTCACTGACATTAGTCGGTGTGTGTGCACTCTGATTGTAGTGATTTCATTATTTAAGGGTGTTTATTACTTCCTGTTCAGCTACTGTTCGGACGCTCTTGCTTACTGCTCCGCGCTTTGCTCTATCGCTCTATCGCTTTTATATTTTTATATTTTTTAATCGCTCTATCGCTTTTATATTTTTATAAGCAACACTTGATTACTACAAAAAAGCAGAATTCTTTTCTCCGACCAGCCTCCCACTGAAAGCTTACATTCCGGGGAAGGGAAAACACAACTGCCTACATTCTAAAGGATAAGAGAAAACGCCTCTTCTGGAATCTACTTGCTGCACTAACTGCCAGAGACTTTCACAAAGGATTGCAGTTCTTGAAACAAAGTTACTTGTGGGACCACCAAACCAGACGGAACACACAACAGAGCTTCGTCATAGACATCCTCAGCATACAGCCGGTGAGTCCCATGAATCTAGTCCTCCAATACAGGCCATACTGAGTGTAGAGAAACAAGCCGATCGACTTACAAATCGATGGCACAAACAGGGAGCGAGACCCAAAGGCACTCGAGACATCAGATTGTCACGAGCATCACATATTGCTGCAGTAGCATCCTCTACCCCAGATCCGGCTCTGACAAGGATTGCAAACACTGGTCTCCTACCACCGCCTATACATCTTGAGAACGGATTTGAAGTATTAATGAGTGAGGAATCCCTGAATGTGATGAATGTGATCGAACACTGTAGCTAACACTGCTAACTGGCGCTCAAGGTCGAGCAGACAGCGGCACTCAGCTCAGAGCGCAGCCGAGCACAGCACTCTGATAGTGGGAGACTCCATAATCAGAAACATTATTAGTAGGGATACAACTACGTGCTGCCTTCCACAAGCAACGACTTCTGATGTAAATAGGGAACTTAAGAACATTCTGATGAAACATAAGACTGCAAATCGACTCATCATTCATGTGGGGAAAAATGATATTCATAAAGAGCAGTCAGAACTCCTTAAGAAGGATTTCAATGAACTTTTTGAAACACTTAAAAGACTGAAAGTTCAGACATTCATCAGTGGACCACTCCCAGCAAGAGGAACAAACAGGTTTTCACGGTTGCTTGGGCTCAACACATGGCTGCAAAAAACCTGCAATACAAAAGGAATGAACTTCATTGACAACTTCAATCTTTTCTGGAGTCAGAGGCAACTGTTTCAACAGGATGGGCTCCACCCAAACAAACTTGGTTCAAGAGTGCTAAAGGACAATATCGACTTCTCCCTCAATCATCCTTCTGCAGTGTGCGACAATCTACTCAACCTGAATAGCACACACACACCTGGACACAGGATGAATGACCACAGGACTTCACTTCAGCACCTGAATGGACATGCGGTTGACATATCACACAAGGACAAGGATAACACCACTCAGTCAAAACAGCCTCTGCTCACGGACACAATCTCAGCTGAGCCCCGCCCACAGAGCTCACCACAGACAGACCGGGACATATTAGAACTGCTCCAAGATTTAGCTCCCAAGGACAACTTTCTGGAAAACAGCGAGGAAAGCCAGGACAGCATATTACAGCCTCCGATAACACCAGAGCAACAGCCCCTCTCCCCAGACACGTTATCCCTCTCTCCAGCATCTCCACTTCTGTGCTTCTCAGAGAAAATGGAAAAACTGGTGTATGCTGGAACCAAACTATCCCACTCTTTTGCTGCAAGCCCCCAGATGTCAACCAAAAAACGGCAGGCCCCACAACCACCAAAGCCTGCGGGCCCAGTCCCTCCTCCTCCCGCTCCTCCTGTGAGAGTTCTTCGGCCTCTGCCACAGCGCCAGGGCTCACACCCTCCATCTGCTCGAGGTGAACCTAAAACAACTGATACCAGCTCTCAGTGATATGTGTCGGGTCCCCGCTATGATAACAGTAACTTTCTTAAATGTTTACAAAACAAGCGGGAACCCAGTGTGCCTGAATATTTCTCTATTGCTGTTAAATTACATGATAGAAAATCTAAGGCCTTCAAAAGCCGTACTGCAAATCCATCTAATCTGGTGCCTATCACGCGCCAAACTAAGATTGCTGTGGGGACAAAAAGTAAGACTGTTAAGTTAGCACTTTTAAACATCCACTCACTTAAAAATAAATCACTTCTAGTCAACGATTTAATAACAACATACAACCTGGACTTTATGTTTCTAAATGAAACTTGGTTAGAAGACAGCTGCAGTGCAACAGTCCTCAATGAAACATCCCCTCCTAACTTTACTTTTATGAGTGTCTGCAGAGCGGGTAAGAGAGGCGGGGGCTTAGCTGCTCTTTTTAAAGTTGTCTATGAATGTAAGCAAATATCATTTGGGAATTACCCATCTTTTGAATATCTGGGTATTGTGTTAAAAGGTGCTCCACGTATTTTACTTATCATTATTTACAGGCCTCCAAAATACTCTCCAGCCTTTGCTGAGGACTTTACAGAACTGCTATCAACAATTTCCTCAGAGTTTGACTGTTTTGCCATTGCTGGAGATTTTAACATTCACATAGATAATGCAGAAACCAATATGGCAAAAGAAATCAAAACTGTTTTAAAAACTTTTGATGTGACTCAGCATGTACATGGTCCCACACACAATCGTGGACACACTCTAGATTTACTTATCAGTAAGGGTTTAAACATCTCATCGATTGTTATTAAGGATGTAGCACTGTCTGATCATTTCTGTATTTTCTTTGATATATTGATCTCTCCTGCCATTGAAGCTAGATCTGTGTCTGTCAAGAAGAGATGCTTAAATGAGAACACTAGTGTGCTATTTATGAAGGCCATATCTCTAAAACCAAGTATATCTGCTGACTCTGTTGATTTTCTCCTTGATTCTTTTAACTCAAAAGTTAAAAGTGTAATTGATGATATTGCTCCTGTGAAAGTCAGGAAGAATAGTGGTAGACAAAAAGCACCTTGGAGAAACTCAACAGCTGTGCAAAATATGAAAAGACAATGCAGAAGAGCAGAGCGCATGTGGCGGAAGACAAAACATGTAGTCCATCATAACATCTACAAAGACAGCATCCATGCTTTTAATATTGAACTAGGCAAAGCTAGACAGACTTTCTTCTCGAATATTCTAAACAGAAACTTAAACAACACACGCACTCTTTTTGCTACTGTAGAGAGACTGACAAACCCCCCAAGCCAGATTCCCAGTGAAATGCTCTCAGACAGCAAGTGCAGTGAGTTTGTTTCTTTCTTCTCTGAGAAAATCAATAATATCAGAAAGGTGATCAGCACATCCTTGAGTTGCTCTGGGGTCAGACAGATCAGACCACAACCTGAGAAAGTAGTTTCTATGTCTGTTTTCGAAGAAATTGAAGGCACAATTTTGGAAGAAACCATACAGCACCTTAAAACATCAACCTGCGCCCTATTGCACTTCCCACATCTTTTTTCAAAAGTGTGTTAAACAGCTTAGAAGCAGATCTCCTAGAAGTGGTAAATGCCTCACTTCTCTCTGGGAGTTTTCCAAACTCCCTGAAAACTGCAGTTGTCAAGCCCCTCCTGAAAAAGAGCAATCTGGATAAGACCAGCAACTATAGACCGATCTCTAATCTTCCTTTCATAGGCAAGATCATTGAAAAAGTTGTCTTCAATCAGCTGAACAAATTCTTAAGCTTGAATGGATTCTTTGACAATTTTCAATCTGGTTTCTGATCGCATCACAGCACAGAGACAGCACTTATAAAGATAATAAACGATATTCGCTTAAAGGGGTCATATAATGCCAT
Source organism: Rhinichthys osculus (assembly GCA_029959095.1). Taxonomy (NCBI): domain Eukaryota; kingdom Metazoa; phylum Chordata; class Actinopteri; order Cypriniformes; family Leuciscidae; genus Rhinichthys; species Rhinichthys osculus. The sequence continues at coordinate 47,783,791 of JARWKJ010000005.1, forward strand.
TTTTGTACAAGCTAATATGATTCTTTAGGGTCTAAATTAAAAGTTTGTAATATACTTTAATTAAAAATTCTCATTAGTATTGTAAGAAAACACTTATTTTACCTGGTCAAAAACAGCTCTGTTTTCAGCACGCCGTTTCAGTGCATATGCCTTTAAATGATCATGAGCTGCGCTCACCCCGCCCCTCTGTTCTGTGCATACACCGTTTGTAACACAATAACACAATAACCATAACGCGTTGTTCAGTATAAACGTGGAATTATGAATTATATTGAGAATGTCATACATAGAAAACATGCCGTAATGTACCCAGACTGAGTGTAAACCTTAGACACATTCATTGTGAAGCGTGCAGCTAGCGATTTGCAAAGATTAATATATTAATATAAAGTTTAATAAAACGTTTCACTCACTTCCGTTCTTCTGGAGGTTCAGCAGGAACACGAATATCTGGTACCGATCCTTTTTAGCAAAGCTCCTTAGCAAATCCAGCTTTATACTGACCCTCGTTTATAAAGCAGTCTGGTGAGAAATGATTCGCGCAAACATGAAAGCATTGACGTTGCTCGTGTGGAATATTCCCTTCGAAAACAAAACTCAGCCACTGCGTCTTCAGCGGTTCGGATTCAGGAACATTAAAATGACTGTGTTCGTTATTACACCCAAGAACAGAACACCACAATCGCTTAGACGCCATTCTGCTCATAGACAGTGCTCCGGCACATCAACAATGACCGCGCCGGTCCGGTCCGCGCCACGTAGACTATGATTGACAGCTCCCTCATGTGCGAGGGCGGGTCTGTGTTGAAACGCTCCCGTCAATCAACAATCGTGGGAGGGGCGTCCGTTTTATTGACGTGAGGCAGGGAAAACATATAAGGAGATTAAAACAAAACCACTGGATGGATTTTTATCATTATATGATGTTTGTGTACAGGCACTGCCAACACACATTTCAGTACAATCAACTTGTAAAAGTGCATGTACCATTATATGACCCCTTTAAATACTGATACAGGGAAATTATCAGTACTGGTACTACTCGACCTCAGTGCTGCATTTGACACTGTCGATCACGACATACTTCTTGACAGGGTGGAAAACTGGGTGGGGCTAGTCTGGGATAGTCCTAAAATGGTTCAGGTCATACTTAGAAGGGAGAGGTTATTATGTGAGTATAGGAGACCATAAGTCTGAGTGGACATCCATGACATGCGGAGTCCCTCAAGGCTCAATTCTTGCACCACTCCTATTCAACCTGTATATGCTCCTAATGAGCCAAATAATGAGAAAGAACAAAATTGCTAACCACAGCTATGCAGACGACACACAGCTCTACTTAGCCCTATCGCCTAACGACTACAGCCCCATTGACTCCCTGTGCCAATGCATTGATGAAGTAAACAGTTGGATGTGCCAAAACTTTCTTCAGTTAAAAAAAAAAAAAAAACTGAAGTCATTGCGTTTGGAAACAAAGATGAAGTTCCCAAGGTGAATGCATACCTTGACGCCAGGAAGTCAGGAATCTTGGTGTGTCTCTAGAGTCAGACCTTAGTTTCAGTAGTCATGTCAAAGCAATAACTAAATCAGCATACTATCATCTGAAAAATATTGCAAGAATTAGATGCTTTGTTTCCTATCAAGACTTAGAGAAACTTGTGCATGCTTTTATCACCAGCAGGGTGGATTATTGTAATGGACTCCTCACTGGCCTTCCTAAAAAGACCATAAGACAGTTGCAGCTCATACAGAACGCTGCTGCCAGGATTCTGAGCAGGACCAGAAAATATGAACACATCACACCAGTCCTCATGTCTTTACACTGGCTCCCAGTTACATTTAGGATTGATTTTAAAGTATTATTACTGGTATATAAATCATTCAATGGGTTAGGACCTCAATATATTGCAGATATGCTCACTGAATATAAACCTAACAGATCACTCAGATCATTAGGATCACATCAGCTAGAAATACCAAGGGTTCACTCTAAGCAAGGAGAGTCTGCTTTTAGCCATTATGCCAGCCGCAGCTGGAACCAGCTTCCAGAGGAGATCAGATGTGCTCCTACAGTAGTCACATTCAAATCCAGACTCAAAACACATCTGTTTAGCTATGCATTTACTGAATGAGCACTGTGCCACTGTTCGTCCAACTGTTTTTACTGTACTGGTTTTTGTCTTTGTTTGTTTTTTAATTTTTTATTTATTTTTAATTAATTTTTTTATAATCTCTGGAAGAGATTTTGAAGGAGAGCAGGAGAGTCTTCACTCCGATGAGGCGAGTGAAGGAGTAAGTTAGTTTACTGCTGAGAGTATAAGAAGTTGCTGAGAGCGTAACGGCAGCAGACAGCGCACACGAAGCGTGCTCTGTGGGGGCCCCGCTGGGCATTACTGGTGTAGCACCACCCCAGCAGAGTACGTCCCTGGGCTAGAGGTCCAGTGGCACCGTAAACCGGCTCAATCTCTTCCATCTCAGATAGGGGTGGACCAGTATTACTTTATTTTATTTTTTATTCTAAACTGTTTTAATTATTCTTATTTGTTTTGGTTATTTTAATTTCTTCTATGTAAAGCACTTTGAATTGCCATTGTGTATGAAATGTGCTATATAAATAAACTTGCCTTGCCTTGCCTTGCCTTGCCTTGATTCTATCTGAGACTGCCGCTGTTGGTAAGCCACGGTTCCTTTGTCAGTGATAATTGGACCTTTTCAATGAGATGTGTGGCTGCATGTTAATGCCTTTTCTTTTTATTTAACTGTAAATAAAGTGTTTTGTATGATTACCTTTGTCTCTGGCTCTCATGGTGATTAGAACCTGTGCGTGCCTTTAGAGGGCGTGTTTAATGCTTTGGGTGGAATTCCCAAGGTGGCGTATTCGGAAACTTCAACTTGGTTATTGTAGCAATCTGTTCGTTAAGCACACGTATAATTAGTGCTCCGCCCCGCCCTATAACCCTCACTTTGCCACACTAAGTTGATTTGTGTTCGGCCCATCTGATCCAGATTACGCAGCAGATTTTTTTTTTGGTCATTTTTGTTATCAATTTGTTTTGTGTAATATAGTGTGTCAAGTTTAAAGATGCAGAAAAGTGCCTAGATATTAAAAGTGTTAAGCCATCACTGCTAATTATCACACTAAAATACAAGATTACTTGTCAAATTAAAAAATTAACTTGAAATCATTTTAATTAATGTGTAGAGAATGCAGAGTGATACTTGATTGTCTAAAGTCTTAGTAAAGGTGGAAAACTGAATACAAAAAAAAAAAAAAAAAAAAAAATGAAATCCTGTTAGTTGGCCCTAAATCCCTTGTCTCCTCCCAACATGAATTCTCCATTAATATGGATGAAGTCAAAGTTTATCCTTCACCTACTATATGCAATCTTGAGGTATTTGATTCCAAATGAACCCCACATCAATCAGCTTGTTAAGTCCTGTTTTTTCCATCTCCGTTGAATCGCCCGTATACAACCTTCGTTAAATCTCTAAGATGCTGAAACTGTTGTCCATGCTTTTATAACCTCATGTCTGGACTATTGTAACTCTTTGTTCTATGGCCTTCCCACTAAAACCACTAATCGCCTTCAACTAGTTAAAAATGCAGCTGCTCGTGCCCTTACATTGAACAAAAAATCAGCTAACATCACTCCCATCCAACAGCAATTGCATTGGCTCCCTGTTATCTATTGCATTCATGTTGCCAGTTCATGTTGTTATATCAGGGTTTCTACAGGTCTCTTCAAATTAAATTTAATGCCTTTTTAATGCCATTTTAAAATGTTTTAATGCCATATACGACCCATGACTAACCACGTATATATATATATGGTTTTTTTTCTTTTTTTCTGGAACACATAGGTGTGATTTGCGGGTGGGACATGTCGATTGTCCCCACCATTTTTTAAACATCTCACGGCGTATAGGACGGGTCGCAGGAATGGTGGTGTTTCATTAGTAATCATGTTTTTGTTGTTGGTATTAATAATTGCTCACACTTGCAAAAGAGAAGATTTGACACATGGCACTGACAATTCAAGCAAATACAAAGTATTTATCCTCTTCTACCTGCACCGTCTCCTCCTCTAATGGGCCCTTTTCGCCACCTTCCCTGGGCCGGCATCCTCTAACCTGGCCTTTTTAGGGGGCTTTCCTCTCAGGGCGAATGAGAGGAGGCTTAATTGCTTTTTACCTGACATCTTTGAAAGACAGATGCAATGATTAATGCATCCATGGCCCGGATATAATTATAAAATAAGACATGATTTTAAAAGTGACCTATAACATAGACTATAGTGCTTATAAAATTATTAAGCCTATTTGGAGAGAGAGATGTTTACAGGGTGTCTACAGATATAAACAAGTTAAATTTAAGACTTTTTAAGACCTTTTTAATGCCACTTTGAATGAAATTTAAGACCAAACCTGTGATGGAAATACACATTATTTTACATACGTATGTAATATTTAATGTTTAACCTAAGCAATTGAAGTAATTTAATATTAACTACTTGTTTATTGAACTAAAATCAATGTAACATTTGCAATCGTGAGAACATTCAGCAAAATAGCTCCTGTCATGTTACTTAACTATATCTTATGATAAAAAAATAAAATTAAAATAATAAAACTATATCATATGTTATAAATAAAAAAAACTCAACATTTTTTATTTTTACCTCAGTATGTTTCTTCTTTGAGTTTTTTTTATGTGCTGTTATGCACATTAGTTTTGATTTCTCACTTTAAAATGTCTCACACAGACAGGCAGCGTGAGTCTCAACAGCGCTGCAGAAATACATTACAGGGCTCGACATTAAGTCTTTTCATTTGCTTGTCCTTTTGACAATTCACTTGTCCGAGTAAAAAAGTTGCTTTGTCCGGATTTTTTTTTTTTGTTTGTTAATTTATTCTGAAGCAATATTCTCAGTGTTCAATCAGCTTTGATATTTAAATCGGCATATTGTAATATCTGCACCTTTAAAGGGCAAATTTTAAATTCCTAAATTTGATCAATAAATTAAATTATTTAGAATAATAAGACACTATAGGGCTGTTACCCTAGGTAGGGCTGATCAAATTAAATCATTTACACTGAAAAATTACAATTGCATAAAATAATGTTATGAAATTGATTTAAATATACAAATAAGAAACGTTGGAAAGAATGATACTACTTTTAAACATAACACTAAACCGCCAGTAGGTGGCGGCAGGCGACCGTCTTAATGAGTGAGTCATTGAGTCATTGATTCATTCATACAAACGATTCGTTTAAACGGTTGATTCATTCAAGAATAAGACAGGTGTTTATGTATGGGTCATTGAATCTTTGACTCAACCGATTCGATCAAAATGCTGAATCATTCAGTAATGAAAACAGGTTGAGTTTTCCTGTGAGATGAGATGAGGTTCTACTGTGATTTTTGTTTGGAACTATTTTCGCTGCTGAAACAGAACAAAAACAGCCAATATTGCAAATGTAAGTGACTTAATTTTAACTGTTTATTGAACTGTTGTAGGAAATCAATGTCACATTTTCAATCGTGATGGTATTCAGGAAAAATAATTCAGTTTGCTTAACATATGTTAAACATATAAAACTCCACATTTAGATTTATTATTGGCAGTATGCTGTTAAATGAGTGTGTGTGTTGCGCTCATTTGTGTAGATTTCTCCTCGAGAGGCTGCGCGAGCGTCAACAGCGCAACCTTACCGTCAGTAATACATTTATTATCCACAATCGATCGCAACTTACAATAAAAGTAATAAAATCAGAATCATTCTCTCGGTTTAATCATTCCCTAGTTATTTTTGTTTTTGTTGATGTTCTCATCAGGCGGACAAGCGTTAATGTCGAGTCCTGCATTATCATTATCAATCACTGTTTATGTAATAAAATCAGAATCATTCTCACGATTCGATGCTTCACTGGTTATTAGACGGACATTGGGTCCGTCAGACTGGAGAAATTTTAGCGGTAATGTGACCAGAAATATTTAAGACCCATAGAATCTGAATTTAAGACATTTTAATACTTTTTAAGGCCTTTTATTAGGAAAACTTTATTTAAGACATTTTAAGACTTTTTAAGGACCCAAGGCCACCCTGGTTTATAATGTGACAATATGTCAGTCATCGTGTGATATGAAAATATGATTAGGCCTGGACTACTTGTTCTGAGCAGGTGTTGTCAGTGAACATGCTGTAAAACTGTTGTCTAAGTTACAGACACTCATAAAAAACTGATGCTAATTATCTGGGAAACGTTTGTCTAACAGCAATCAAGTTGCCATTGTTTGTTTCAAACAAGTTGTGAATTTTTTGTAACATTAAAACAGGAGATCATGACTTATCTTGAATCTTACCCAGATACAATAGTGCTATTTTCTAATTGGCTAATGTGTAGACCCTTTCTTTTTTTTTTTATTGGCTGATAAGTGGCAGGCCCGACTAGTAAGAACTGCAGGGGAGACTGATTCCCATTGTCAAGTCAAGTCATCTTCATTTATATAGCGCTTTTAACAATGAATTGTTTCAAAGCAGCTTTACAGAGATAAACATATAATTTAAGGTAACAGATTGTTTTGGCGTTATAGCGGTTCTTGAATAATGTTACTTCCAGCTAAAGTTAACTTTGATTCACCTCCGTCGAAATGATCAGACTTTAAACGCGAACCTGTGATTAACGCTGACGGCGTTCACATGCTCATTCAGAATTCTATAGTTATGTGCTTTTTAAAATATGTGCGCAGGTTTGTAATTCATACAACCCAGCCTAAACAAACTACTTTCTTGCCTATAAATTTTGATACAGAATTTTGTTTTATTTTATCACTTCGGGGTACGCGAGCCGGAATTCACAGCGCTTTATCTGTAGAGTGGGAAAGGGATCCTCCATAGGGAGAGGATAGTGGATACTTCAGCACTGCATTGTCATCGGGTCCAGGCGAATCTCCTTCGTCAGATCTGGACACGGCCTGGATCCGGCAGGCTGCGGGAAAACCTCGGGATAAACAAAGACACTAATATTAGCGTAGATGCCATTCTTCTTATGATGTAGCGAGTACATCAAGATTTAAGGGAAGTGTTCCCAGTTCCGGCTGACCTAATCTATGCAGCCTAACATTGAATTTATAGAAGTCTATAATGTATTATGTGTATGCTAGGTCAAAGAGATGTGTTTTTAGTTTAGCTTTGAACTGACAGAGTGTGTCTGCTTCCCGGACAATGGTAGGAAGACTGTTCCAAAGTTTTGGTGCTAAATAGGAAAAGGATCTACTGCCAGCAGTCGATTTAGATATTCTAGGTATTATCAACTGGCCGGAATTTTGAGATCGCAATAGACGTGAAGGACTATAATGTGTTAAGAGCTCGCTCAAGTACTGCGGAGCTAAACCATTTAGTGCTTTGTAGGTAATCAACAATATTTTAAAATTTATACGATGTTTAATAGGCAGCCAATGCAGTGTTGACAGAACCGGGCTAATATGGTCATATTTCCTGGTTCTGGTAAGAACTCGAGCTGCGGCGTTTTGAACTAGCTGTAGTTTGTTTATTAAGCGTGCAGGGCAACCACCCAGTAGAGCATTACAATAATCTAGCCTTGAGGTCATGAACGCATGGACTAATTGTTCCGCATTTCCCAATGAGAGCATATGGCGTAATTTAGATATATTTTTAAGATGGAAAAATGCAGTTTTACAGATACTAGACATGTGGCTTTCAAAAGAAAGGTTGGTATCAAATAGCAAATTGTCCCCCACTTTAAATGCTTTTTTACAAACGCCACAAAATCCTTCATAATTTTTACCACTAACAGGCTGCAACCATGTCTTAAAAGTTTTGTTTTCCAGCCACTTTGGCTGGAATTTGCACTTTCCCATTTTTTCAAGGTTCAGACTGCTGTACAACACCTCCGCATCACGGCACTTTTGCTCCGGCCGGAAGCAATTACCAAACTGGTTCCGTGTATTTATCACACGAACGTACCATAGACAGTATAAGAAATGGACAGAGCCATCTCATTGGAACTCAGTTGAGACAGTTGAAGCCCATTTTTAGCGATTTTTGAGCACTTCCGTTCCTGACGCGCAGACTCAAACCGACTCAAACTAAGCTTGATGACGTGAGCAACCTGTCTGACAGACGCAAATCTTCTAGTAGCTGTGCCAAGAGGAATCTGAATCATTCCCTTCCGAAACTTGCAGAGCCGGAGATCGTGAGTATTAGCTGTCCATGAGCTAGCAGCAGGAGCAACTTTACAACTCTCTATGGGCTTCTCCCTTGACTTTATGCCTCCACGTCCCCCCGATTGCGCGCGAGTTTCTACTTCTGTCTATACGGTAATTTTCTCTAGTATGCGCCAGAGAGTCGCATGTTATGACGCAATCGTTAGCCTATTTTTACAAAAACGGGGTCATAACGTAAGATACAAAGTAATGGAGCCTTTTATACATTGTCGTGTTTCTTCAGAAATAAATAATGGACAAATGGAGTCTTTTAACGCCTCAGATGTAAAGTTATTCGCTGTCAAAGTGACGCCAAAATGAATTTGAGTCAATGGAAATGCTAACGCAAGTGAAGTTCTGCTACAAGATGGCGGCACCCGGCCGGCTTCAACTTCCGGTCGATGGATTACCCCCTTGGAACGTACATATTTTGCGACAGCAAATACAAATTATTAATTATGAAGGCTATATTCAAATAAATTTATATAAAATTCTCTTCAAAACTATAAAAAAATGTAATGCCTGTAAGAATGAAATTTAATGCTTTTTAATGCCTTTTAAGGCCTTAATTTTCGCAAAATCCATTTAAGGACTTTTAATGCTTTTTAATGCCCCGCGGCCTGATTGTATATTTGTAACTGTCAATATTATGGAAAGTGTTCTTGAAAGGCGCTATGTAAATAAAATGTATTATTATTATAATTCCTTGACCCAGTAAAAAATACTTTAAAAATAATCCTAAAAAATAGGTTAAAGGAATAGTTCACCCAAAAATTAAAAAATGTTGTCATCATTTACTCAGCCTCATGTTGTTCCAAACCTGTATGAGTTTCTTTCTTCTGTTCAACAAAAAAGAAGATATTTTAAACAACATTGGTAACCAGACCGTTTGGGTGCCCATTGACTTCAATTGTATAGATAAAAAATTAAATAAAAAATCTTCTTTTATGTTCAACAAAAGAAAGCCATAAGAGTGAATGGTGGCAGAATAAAAAATTGTAGGTGACCTATAACATTAGGATAAATGTTAAAGTGTGCCCCCTAAAAGTACAAGTGTCCCCTACCTGGCGCCCTGTTATCATGGTCTAGAACTGCCACTGATCTGCATATGTACAATAACGCGATCACCAACATTAAACACAAACAGCATATATATCAAAACTGCCTAATGTTACTTAATGAAATGTTGACCCAGGACGAGCTTTAGGACTGTGAAGCTTTGGGGGTGTTGGTGGACTCTATCTACTCCGTCTGTGTTCCACAATGCATTTTGTGAAACATTTTATTCCTCACCAGACGTTCTGTTGTTGGAGATACAGATAAATGAGAGTCTTTAAATGTTCCTCAGTCTTCACTGTCCCATCACTGTGACCCATCAGACTTATATATGTTAGAGTCACCTCCTGCACATCTACATCCACTTCAACCAACCAACCCACCAAACAAACAAACCACCTACCTTTAGGCACTATATCTTGCACATTTGGATCAAAATGTATTGTAAAAAGCATTATGCCAATAAAACTATAATTGTTTTATAGGGTAGGGTGTATTCACACTAGGAAAGTCCGCTAGTTCACTTGCTTTGGTCCGGACCAAATACAGTGTTTGGTGTTGTTCGCTTTCACACTGCCCTTTTTGCACGTGAACCAAAATCTTTAAACACATGTGTGCTAAGGTCATCTCTTCATTGGACAGAAATTGTAACCGTACCAGAGTTTGTTTTATAACCGGAGCGAGACCACCTCTTCAGCTGGGTCTTGGTATGATTTTTTGGTCCACACCCGAGTGAGATTGCTGTATTCACACCTGCCCACAAGATCTGCACCAAGCGGGGAAACGAACTTGAGTTCAATTCAATCGAACCAAACAAGACAGGTATGAATACACCCTTAAAAATGAACTGAATTACTATATACTGGGCATTCTTTCCAAGTAAAGCATCACTGTTCCTACATACCGTAATTCCTCAAATAAAAGCCGGGGCCTTTATTTACCTAAACTTCAGAAGGTAACCGGCTTTTATTTGAAGCAGGCTTTTATTAGAGGCAGGCCTTTATTAAAAAAAAAAATCAAAATCAAATTTCCGTCTGGGTTCCAAATGCTCCTCAAGACATTTTCGTTTTCAATAAAGTTGTTGAAAAGACGGTTATACTTACTAGCAGCACTAAATGATATCTGTGTTACATCTTTTACTACCATCTATTGGCTGTACGTTACGATGAACTTGAATGCACATTAGGGGATGTTTAAACCTGGCCACTTCATTTTCTCAGATCGGAAAGCTATCTGATTTATCAAAACAATTCTACTTAAATCTGCTCACAAATGCATTTTCGCAAAACGGATATAAATCGCACTATGTGCATATTTAATGGAGTTCACGTCACCGAAAGCAACAGATATGAGCTGCGCTGCATTTGATAGATCAGCTAATTTCAAAATCAAAAGACCGCAATAAGAGAGCGCGGCAACAACCCTGGTAAGATCATTTGGTTTCTTTACTTTTAATGATGAGGAGTATTGTCTGCGACTTACTTTCACTTTAATTTGCAATAGTTTGCACGTTTGCTTTATGAATAGAAATGCCGTGATGCGTGTTGCAGTAGCGTTGTCACAACTTGCTATAACATTACATAGCCTATAACACGCTCTCACACATTTATTTCTTAGCATTTTTGGGAGGAGTATAATTTAGATACGTGGTTTCAACAATCAGATGCATTTGATTTACACTTGTGCAGTTTCGTCTGTAATCTTGTCTCAGATCTCCTCCTGAAGAAGTGGTTTGAGTGATCGGCTTTAAATCGTCTCGAATGCGCTTCGGATGGCATTTATATGGTCTTTTCACAATCAGATAGCCATCAGATCACAGAACACGCATGAAGTGGACAGGTGTAACATCTCTTCAATGAAAGGCATTTAGGAGATTATCCACACTAATTTTCCCCCGGCCTTTATTTGAGACCGGTCTTCATTTGTCCGTGTTGATCATGCACCCGGCCACTATCAGAGGCCCGGTGTTTATTTGAATACCGGTTTTTATTTGAGGAATTACGGTACATTTGCAAGTTGCATTAGCCTTTGACACTCTAACATAAGCTGCAAATCATTTACTGTGATAATGCTGAAGAACAAGTCTGATAATTAAATAAGCCCTAAATGATCCTTAAATTGGGTTGTTTGAAATAATTTCTTGACTAAAGCCATTGTGAGTTTCTAGAAACGGCTATTTTAGATGACAACGCCTTGCCCATAAAGCACTTTTGCACAAAAGCAATAAGTCTTCACAGGGAATCGTCAGGTTCACGCCACCAACAGATACACCCAAGAAAAAGACAGTGAGGATTTAAAGCTTTAAAAAGTGACTTCCGTCCTCGATTATATGTCTGTGGCAGTCATGCAACATCAGCTCCAGAAACACTCACAGCTGGAAATTAGGGATAGCCGATATGGACTTAAAACTATATCATAATATTTTCTGGTAAATATTGCGATAACGATATCAATGACGATATAAAAATATAGTACCATTCACTACTGTTTTTGGCTACAAGTGATGGCTGCCGAAACACAAACATTGATCTAAAGTAAAACGTACTCATCATCATATAGGCTCCTATAATATACCAATTACATAAAAGAATTAAAAAAAAAGTACAAATCCAAACACCAGCCCTTGCAGAAATCGAAAATTTATAAAGTTAAAAAGTTAGCTAGCAGATATACGTTTCTTCTGTAAAAGTGCAGATGTTTAAATAGTGCAATTGTACTGAAAAACATCACACAATAATAATTACACCTAATAATAATTCAAATCAATTACAAATTTAAAATGTAAAAAACTAACAATAATACTGATAAGATAATAATACTACTATGAATTCTACTACTAATAACAATATAAACCGCACTAAGGATGGATGAGCTGCTGGGTTTGTGAATATTAATCACGCCTGCGTTTGCACATTAGTTCTCTTTCATAGGTTCACTCAACGCTGCGGAAAGCGCAGTGGGATATTCTCTGAATGTGCCGATTGTCTGAAGCCTTATAGAATCACGCCAATTCATTGGCTGATGGCGTCCGCGCAATATGGCTCTGCCCCGACGCTCTTACGTCGCATCATTACATATTCGCGCGCGCGCCATCAGTAGCGCGGGAAGGGGGGTGCTGCGGGGGCTGCAGCCCCCCTCGTCATAGCCACAGCCCCCCTGGTGGGGGCTGTGAACTAACATAATATTGTACTAAAAAACTTGAAAAAGAAAATAGACATGCTGTGTTTGATAATGTAGTGAGTGTTCACGCTACGGAGAAAATGAAATAAAGTTTGAATTTGTCATGCTTAGTTTGTTCCGATCAGAGCATGAGCGGAGAGCGCATCTGAATATTACGCTCCGCTCGCTCATTCCGCTCAGGGTCGCTCGCTCAATCCAGAATGGCCAGATGAAGATGACTGCTGGTTCGAAAATATGTGGAATAAGGGCTGCCTCCGACTAAAGTTTTTTTCTAGTCGACTAGTAGTTGTTCAGTTTAGCCACTGTGGACACATCGCCCCTTTATATTGATTTAATTACTTAAATATGCTATACAGGATGAGCGTTTACGTAGCCTAATATAGCCGCACTCATAAAGCTTGCCACAAAGAACCGGCGAAAGTAATGATTATTAATGTGTCAAAAATAGCAAGGAGACATTTAATTGTTTATTAATAAACAGGTGTTTTCTGTGTCGCTGCAAAGATAAAGTTATGCGTACTCGGCATGAACGCCAGAGAGAAATGCACATTTGATTAGGCCTACATAATCAGAGAGTAGCCTATTTCTTTTCGTTTAGAATATTTTCGTTTAAAAGTAGACATTTCAAACTAATCTGTGAGGCACAAGCTGAGTTTCGGCGCCCTCCAGTTTACGTGCAATGCAAGTGATCGCCGGCGCCTTACATTGTCTGCTATATATTTGTTTCTTAAATATAGGCAATTGGTTGATAAAACATTGCTCAAAATTAAGATACAATTTATACTAAACGAAAATCTTTTAAAAATAGTCTTTCTACAAAAAAAACACAAAAAAAACTTAGTGAAGTTAAAAATCATATAGCCTATTACCCACTCCACGTGACATGTCTCCAGACATTTTGGGTATCTCATGATCTCATGTATCATATCTTTCTCACGCTGCATGCTCACTTTCATAATCATCATTGATTAAATAAAAAAATAACATTAGCCTATAATATTTAAACATACATATGAAACTAAATGTTTTCTTTAATGGCTACAACACATATACAGTATACAGAGAAATGTCATGTCTTGTCGTCAGCCATAACATAATGACGTCACATATTTTCCAACCCTCAGCCCCTCTTGTATGAAACAGCTTCCAGCGCGCCTGCGCGCCATCTGCTCCTCAGATTTCTCTACCTTCAGAACGAAGCGGTCACGTTGCCCTTCGCTCGTGATTTTTCTGAGCTTCAAATACATCTAGGATTATTCTCGGCGCTTCTGCGACTGTTCAAGCGGAACTCTGTTTCTCCTTACGGTGAAGTTGCCATGGATTACAGACGCTGTACTCCGCCATGTGCTCGTTACATCGCTAACGACGACCCACACAGTAAGTGCGTTAAGTGTTTGGGTTTTTCACATGCACGTGAGGCAGTTATAGGATCGTCTAAATGCAAATTCTGTGAAAATTTGTTGCTCAAAACCCTCAAATCGCGGCTCGCGGTCTTTGAGAGGGAATCATTCGTCTCCCCCTGTCGCGCTCCCGAGGCCTCTCGAGGATCCGCGACTTGGGGTTCGGATGTAGAGCTTGAGGATGTGGAGTTCGAGCAGACGAGCCCCGCTCTTTCTCTCCCTCCCTCCCCTCGGCACGCACGAGGCATGCCAGTCGAATTTTCACACGATTATTTGCGCCCCAGCCCGGGAGCACGCGACGCGGTTTCTTACCAAGGCTTCCGACTCCGAGGATTTCGGGCCTACTCTCGCCGACGAGGTTATCCCGCCGAGCGGCCAGGAAGCGCGGCCTACGCGGAGCTCGTTGACGTGCTTTCGCGCGCTACGGAGAAGCTCACTATTGATTGGCCCGACGAGCCACGTGAGTCTCAGTCGTCGAAACTCGACGAAAGGCTTCTCAGTGGCCCTAATTCTAGGCCTCAACGGAGGAAGCTGCCATTTTTCAGTGATCTGCATCATGAGATCTCCAGATCCTAGAAGCAGCCTTTCTCTTCGCGCCTCACTAATGCGGCTGCTGCTGATTTCACCAACCTGGTAGGTTCTGTGGAACAGGGCTATTCCGCCATCCCGGCGATTGAGGAAACTTTAGCCGACCATCTTGCTCCGTCGTCTGCGCCGTCCTGGAAGTCGCGCCCCCTCCTTCCTTCTAAAGCATGTAGGACTACTTCCTCTCTCATTGGGAAATCCTACATGGCGGCTGGGCAGGCAGGCATGACCCTGCACACTATGGCCATTCTTCAGGCCAACCAGGCGGACGTCCTGAAGGAAATGGACGAGGGCGACGGCGTGACCCCTGAAGCGGTCAAGGAGCTTCGTAAGGCTACGGATTTAGCCTTAAGAGCCACCAAGCATACCGCACGTGCTATAGGTCGCTCTATGGCTGGTTCTATTGCGATGGAGCGCTTGTGGCTTAATCTCACGGAGATCCGTGACAAAGAGAAGGTTTTCCTCTTGGACGCCCCCATTTCTCAAACGGGGTTGTTTGGTGAGGCGGTCAACACAGTGGTTGAGAAATTCCCCTCCTCCAAATCCCAATCGGCCGCGTTCAGACAGTTCATGCCCAGGAGGGCTAGGGAACCTCCCCCCCGGTGCAACCCAGAGAACGTCCCTCTTATAGACCGGAGTTCTCTTCCAGAAGAAGCGAACCGGGGCATCCCCCACCTACCACGGTTTGGGGAGCCCACGGTCGCCCGTTTCCCCGTCAACGGCCTCACAAGCGCCTCCAGTTAAAGCGGTCCGACAAACCGACTGCTTCGGCGAACCGACTGCTTCATTTGCAGAAATATGACCACATTTGCCTTCTCAGGCAAAATATTACATCTCTCCTGACTTATTGCATGTCGCTCACAAGGTCTTGTGTCTCTGGCTCAGTGCAAGCCAAAGTGCGAACGCAGGTTTGAATTTAGCAGTTGATGATCACGCGATGCACTGAACGTTCTAATCATAGCGATCGTACGCGTCAAAGCGTTAACTAGCGATAACCAGAGGCCAAATATTTCAATCGACAGCTCAGGCATTTAAGTGGTACCGAAATCTATGTTTTGATTCGGTCCAGTTACATACCAGTTACATAGGTACCGGTTACATATTGGCACCGGTTTCGGTACTCAACCCTATTTACATGTAGCACGTCAATTCTGTAGCACGTCAATTCAATTACGGTATGTAATGGCTCGTTTCCACCGAGCGCTACGGTACGGTACATTACAGTACGATTCGGGACGGTAGACCCTGATCCGGCTTGCGTTTCCACCGCCAACAGTACCATAGTTGATAGACGTGGTGTAGCCTATGCCGAAAAGAACCGATCGACGTCATTTTCGCGCGAAGAAGAAAGCGACATAGTAAACAACAATGGATGACATACAGCAGATCTCGTTCTTGCTTCTCGGCATGTGGCTGTTTGTCTCTGTCAACCAATCAACGTTCTGCAGTGTCTAGCTCCACCCTTTAGGTACCGTACCACTGTGCTGATATGGGTCTGTCTGCAGACAGCAAGATAGGGGCGTAACAGGAAGTGGGTGTAACTTTAAGGGGGCGTAATTTAGAGTATGTCCAAATGGCGGAAGTGATGCTGAGGCGAAGTGGGTGTAACTTTAAGTAGGCGTAACTTTAAGTGGGCGAAACTTGAAGGGCGTAACTTGAAGTGGGTGTAACTTGAAGGGGTGTAACTTGATGTGGGTGTAACTTGAAGGTGCATAACTTGAAGTGTGCGTAACTTGAAGTGTGCGTAACTTGAAGTGGGCGTAACTTGAAGGTGCGTAACGAAGTGGGCGTAACTTGAAGTGGGCGTAACTTGAAGTGGGTGTAACTTGAAGGGGCGTAACTTGAAGTGGTTTAACTTGAAGTGGGCGTAACTTGAAGTGGGTGTAACTTGAAAGGGCGTAACTTGAAGGGGCATAACTTGAAGGGGTGTAACTTAAAGTGGGTGTTAATTGAAGGGGCGTAACTTGAAGGGGTGTAACTTGAAGTGGGCGAAACTTTAAGTGGGCGTTACTTGAAGTGGGTGTAACTTGAAGTGGGTGTAACTTGAAGGGACGTAACTTGAAGTGGGCGTTACTTGAAGTGGGCGTAACTTGAAGGGGCGTAATTTGAAGTGGGTGTAACTTGAAGGTGCGTAACTTGAAGTGGGCGTAACTTGAAGTGGGTGTAACTTGAAGGGGCGTAACTTGAAGGGGTGTAACCTTCGCCTACTGAAGGTATCGCGCGGTTGCTTTCGAGCCCTGTCAGTTTGGCGGGACCCTCTTTTTCTTCGGAAAGGGGTCAGCATGGGTGCGGTATCTCGTCGCCAGATGATTACGAAGGATGCCTCTCTCACCGGCTGGAGAGCGGTTTTCGAGGGCAGACCAGCGTGTGGGGTCTGGACCGGAGAGGCTCTCTTTTGGCACATAAACTGCCTGGAGTTAAGAGCCGTTTTTCTGGCTCTGCATCATTTCCTCCCGCTTCTAGAGGGTCACCATGTCATTGTCAGAACAGACAACATGGCAGTGGTGTCTCACGTGAACCGGCAGGGAGGTTCTCGGTCACGCACCCTAGACAGGCATGCGCGTCACCTTCTCCTGTGGTCTCAGAGCAGATTCCTATCTCTAAGAGCGGTTCATGTCCCGGGGGTTCTGAACCTCGCAGCAGATTTTCTGTCGAGACAGAAACTCAGATCGGGGGAATGGATGTTGAACCGCCAGACGATGGCCCTGATCAGGGAGGTTTTTGGAGAGGCGGAGGTGGACCTCTTTGCATCCCAAGAGTCGTCCCAATGCCCGCTTTGGTTCTCCCTGAGTCCCCCGGCCCCATTGGGGATAGATACGTTCGCTCACCCTTGGCCAACGCAGAAACTCTATGCCTTCCCGCTCATCAAACTGATCCAGGCGGTCTTGGCCAGAGTGAGAGAGAGCGGAGTCCGCCGCCTCCTGGTAGCTCCGTTCTGGCCATCTCAGCCATGGTTTTCGGAGCTAATTCCTCTACTGGAATCTTCCCCCTGGAAGATCCCGGTCAGGGAAGATCTGCTGTCCCAGCTACAGGGCAGGATATGGCATCCTTGCCCAGACATGTGGAAGCTGTATGTTTGGCCGAACAGAGGCCGTTAGCATTAAGCTCTGGTCTCCCAACTGACGTTCAGGAGACCATTGCGACTGCTAGAGCCCCTTCTACAAGGAGATTATATTCTTCCAAATGGAAGGTTTTTGAGACTTGGTGCTTAGCTCATGATAGGAGCCCAGTTAACTGCCCTGCTGGTTCAGTACTGGAATTCCTGCAGGAGAAGTTTGCGGCTGGAGCAGCCGCTACCACTCTCAGAGTTTATGTTGCGGCTATTGCAGCGCATAGGGAATCGGATGAGGTTCCCCTGGGCAAATTAAGGTTAGCTTCTGCCTTTATGCGTGGGGTGAAGCGCCTGAAACCGGCTCGCTCCCCTAGAGTTCCCTCATGGGATCTTTCTGTTGTCCTAGAGGGTTTTACAAAAGCCCCCTTTGAGCCCTTGGAGTCAGCCCCGGAGAGGATTCTGACTCTCAAGGTTTCTTTTTTGTTAGCTTTGTCCTCATTAAAGCGGGTGGGAGACTTACAAGCTCTTTCTGTTAGCGAGTCTTGCTTGGACTTTGCCCCTGGCCTGGTCAAAGTTTCCTTGAGGCCGAGACCAGGGTATGTCCCCAAGGTTCTTTCCTCAACTTTCCGCTCACAGGTAGTTAACCTTAACGCTTTCCACCCTCCTCCATTTTCGTCTGAGGAAGATAGGAAGCTTAACTTGCTCTGCCCAGTTCGTTCTCTTAAGATATATGTAGACCGCTCAGGCGGTTGGAGGAAATCTAACCAGCTTCTGGTTTGCTACGGTGCTAGCCGCCGTGGGCTTGCTGCATCAAAGCAGAGGATTTCTCACTGGGTCACAGAGGCTATCTCGTTGGCTTACGGGGTGCGTGGTTGCCTTCACCTCTTAGCATTAGAGCACATTCCACCAGAAGTGTAGCATCTTCTCAAGCTCTTTTCAGAGGAGCACTTTTGGAGGATATTTGTGTTGCGGCAGGCTGGTCCTCTCCGCACACTTTTGTAAGGTTCTATAGCTTGGATCTTGACATGACCCCGAGTTCCCAGGTTCTTTCTGTTTGAACTCATTTCGGTCGTTGTCTCTTATCTACCAGTTATAAAAGTGCTATAGCTTGGCGAGTTTGGTAGTCCGTTCCCACTGCGCTTTCCGCAGCGTTGAGTGAACCTATGAAAGAGAACGTCTCTGGTTACTTGTGTAACCTATGTTCTCTGAATAGGGAACGAGACGCTGCGTTAGCGGCCAAGCTCCTCGCGCTGCTGACAGTTTCTTTTCGGCAGAGAAATCTGAGGAGCAGATGGCGCACGCGCGAATATGTAATGATGCGACGTAAAAACGTCGGGGCGGAGCCATATCGCGCGGACGCCATCAGCCAATGAATTGGCGTGATTCTATAAGGCTTCAGACAATCGGCACATTCAGAGAATCTCCCACTGCGCTTTCCGCAGCGTCTCTTTCCCTATTCAGAGAACATAGGTTACACAAGTAACCAGAGACGTTTCTGCTGGCTCATAAAGGCTGAACAATTCCAAATTAACTACCGGTGCCAAATCAATACTTTTAAAATGGTACCGGTGCCTGAACCGATGCCTTTATAAAAATAAAAATAAAAAGAGGCACAAAATGATGGTGAATGACATTAAAGAACAGCTTTTTTATTGAAAAAAAAATTAACAATATATTAAAGTTTTAAAGTAATTCATTTGCAGAAATATGACCACATTTGCCTTCTCAGGCAAAATATTACATCTCTCCTGACTTATTGCATGTCGCTCACAAGGTCTTGTGTCTCTGGCTCAGTGCAAGCCAAAGCGCGAACGCAGGTTTGAATTTAGCAGTTGATGATCACGCGATGCACTGAACGTTCTAATCATAGCGATCGTACGCGTCAAAGCGTTAACTAGCGATAACCAGAGGCCAAATATTTCAATCGACAGCTCAGGCATTTAAGTGGTACCGAAATCTATGTTTTGATTCGGTCCAGTTACATACCAGTTACATAGGTACCGGTTACATATTGGCACCGGTTTCGGTACTCAACCCTATTTACATGTAGCACGTCAATTCTGTAGCACGTCAATTCAATTACGGTATGTAATGGCTCGTTTCCACCGAGCGCTACGGTGCGGTACATTACAGTACGATTCGGGACGGTAGACCCTGATCCGGCTTGCGTTTCCACCGCCAACAGTACCATAGTTGATAGACGTGGTGTAGCCTATGCCGAAAAGAAGCGATCGACGTCATTTTCGCGCGAAGAAGAAAGCGACATAGTAAACAACAATGGATGACATACAGCAGATCTCGTTCTTGCTTCTCGGCATGTGGCTGTTTGTCTCTGTCAACCAATCAACGTTCTGCAGTGTCTAGCTCCAGCCTTTAGGTACCGTACCACTGTGCTGATATGGGTCTGTCTGCAGACAGCAAGATAGGGGCGTAACAGGAAGTGGGTGTAACTTTAAGGGGGCGTAATTTAGAGTATGTCCAAATGGCGGACGTGATGCTGAGGCGAAGTGGGTGTAACTTTAAGTAGGCGTAACTTTAAGTGGGCGAAACTTGAAGGGCGTAACTTGAAGTGGGTGTAACTTGAAGGGGTGTAACTTGATGTGGGTGTAACTTGAAGGTGCATAACTTGAAGTGTGCGTAACTTGAAGTGTGCGTAACTTGAAGTGGGCGTAACTTGAAGGTGCGTAACGAAGTGGGCGTAACTTGAAGTGGGCGTAACTTGAAGTGGGCGTAACTTGAAGTGGGTGTAACTTGAAGGGGCGTAACTTGAAGTGGTTTAACTTGAAGTGGGCGTAACTTGAAGTGGGTGTAACTTGAAAGGGCGTAACTTGAAGGGGCATAACTTGAAGGGGTGTAACTTAAAGTGGGTGTTAATTGAAGGGGCGTAACTTGAAGGGGTGTAACTTGAAGTGGGCGAAACTTTAAGTGGGCGTTACTTGAAGTGGGTGTAACTTGAAGTGGGTGTAACTTGAAGGGACGTAACTTGAAGTGGGCGTTACTTGAAGTGGGCGTAACTTGAAGGGGCGTAATTTGAAGTGGGTGTAACTTGAAGGTGCGTAACTTGAAGTGGGCGTAACTTGAAGTGGGTGTAACTTGAAGGGGCGTAACTTGAAGGGGTGTAACTTGAAGTGGGCGTAATTTGAAGTGAGCGAAACTTTAAGTAAGAGTTACTTGAAGTGGGCGTAACTTGAAGGGGCGTAACTTGAAGGGGTGTAATTTGAAGTGGGTGTAACTTGAAGGGGTGTAACTTGAAGTGGGCATAATTTGAAGTGGGTGAAACTTTAAGTGGGCGTAACTTGAAGTGGCCGTAACTTGAAGGGGCGTAACTTGAAGGGGTGTAACTTGAAGTGGGCGTAATTTGAAGTGGGCGAAACTTTAAGAGGGCGTAACTTGAAGGGGCATAACTTGAAGTGGGTGTAACTTGAAGGGGCGTAACTTGAAGTGGGTCTAACTTGAAGGGGCGTAACTTGAAGTGGGTGTAACTTGAAGGGGCGTAACTTGAAGTGGGCGTAACTTGAAGTCGGTGTAATTTGAGGACGCGTAACTTGAAGTGGGTGTAACTTGAAATGGCATAACTTGAAGTGGGTGTAACTTGAAGGGGCGTAACTTGAAGTGGGTCTAACTTGAAGGCGCGTAACTTGAAGTGGGCGTAACTTGAAGGGGCGTAACTTGAAGTGGGCATAACTTGAAGGGGCGTAACTTGAAGTGGTTGTAACTTGAAGAGGCGTAACTTGAAGTGGGCGTAATTTGAAGGGGCATAACTTGAAGTGGGTGTAACTTGAAGGGGCGTAACTTGAAGTGGGCGTAACTTTAAGTGGGTGTAACTTGAAGGGGCGTAACTTGAAGTCTTGCAAGCTGCAGACAGATGCTAGGTACCCCGTCGGAAGGGTACTGAAAAAGTGGTATGGTACAGTTGGGCATTCTGACAGTGGAAACGAAAATAATTGCGTTCCTTACTGTACTGTACCATACCGCTCGGTGGAAATGAGTCATTAGACTCTCTCGTTGTCTCTTTGAGTGTGTGAGAAACACTGAGCGCTCTCAGCAAAGCGACGGTGAGTCAGGCGCATCACACTAGTGTTTACTGTGCATCAAAAACACTGTGCGTTCATTGGGATGAACTGAAATAGTGCACTTTATGGATCGCTTGACGGAGAGCGAAACTCTCAAGAACTCAGTCAGTGTTCGGCGAGTGAAAATATATCTATGTAGCAGTTCCTCGTTTAGCGATAAACTCCGCCTCAGCTTCATAGCCTTCATAAGCCTTCAACCATAATTGTTTTTTCTGCACGTGAGCTTCGAATGGGTCCCAAAAAGAAATACGTCATCAACAAGGCTTTATCGTTATTATTGCGGGAAGACTAATTCTTCGAATTTTTACCGGTATATTGCAAACAATAATATGTCGCCCATCGCTACTGGAAATTATATGAAAGATACAAACTAAAATGACCTGCACGTCACATCACAGCAAACACGAGCCAAATGAAGAAAATTTATATAGGAACAAGGATGCAAAAAAACTGTGCTTCCCCAAGACGGTTGGTTTGGGTGGATGGAGAAACCTTGGGAGGAACCAAAAACTCAACAGGGCGAGACCATCTTCCCCTGACACACATTCAGACCAAAAAAGATTAATTGTTAAATTAATTAAAAGTATTAAAGTTGGGATGAACCAAAAACACAGGTGCAGCTGAGGTGGAGACGACTCTAGCATATATAAGTCTGATGGGTCACAGTACAGAAGGACAGTGAAGACTGAGGAACATCCGAAGACAACAAAACATCCAATAACAAAACATCTGGTAAGAGTCATTTTAATACGGTTCCTACAGCAGTTTGATTGCAGGTTCTGTGATTAAACTGGTTGGGAATGCCTTGCTGGTCATTGAACCAGGTCAATGGTCAAATATACAGTATAGTTAATTTGGGGTTGGTAAGATGTTTGAATGTTTTTGAAAGAAGTCTCTTCTGCTCACCGAGGCTGCATTTATTTAATCAAAAATACAGTAAAATCAGTGATTTTGTGAAATATTATTACAATTTGAAATAAGTGTTTTCTATATTAATATATTTTTGAAATGTAATTTATTCCTGTGATCAAAGCTGAATTTTCAGCATCATTACTCCAGTCTTCAGTGTCACATGATCCTTCAGAAATCGTTCTAATAGGATGATTTGATGCTCAAGAAACATTTCTGATTATTACCAGTGTTGAAAACAGTTGCACTTTTGATCAATCAAAACATCCTTGATGAAGTGTATAAAAAAAAAAAAAATTTGTTTGTTTGCATGATCAGACTAAAATAATAAGCCATTTAAATGGGCTACTTTGCATTACACCTATGCAACCAAATTAATATAACTATAACTAAAAATAAATTCCCATTTATCTCTGCTTTCACTTGTCTCTGTGTTTAACCTCCAGATATCAGAGATGAAGAGCGTTCTCCCAGTGAAGATGTTGGCGGCGTTGGCTCTGGTTCTGCTGGTGTCCAGTGCGACTGAGGGACGGATTCTCAGGAAATGTGAGCTGAAGGCTCAACTCGAGGCGGGTCAGATTCAGGTGACTGAAGCCATGGGAGACAAAATGACCGTGGATGATCTCATCGCTAGACGTGAGTAACAGAGTCCCTTCTCTATCCATATATTTATGTCACATGATGTGCAGATAAAAGGTTGATCAGCCTCACACCCTTTATTCCTTTGTTCTGTGGCAGTTGTCTGCAAGGCCAATGCCTCGGGCTTCAACACCAGCTTTGTCAAAGCCATCGGCCCCAAGCCTAGAGAGAACAAGCCCTTAATTAATATCCACTCTCGGCAGCTGTACGGCGTGTTTCAGCTCAGTGATCAGCTGGCCTGTGATTCTGGCATGATGCCATCACTCAATGACTGCAAAATGAGCTGCTCTGGTGAGAAAATACCACACCAAATATAACACTATCCTAAACAATGATTTGTGAATTTCTGGACTCATAAACTGCCAGATTCCTATGGCTCTCTAAGCATTCACAGTGAGCCAGTTTGAATAAGGTTTTGACTCTTTTCTGTTTCCTCCAATAGCTTTGATTGACGATGACGTCACAGATGACATCGCCTGCCTGAAGACCATGATTGACAACAGCAAGTAAGTAGCCCACACACTATAGACACTGCACTGAATGATCTAGATGTCATTTCATATGCTGAAAAACATTTTATGTAGGATTTACTTTGAAACTGATTTCACTCAGAAATTGCTAAATTTCACACATAATTACAAAGAAATGGCAACTAATACATTTTGCAGTAGAAAGACTGAAAACTACTCCAATAATCTTTGTTTTATTTACAACAACAAATAAAATGCATTTTTGACAGTGTAGTTACTGGATGGCATTTGGGCAAAAGCGCATGCCAAGGTAAAGTTAAGTCTAAAAGGCCTCTATGAAAATTTCCACGATATATAAACATTCAATATAAGTATTATTGTATAAAAATTTCAGTAAACCTAAACCCAAAACGCCTCTGATATCACTCTTCCAAGTTGAGAATAATTAAATTTAGGATCCTTTAAATATGCAAAAAGAAGTCTGCAGAAGTATCTTATTTCCACAATAGTGTGTGAGAATATTTTTGCATATATATATATATATATATAATTTATAATTTTGCAATCATGTAAACCCAGTGCTGTTCAAATTTGTCGCATCGTCGCAAATTTGTAAATATATATTTGTAAATATATATAAATAAGTGTGTGTTTATATATATATATATACTGTATAGTATACACACACACACACACATATATTTATATATAATTATTTACCTCAAATATAAAGGCTTGAGAAGTAAAATCCAGCCTGAACAATCAAAGTGTGACTGTTTTTTTGTGTTACAGGTTGAACACTATTTTGGTGAAGGAGTGTGACTCTGTGGATCCCACTCGTTATTTCGCTGAGTGTCTGAATGAAGAAGCATCATTAAGAGCTTTAAGACGAGTGTGTATTGGTATTAGTTGGTGAAACAACAGTGTGTACTCTTCTGACCTGCTGTAAAACTGTAGATTTGTAACAGTGATTTACAAATCAATATATGAACTGACTACCGTTACCTAACAATACCACTTCTGATCAGCTGCATGATTTCTGTCAATCTAAAAACACAACAGTCTGATGTTCCCATGGGAACGGCTTTGATTGAATGTCACTATGATGGTGGTGGGACCAGTGTGAGTTTAAACATATCAAGGCTCTGAACAGAGTGTGCTTGTGCATGAATAAACTTTATATTATCGCTGTAATGCTGTAAATGTTTGGTGGTGTTTTACATTTCTGTCGACAATTGAAATAAAACTCTCTGTTCCTTGAATCACGCTGTGTTGATGCTGAGTGCGGTTATGGTATATGATAAAGACGACGAAGAGCATGCTTTTAAAAATGATGGGCGCGAACGGTTCAAGTTGTTTATTGCAAACACAGTATGCTGAAGAACAACATGACAACAAGCACTATGATCATCTGTCACTGTCCATCAGTCTCACCTAGACATGTGCCGGTATTCGGTAATGCGATAAATCGCGGTAATGAATATGCACGATATTGTTATCGCGGGGACTTCGAAATACCGTGAAAAATAATAGATCCGAATTTAGATTTTTAGAACGCGCATCAGCTTATTTTCCATCAACCACTTAAAAAACAATGCGTATGCTGCGCAAAACACGTGCGCACTTTGATGTAAACAATCCCCACATCACATGTATAAGCACTGTGTGCATGCAGTGCGCACTCTAGTCTAATGTAAACAATCCTCACGTGGAGAAGAAGCACGGCGGAAGGAGGAACGCTGCCGACTATTTATCCCCCGCATGGCTGCCAACTCTCACGCATTCAGCTTGAGACTCACGCAATTGACACTTTCACACGGTCTCGCGCCACACATCCATTTTCTCACGCAGAGAAAAATCGCGGAGCAAAGAGGACACTGACACCGACAGACTAGACAGAGCAGGTTACTTTTGATATGAAAAAAACATCAGCTCTCAGGTTCTGTCCATTTTATAACGAAATTCAGACAATAAATACTGTTTTGCTGCTTGTAAATGTGACGTGACAGATCGCGCGCCTCAGTTCAAGTAAACCGATCATCTGTTACTTTTTATTAAAGATACAGTACAACCCACCGAAAGGTACGTACTTTCGATCAATCATTGTTTTTCAACCACAGAAAGAGGTCAATAAAACTGCAGGAGAACAATTATGTCACAGAACGTTACATTTACCTCAGGAAAGCCATTTAATGTTAGTTGACTATAAGAAAATAGCTATAGAGAGGAGTATTTTGCTAAATATGTGCACTATATTACATATTTTAATATATGTTTACTTGTCATTATATAATTGTTATTATAATGAAAATTACGGCATATTACATTTTTATATTTATATTATTATTATATTTATATTGTATGCATAATATTTAATTTCTCTCTGTATGTTTACAGCATTATGTGAGATATTTTTTCTTGAGAAAAATTTAAATGCAGGCTATCTACTGTAGCCTACCTAATATTTATCCAAATGAGTCAATATTGAATCAAGATTGAAATTAAATCCAAGAATTTAATTGAAATCATGAAAATTGTGTTAAGCAATAATACAAACAGTAGCCTCAGTAACTGTACCATGTAAACATTGTAACATGTTGTCACTAAAAAATAAAATTAATGTTTTGACAATCACAATTACACATTGTGATGCAAGTTTTTTTTAGATACCCCCAATCCATCTGTTTCTCTTGTGCAATTAAAATATCGTGATAATACCGTATACCGTGATAAAAGCTCAATCAATTAATCGCAGCATGAAAAATTTGATACCGGCACATGCCTAGTCTCACCCCAGTCAAAAAGCCACTTAATAGAATAGGGGACATTTTTAGTCATATAAAAATTGGAAATATACTTAATGTACTTAAACAACACAGAACATCAGACCTCTTCACTGATTAACCTAATAAAGTTAACCTGAGATAGCAGTAAACAACTATTTTCCCCACGAAAACACTCTGGTTGTCTTTGGTCATTATTTGCCCTTTTTTTTTTTACTTTTTTTCTTTTTTTTTTTTTACTTCATCAGAATGGTACGAAACTTGGAAATGTTTTGGCACTTGCTGTGTGAACAAAAAAAAATCTTCCATAAAAAATAGTCACACTTGTATTGTCAATAATGACCGCATAGGAAATGAATGGGAGACGAATTTCATCTAGTGGAAACATTTGGTACTGCGGCCAAACAAAATCTTACTGAAAGCTCTTACTAAACTTGTTTAGATTAATTGCTTTTATTTTCTTGCAGATTTAAAGTAAAAGGTGTTTTTGAAAATATATATTTCACATAAAAATGTAGAATATTTACATGACAATAAACGTAAAATTCGGTAACTTTTTTAAAGTTCACTTTTTAAACTTTTTTTCTCTTCACCAATGATCTGCCAATTGGCGTCTTTGAAAAGACGAATTGTCGTGCTCTAAAGCATTCAAGATTTATGACAGTTTAAGTTGGAAATTTAATTTTCAGGTCTATGCTCAAAAAGTGATTAAATGGATTATAACTACAGCATAAATATAATTTAGTACCCATAAAATACAAAATATATTAAAAAAACATAATCGAACTAAAATATACTGCATACATTTCATTGAGATAATAAAAAAAAACTGTCATTTATACTGTCATGTGCAGAGCAGCAGATTAATTATTTGTTATCATGTATCATGTATTATTTTTTTGCTATGCGTTGTAGCAAAGTAACCTGGGCTGTCACTAACGATTATTTTGGTAATCGAGCAATTGGTAGATTATTTT
The DNA here is from genome assembly GCA_029959095.1 of Rhinichthys osculus. Lineage (NCBI taxonomy): Eukaryota > Metazoa > Chordata > Actinopteri > Cypriniformes > Leuciscidae > Rhinichthys > Rhinichthys osculus. The sequence goes on from JARWKJ010000005.1 coordinate 47,811,147, forward strand.
GACGATTAAATGCACAATATGTACGGTTTTTGAATTAAATATCCAAAAACCACTAAAACAATGTTATATATTTTGTTGACTTGTGTGTACTTACATTTTCAACAATGTTTCAATAAAGAGAAATCAGCTATTTACACCAGTGATCCGGACCATGTCCTTGAGTCGCCTGTCAGTGACGTCACCAGATGCAACTTTTTGGATGCATTTATCGACAGAAATAAAAAATATTTATAAAAGGTCAACACGGTTAGTCCTATTGTTTGAGTCTCTTGTTTTCTTGATTTACCGCGAGTCATGTTTGTACCTCAAAGACAACACTATTCTGTCAAGTGGCTGACATAGCATAATCAGAAAGAGCTTTATTTATTTATAGTAATTTTCTCCACCAAACAATATATTTTAAAATGAATTGCATTCCATAAAGCAGCTCAAGGCATCCAGCTTTTATTAACTCTTCCCTTGCCATTGATGGAAATTTCCAGCTTTCTGTGTTTTCACACTTATACGGTAGGGGGCGCTATTACACATCTTCTGAAAGACTACAGAATCTCCTGATCAAAACACAGGCGAAGAAGCAGCAGAAACTTGCAGAGCATAAGCATAAGCATCAGGGGCGGTTCCCCTAAATTTGTAATCGTATCGCACCAAACTATTTTCTGAAACTGGGTGCAATACGCAGTTTATTCTCTGGCAGTAGTGATGAATAGAGTAATTTACTGTTCCAAAACCTTTTACCAAAACTCTAGAGTAAGTTACTGTACCAAAACTCTGCAAGAATAACTTACTTGATGACCAAGGCAGAGAAGCAAAACCACATGAAGAGGCTGCGGCGTGCGAGTAATAGTGATGGCCGTTCAGGAATGATTCGTCACTCTGTCTGCGTTCGCTCAAAGAGTTGTAAAACTCAGACTATAATGATTGCTACTGTGCTACATTAATCATAACCAACATTTCAGGATTAACATGTATATGCTATTGAAACCTAAATGTCCCCAACACCTGGGCCAAAGTGTCTGAATCATGTCTGAACATAACGAAAAGGGGAAATGAAACTAGACAGATGTCTAAATATATAAACTCGTGACTGAGTAACAAAGTGAAGTAATCAAGAAATCCAGATTTGCTTTTACCTAGTAGAAGAGTTTGCCGACATCGATTAGGAGAAATAAAGTGACGACTGGAGACAGGCTAACTTAAGTCAGGTTCGTAAGGAGATTTCTACCACACTACGCACTTGATTGTGCATAAGCCCTCTTTATACACGAGTTGTGCTGTGAGTAACTTTAACCAGAAGCAGCCGTGATAGATCAGATCATGTTACTGACCTGATTTGAGGACTTTGAATTTCATTCAGCAAAATTAAATAATGTTTAAATCATTTTGTTTATTTGAGCTGAGTTGAAATGTAATTTTTCAATAGCTAATTTCTCATTCATACACAATCTTTGATCATATTCCATATAAGATGCAGAAAAGTGCCTCGATATTAAAAGTCAAGTCAAGTCACCTTCATTTATACAGCGCTTTTAACAATATACAGGTCCTTCTAAAAAAAATTAGCATATTGTGATAAAGTTCATTATTTTCCATAATGTAATGATAAAAATTAAACTTTCATATATTTTAGATTCATTGCACACCAACTGAAATATTTCAGGTCTTTTATTGTTTTAATACTGATGATTTTGGCATACAGCTCATGAAAACCCAAAATTCCTGTCTCAAAAAATTTGCATATTTTATCCGACCAATAAAATAAGTGTTTTTAATACAAAAAAAAGTCAACCTTCAAATAATTATGTTCAGTTATGCACTCAATAGTCAATACTTGGTCGGGAATCCTTTTGCAGAAATGACTGCTTCAATGCGGCGTGGCATGGAGGCAATCAGCCTGTGGCACTTGTAAGGACTGGGCAAAAAGGGTGAATCTTAATAACTAAATACATCCTGCTAAAGACCCAAAAAGACTGAATGCAACACACACACACACACACTCTCTCTCTCAGGAATGGCCAGAGTCATAAAAAACATTCCATTCCCTTCCCCCATCTCTGCAAGAGAGATAACAGAACTCTGACACACACACACATAATGGACCTTTTAGCCATTACCAATTGTATACGATATATTCCTGTATGTCTGTGTGCTTCCCAGTCCATGGTAGTTTAGAAATGATCTCCTAGCGTATCAGTGAAACTCTTGAGAGTTTAAAAGTTATGTATTAAATGTATCTTCATGTTCCAATTATGTGTAAATGTTGTGTTTGGTACCGTTTTAATTATCTCGTTCCAACTGATTTGGTCAGATACAGAAGATTACAGTAAAATGTATGTTTTCTATGTTTTTATCATCTTGTGGAATGATTCTGACAAATTCTGACTGGTCATAAAAGAGGCGGACACGGCCATAGTTTAACTTTGACAAGACAAAGAGAATTTGGCCGCCAAAAGTTTCGTTGAATGTCATTGGCCAGTTCGCACCTCAGAGGTGTGGACTCCAGTTCCTCTAAAGAGGACTGAACCTCCCTCTGGACCCTCTCTTCCTCCCGTGTCCTCGTGTCTGTCATGATGTAACGTCTCGCCTCCGGGCGAGTTCTTCGCCCTTCTTTTATTTGTTTCTAGTTTAGTTTGTGTTTTTCAGTTGTAGATAAGTCTCTGTGTTTAATTCCAATCGACGATTGAAAAGAAAACCCGTGACATATCTCTTCAGCAAATCCATCTACAAGGGACTTTTAAACGAGCGCGCGCTCGCTTTGAAGGAGAAACACGCGCACGTGACCGCGTGACGCGCCGGACCGAGCGAAGCACGCGCTCCTTCGCCAGCCATGCACAAATGGAACATTAACTCCTCGTGATTCCTCCGTTCTACGAAGTGAAACGAACTCTGCCGAACTATTTCCTCGGGTAACGTCACCTCAAAGACGTTAAGCCTTTCAAACACTCGCGCCGAATGCCAACGAACGCCACGTGATCCCCCATGGAACAAAGGCGCCACGCGCAAGCGGCCAACCATGCACGCGCCGGGACGGGCCGTGCAAAAACGCTGCAGCCGCGCTCCACACGACGCGCGCAAGCAGGACAGGACTTTCGTTCAACATGCAGGCCGCTCAAGGAACGCAGCAACACATGAGAGAACCCTTCCACATGCAAGTAAATTTGGGTTACCCTGTTTTCAGAGCATTAAGAATGTGTTTTCGTGTTGTTATCAGAGAGGTGAATGTCTTCCTGCCAATGAAATTCTCCCAATTTCTCTGTTCTCTCTCTCCCCATCCCCTTTCCTCTCTCTCTTACTCGCTCACGCGTGTACGTTATCCATTGTCCAAACTTTATGCATTTCTCGTTCACTGATGTCTTATTGTATTGTTCATTGTTGTCTATGTGTTTGTAAATACATATATCCCATGTAACCGTAGTAAATACATAAGTAGTCATGCCTCTATTAAATTAATTATATATTCATTAGATTGATGTGCTGTTTCTTTGCTCGATTTCAAGTCACTTAAGTGCCAAAGGTCTAAATGCTACAAGCTTTACGAATTACAGATACTTTAAAGAGTAACGTTAACGTTATGTGTTGATGGGCGGGAAACCCAATTCTTCTGGCCAGAGAATTGCGTTTCCTGACATCCTATAAAGTAAGATGATATTGTGGATCCCACAAATATTATCCTGACAATTGAGCTAATTAAATTTTACCTGTCTGTAAAACGTGATCTATGCAATCAACTTGTAGTTAAAATGCAAGGATACACGTGTGCATGCAGGTAAAATGATAAGATCCTCCCCTAGAGGGAGAGTAAATTCAATGTAAGATTGATCTAATCCAAACATGTATAAATAATTATTAATTACCAATTATTAATTAATTTATGCAAATTCCCCACGGATTAGATCCGCCCTGAATCCTTACAAATGGTGGAGAAAATGCTAAGCACATTTTAAACTTGTTTTATGAGCAAAATCAGTTTTCAATCTATGTCTATATTGTGATTTAATATTGTACGTGCGCCTCGAGTGAGCGAACGCAATGCGAACTCACCGCTGCAAAATAATGTCTGACATTCCGTTTGCCATTGTTAATAACTAAAAGTAATCTGCAGTTCATAGTATTAAATTTGTCCAACAAAAAGACGAAGAAACCTCTTTTGAACGACGACATTTTTAATGTTAAACTCCCCTGTCCGAACGATGTTCTTCTGTCAGGGTGAAGACAAGATTTAGTGAATCGATGCTCTTTCACTATTCTTAAAAAGGCCTTATTTTATAATCGTTAGATTAACGATAAAAACTCCTGGTTAAAACATTGACTTAGCTACTCAATTGTAAAAAACCGAAAAGCATATTATCACAAGTGCTATTTGATATATGCTTGGAGTTGAAAACAGATGAATAATTCCTGTTTTCTCTCGCACAACGCAGCGACGAATCCTGCTAGATGTGCTTGTAAAACATAGCACCGAGGAAAAAAATCCAACACTGAAAGCATTTTTCATCATATATGCTATTTGATAAATGTTATTTGGATCCGAAAAACAGATGCCTAATTCCTGTTGTCCCTATGTGTGTGTGTAGGAAAAATCCTGCCACGCCGTTTTGTGAAATATAGAACCGGAAAGAAATCCGTCGAGATTTAAATGAGACAGTGCATGTCCCCCGAGACAATCGAAAGCCGGCTGGTTGCAATACTACTGCCAAACGCTAGGGTGCGCCCTTGAGTGTTTTCCAGTATCAGATTGCCTCCACGCCCTCCATGAGCGCAATAGCGCCATCGTGTGGACACTAGCGGTAAAGCGTCTTTTCTTCAATTTTCTCCTCCCACAACTTCAAAGTTTACCAGTGAGATTTTGAACTCGTGTTTCTAACTTTCAATGCATGGCAATTTACAGCCTCGTTTACTAACATGATTTTCCCTGCCTTGACTGTGTGCACTTGTTTTGGATTTTGGTTCAAACCACATTTGAACTTAAAAAAAATTCAAAATTATGTCTTAGCAGTTTCTGATGACCGCTCTGTTTTGAAATGGCTTTCTCCCAGTTGATCTTATGTTGGTTACTACCACTGACACCTCACTGTGGTCGTGATCATCAAATATAAGGCCAACCCTTAATTTCCTACACTTATTCAAATTTGGTTTGAAGCAAACAGATTTCAAGGTTAATTTGAATTAAGTCTCATTGCCCGTTGGGAATTGTTTTATGGCTTTTTCTATATTTCCCTTTTCAAATTATTTTTAATAATTTTGATTTGATTTTATTACAACTGTCTCCTTGCTGTTCTAGAAGTTACTTAACATCTATGAATACGCTTGATTTGAATCGTATTTAAAACAGTTTGAATGCAATTTAAATCAAGTTCTCTGTCAGCCAGCTTGACCACTAAGAGGAAGTGGCCCAAAACCCTTTGTGGCCCAAACGCGCCACTACAGCCTGCTTCCTCCTGTGCTCTTCCTGCGGCTCTAAAACTCTCCTCCGAAGGGAGACTAGGTTATTCTGATAATTAACATTGTCATAATTCCCTTTGTTTTTACCATAATTTTAGTAAAGCCGTTGCCTTTGATTTTTCTAAAAAAAAAAACAGACACTCAATTTGATTTAGATAAAAGAGCTTTAATTCACGTTGAGGTTCAATTGTTCTTCATCCTGTTTTGTGTTTGTAGGTAGAAATCTCTCTCGGGCTGTGGCGATTTGACAGTCAGCTCTGCTCGAGGTCCGGCGGGTGGTTCGTCTGATCTGCGTCACCAGCACTGACTGAGCACGGGTCTCGGTTTTTCCTGTATCTTTCCCTTCGTGCGGCCCGCAACACGACATTACCAATTCGGCACCGCCGGTTGTGTTCCAGGTCAAGTTGCTTGAAAGGGCGCACCTAGGTACAGATGCACCGAAAGGCCCGGGACACTGCTGTCAAGTGTTTGGGGCGACGGAAGGACCAACCACGATGCTGACTTCGAGCGGAATGACCTCATTTCACCCCAGGCAAACTAGGAAAAGGTATTAAACCCATCCACTTAGTATTGGCCACAGAATCTAGAGATTCCCCGGTCATGGGAGTGTTTGGCTCCCTCTCAAAGCCACAAACTGCAGGCTTAGGCCTCCTTTTCCCCTTTTAACACTTCTCGTGTACTATTAATGCCATTTCATTACAGACCTTTCAATTTTTGATGGTTGCATGTTACTTCAAACTTTGCTATCTTGCCACTGCTCTTTTCTGTTGTGCTCTGTTCCTTTCAGTTCACCTAGAAGACAGAGCCTATCTGAGACAACAAGGAACGCTGAATAATAGTTTGACAAACCAAGCCGTTAGCATCCACAGGTGACCACTAAGCTACCGCCCTGTTAAATTTTATTCAGGCCCATACTGAACTACCTAAATTGTCCCACCGAATGATTTAACTGTCTGCATCAGTTAACCAAAATTTTCATACACGGCATAGCCGGTATTATAGCTCGTTAGACATAGACGAACTTGCATTGGTCTCTCTGTGTGTGTTGTGTTCCTCTCGCCCACAGTGAAGCCAGTATGTTCTGGTCCTACAGTCCCACAACCCGCTGGGACAACATGGAGACATGGCTGAGATTCATGACACCTCCATTCCTGCCCAAGGTCGCCAGTGACAGAGCCCGAGCCAAGAGCAGCTGGACGCAGACGTGGACACGCTAATGTCGCACCAACCCAGCCAAAGCTCCCACGACAAAGACTGGGCCAAACACGTCAAAACCTCGCTTTCCAGCTCACCGCGCAAGCACGCCTCCACAAAGGAGCCGCATCGCCCTGGAGCACAAGGATGCAAGCCGAGGATGACAACGACCCCTAGCTACAAGAAGGAAGTGGAAAGACTTCAAACCGCCCTGGCTAACCTTCATCGACACAGACCAAAGTGAATAGTCAGAGAAAAGAACCAGAGAGGAACTCGACGAGAAACTCCGACAAAGTGAAGCCTCTTGCAAAGAGCAGAGACCGAACTGAAAGAGACTCGAAAGCGCACGGCCTGCGAAAAACCCAAAAGAGGCCCGTGCGACCATCCACAAGCCCGTTCAACAGAGACAAAATCTCGAACACGAACTTGGCACCGATCACACAGAGTCGCCACACTCTGTTAGACTGCAGCATGACCTGAAAAGGGGAAACACACACCACAAGTTTCCCCTGACCGGTCCGCACATTTCAGCCAACGCACAAGAGCTGAAAAGGGGGGGTGAAAAAGCCCGCCTTCCACACATCTCTGACAATCTACAGGACATTGATTTTTCACCTGCAGTCTCCAACCGGTGAACACACGTCACAGACACCCAGCAGCACAGACCTAGAAGAACCTGTGCTACCACCACCGGCTCCGAACGAGTTTGCTGTGGAACTTAGGACACAAGTTTCAAGAAACTTTCCCTCCAAAACCCGTCAGCCACCATAGTTCTTCTGCCCCCACGCAATGCCCACTCAACGATGCGTGAAGGTCCCCTCAGTAAGAATTCCTAAAACCCCAAATTCCTGAACTGCAAAACCAGAAGACACACTGCACGAACACCGTGCAAGACTCAGCTAAAAGGTCCTTGATCAACATCGGACATAAAACTTTTAAAAGTAGATGAAAGTGTGCTCAAAGAGTTGCAAGACTCTGCGTCTGTAAAATTAGAATTTTACTGATTTAAAGGAATCTTAGACGGACATGTAAGCCTCAACGGCCGACAGACTATGCACGACTCTTTTGAAACAAACGGTTTCTAGATGTTGAGTAAATCGGCACCGCTAAACATTAGGTTCCGTGACAGTGAAGAGTTACATAGAACACCAGCTCCAAATAGGGTATACGTTACCTTGATGCCAGAGTGTAGTAAAATCACCTGAGTTCTAAACTACCGTTAACCCACGGGCGTGCACTTGATCATCGCGATCCAACTAAAACAAAACGTGCAATACGAGTTTCGATCGCTGGCTTGTCTAAATGCCGATAAAACAATAGCTGGAATTGACATCTCTACTTCAAGTAAAAGAGCCTTAGATTCTCAACTGGTATCAGTAACTTCAGCATTAAAGCGTAAGTCTGTGTGAAAAAGGTATCATCTCAGCAGCTTGTAATCTGTACCGATATCCATTCCGCTTTGGTTAAAAAGAAATCCAAATCGCGGTATGACTAAAACCTGTTTCTGACAAAGAAAACTCAGAACAGTGTTATCTATGTAGACCCGGGTGATGCTCCCCTTTCTACGATGTAAAGGCCCTCAGAAAAAAAAAAGAAAAATAAATTTGTTGCTAGATTGATGTAATTCACCTAAATTTTGGCTGCATCTACAAGCAGAAAGCTACTAAGCGATCAAACCAAGTCACGTGCTGAAAAATCAGCATTTATGCACGAGAAGGGACGTAACTACATACGCTTAGACAAGCGTTGACTTGCAGCAATTCTATTTCCTTACTTTGTAAACAAATAGAATAAGTCATGTAAAGTAAAGAGCAAAGTTCCATTAGTACAATTAGCAAATGCCAAAACACATCTGCAGTTTACTAAATGGAACATCAAGTTCTTGAAAAACAAAGTATAGGCGCCTCCTGTTAACCCGTTAAAACGTGTGTGATTCATCTAAAATGTACAGACATTCTTCAAGTACTGTTGAATTGTTCTGACATGCTCTGGTTCCCATGACAACAACTTGCCACAGGAAGTGTTAACTCGTAATGTCACTTTTGGTAAACAAACCAGCCTGGGTGGCTAAGCTAAATCTAGCCTAACATCCAGCTAACTTAGGCTAAGCTAACCTAGCTTAGCATCAAGCTAACTTAGGCTAAGCTAACCTAACCTAGCTCCCGTACAGCATAGGCTAAGCTAAATAACTTCCACAGTTAGCAGCTAGCATCATTTACTTGAACCCTTAATCACCGCCTGTGTTCCACAGGGCAAAGTATTCTAGAATACTTTCCTCAACACCAGTTAAGGTTTCTAATTATCCACTTTCCGTGTTTGCAATTCTTATTAGCTAAAGTTCACCTTCACTGGTTTGGGAATACTCCTTGCTAACCATTGAAGACTAACTTCGCAGATCCCCTGTTAATTAAACTTAAGTTTAACTACATGTAAACTGCGTAACTAACTACAGAAGAATTTGTATAACCATAGGAATTGTCATCTGCATGTGACTAAACCTTTGGAGGGACACACACGAGGTGGTTTTGAACATGCAACCGCTACAACCCACTATAAAGTGTTGATCAAAGCAAATCCAAAGTTTAGTCACTAATGCCACTGATTATTCTCGACTTCAGATCATTCCTGTGTTTGATCATTTTATTCCATTTTGCTTTAATTTTTATTTTATTTTCCTCATTAATTATTTCATTCCTTTGACCTTGATAATAATAGCAAGCACCTATTCCCTGGTCTATTAGGTCATCTATATGATTTAATTTTTTTTTTTTTGGCCTTTCTTGTCCGAGTGTGGTTCCATCTCCTATAGGGCCCAGAAAGGAAACAGACCCCTTATTTGTTATTTTGGCTTAATTTCAACCAGTGCACTCGTTTTGTGACCCTTCAACACCACTACTAGAGTCCTGAGGATTGACAATAAGCAGAATTTAAATAAGAAAGCACCATCGGAACCACACAAAACTTAGCCTAACAGTCACAGCTAAGATAAGGACACAAGAGACACTTAGCTTTATGCTAAATGCTTAACGAACCTATTAAGCAGTAGTTCTGAACTTTTAGGGCCACGCATTAATCACTCACAACAAGTGTGCCAGAATGCCACAGAGCCCCTGCCTAACCTGACCTTAACCTTTCAGCTCACCAAAGACTATGACAAAACAATGGACACTATGAGAAACCACCTCTCATTACCCCTCCAACCACCCACGGACGCCGTCTGCACAAACCGACAACCGGTGCTCCAGAAAACCTGCGTCAACAAGCACATGCTGCGTGCACTAAACAACATTCAGCGTTCTGCACCTGATGCCATCACTGCGCCACGGCTTGTGATGCCACAGTGCAAAAAGGGGGGTGATGCCAATGTATGCCGCTGCACGCCGCAGCACCAGAGACACTTGCAAGACACCGAAGCAAGTGGCATACCGGCGTTCTCAAAGCGGAAAGACTGTCCTAGCCAAAAGGACGAGACTCGCTGAAATTTTTCCTCCCTTTCTCTCTTTCTCTCTCCCTTTCACTTTTACCAGGATGCTGCTGTGCCTCCAGCCAACCAGAGGGCAACCGTAATCGGACATCTCACCAGGTCTGGCACCAGGACTCCTTTTCTGCCGGACCCGCACTCAGAAAGTGAATGTGCCACCTGATCCTCACAACGCCTACAGAACACACTACCCCAGCGTAACAACACAATACAGCTGGGTAGGTGCCGATGGACAAAGGACTCCCGCACTCACGCTGAGACCGTGGTTGAACACATACTCAAGCAACTTGAGAAAATGACTGTCACGCTAGCGGAGCAGGTGGCCACAACCACCGCCGCACTGCCGTCAGAACTCTGTTTAACACTTGTATGTCCAGCATGAATGCAGCAAACCTCGCCAACGTGGGACGGCATGTAGCCGAAATTCAGACTGAGATTCCACAGATAAAAGAGCACTCACAACAGAGTGCATCCCTGCAGACCATCGACAAGACACTAAAGGGAACTGTGGTAACTTTCAACACTCACAGCGTTGAACCCCATGCACTCCAACACTCACTCCATGAAACAGCTGTTTACTGTCTTCCAGAATGACTTTGCTCAAACTCAGCTGGTAACAGCCCTGATGACAAACCTGCTGCAGGGGGTGAACTCCTCCATCGACAGCCTCGCCAGGGGTAGAATTCCACCGCACCTGATACCCTTAAGCCTCGTGAAAACCGTGCTGGCGTCTGCCATCACCACGCCACGAGTACAAATACACCTTTCCTACTCTCTGGGTAGTGCCATCCCTCTCTGCGCCGACTACAAGCAGAGAAGTTGGGGGGTTTTCTCTTGAACTTGCCCATCATAGAGTCAAGCCAAATCTACCGGCTCAAGAACATTGTCAAGGTCAGATTTTGAAAAGTAACATTCACATCAAGATCCACACGCCGGACGGGGTTGACTGCAACGACGGCAACACAAAGCCGTCCTAAGCTCCGAACCCGTACGTGTGCACATTGACCAAAGAAATTCACTATCTCTGCCCTAACAAGCCTCTCCTCAGAGACAACACTGACGGAATCTGCGGGCTGCAGATCAGCGACACCCGCTGCCCTGCCGAAGCCAAGCTACGCACTCAAGGCATCAAGACCCAAGCAGAGAGTGTAAGTGACAGGCGGCTCGCTAACACTCCTGTGCGCACAGCTGCACTCACTTACGACCAGAATGACACCGACACCTGTGTCACCTCGCTCCACTAGAGCCTGTGAATCCAAGCACCGGAAAGTGCCATCCTTCACCTTGACGACCTGGCATGGTACCATCTTCCATGCAAAGAGTACAAATTAAAACTGGAAATCCCATCCTTCTCCAGGTACCACACTTTCACCCTAACTCCAGAACGGGAGTTGTGGTTTGCAAAAGGGGGGTGATCCCAGCTAATTGACATTGCTCCTATCGACCCAGCTCTCCAAGCTTTGTCTCGACTACCCATTCTGACTACCTCACCTGTTGTCCAAGCCTGGACCACAGCCGACACTGCACGGTGTACCTCTATGGTAGTCAGACACACCCTGACACTGGGCTTGACCTTCATCCTATACAGGAGACCCAACGAAATACAAACATCTTCAGCCAAGCTCACGAAAGGTTTCGGACGAAACCCGCAAAAAGGGGGTGCCAAGTCAGAGACCAGGCCAGAGGCAGCTTCGAACCTCATAGAGCTGAATCCTCAGCCCTAATAACCACCTGCTGCATGAGTCATGATTCACCTGCCATCCGTCCATTGTGATGATTGTTGTCCGATTAAGTCCACACAGGGACTTCATCAGACAAAAAGGGGGACTGTAAGGACTGGGCAAAAAGGGTGAATCTTAATAACTAAATACATCCTGCTAAAGACCCAAAAAGACTGAATGCAACACACACACACACACACTCTCTCTCTCAGGAATGGCCAGAGTCATAAAAAACATTCCATTCCCTTCCCCCATCTCTGCAAGAGAGATAACAGAACTCTGACACACACACACATAATGGACCTTTTAGCCATTACCAATTGTATACGATATATTCCTGTATGTCTGTGTGCTTCCCAGTCCATGGTAGTTTAGAAATGATCTCCTAGCGTATCAGTGAAACTCTTGAGAGTTTAAAAGTTATGTATTAAATGTATCTTCATGTTCCAATTATGTGTAAATGTTGTGTTTGGTACCGTTTTAATTATCTCGTTCCAACTGATTTGGTCAGATACAGAAGATTACAGTAAAATGTATGTTTTCTATGTTTTTATCATCTTGTGGAATGATTCTGACAAATTCTGACTGGTCATAAAAGAGGCGGACACGGCCATAGTTTAACTTTGACAAGACAAAGAGAATTTGGCCGCCAAAAGTTTCGTTGAATGTCATTGGCCAGTTCGCACCTCAGAGGTGTGGACTCCAGTTCCTCTAAAGAGGACTGAACCTCCCTCTGGACCCTCTCTTCCTCCCGTGTCCTCGTGTCTGTCATGATGTAACGTCTCGCCTCCGGGCGAGTTCTTCGCCCTTCTTTTATTTGTTTCTAGTTTAGTTTGTGTTTTTCAGTTGTAGATAAGTCTCTGTGTTTAATTCCAATCGACGATTGAAAAGAAAACCCGTGACATATCTCTTCAGCAAATCCATCTACAAGGGACTTTTAAACGAGCGCGCGCTCGCTTTGAAGGAGAAACACGCGCACGTGACCGCGTGACGCGCCGGACCGAGCGAAGCACGCGCTCCTTCGCCAGCCATGCACAAATGGAACATTAACTCCTCGTGATTCCTCCGTTCTACGAAGTGAAACGAACTCTGCCGAACTATTTCCTCGGGTAACGTCACCTCAAAGACGTTAAGCCTTTCAAACACTCGCGCCGAATGCCAACGAACGCCACGTGATCCCCCATGGAACAAAGGCGCCACGCGCAAGCGGCCAACCATGCACGCGCCGGGACGGGCCGTGCAAAAACGCTGCAGCCGCGCTCCACACGACGCGCGCAAGCAGGACAGGACTTTCGTTCAACATGCAGGCCGCTCAAGGAACGCAGCAACACATGAGAGAACCCTTCCACATGCAAGTAAATTTGGGTTACCCTGTTTTCAGAGCATTAAGAATGTGTTTTCGTGTTGTTATCAGAGAGGTGAATGTCTTCCTGCCAATGAAATTCTCCCAATTTCTCTGTTCTCTCTCTCCCCATCCCCTTTCCTCTCTCTCTTACTCGCTCACGCGTGTACGTTATCCATTGTCCAAACTTTATGCATTTCTCGTTCACTGATGTCTTATTGTATTGTTCATTGTTGTCTATGTGTTTGTAAATACATATATCCCATGTAACCGTAGTAAATACATAAGTAGTCATGCCTCTATTAAATTAATTATATATTCATTAGATTGATGTGCTGTTTCTTTGCTCGATTTCAAGTCACTTAAGTGCCAAAGGTCTAAATGCTACAAGCTTTACGAATTACAGATACTTTAAAGAGTAACGTTAACGTTATGTGTTGATGGGCGGGAAACCCAATTCTTCTGGCCAGAGAATTGCGTTTCCTGACATCCTATAAAGTAAGATGATATTGTGGATCCCACAAATATTATCCTGACAATTGAGCTAATTAAATTTTACCTGTCTGTAAAACGTGATCTATGCAATCAACTTGTAGTTAAAATGCAAGGATACACGTGTGCATGCAGGTAAAATGATAAGATCCTCCCCTAGAGGGAGAGTAAATTCAATGTAAGATTGATCTAATCCAAACATGTATAAATAATTATTAATTACCAATTATTAATTAATTTATGCAAATTCCCCACGGATTAGATCCGCCCTGAATCCTTACACACTGCTGAGGTGTTATGGAGGCCCAGGATGCTTCGATGGCGGCCTTAAGCTCATCCAGAGTGTTGGGTCTTGCGTCTCTCAACTTTCTCTTCACAATATCCCACAGATTCTCTATGGGGTTCAGGTCAGGAGAGTTGGCAGGCCAATTGAGCACAGTAATACCATGGTCAGTAAACCATTTACCAGTGGTTTTGGCACTGTGAGCAGGTGCCAGGTCGTGCTGAAAAATGAAATCTTCATCTCCATAAAGCTTTTCAGCAGATGGAAGCATGAAGTGCTCCAAAATCTCCTGATAGCTAACTGCATTGAGCCTGCCCTTGATAAAACACAGTGCACCAACACCAGCAGCTGACATGGCACCCTAGACCATCACTGACTGTGGGTACTTGACACTGGACTTCAGGCATTTTGGCATTTCCTTCTCCCCAGTCTTCCTCCAGACTCTGGCACCTTGATTTCCGAATGACATGCAAAACTGAGCAACAGTCCGGTGCTGCTTCTCTGTAGCCCGGGTCAGGCGCTTCTGCCGCTGTTTCTGGTTCTAAAGTGGCTTGACCTGGGGAATGCGGCACCTGTAGCCCATTTCCTGCACACGCCTGTGCACGGTGGCTCTGGATGTTTCTACTCCAGACTCAGTCCACTGCTTCCGCAGGTCCCCCAAGGTCTGGAATCGGTCCTTCTCCACAATCTTCCTCAGGGTCCGGTCACCTCTTCTCGTTGTGCAGCGTTTTTTGCCACACTTTTTCCTTCCCACAGACTTCCCACTGAGATGCCTTGATACAGCACTCTGGGAACAGCCTATTTGTTCAGAAATTTCTTTCTGTCTTACCCTCTTGCTTGAGGGTGTCAATGATGGCCTTCTGGACAGCAGTCAGGTCGGCAGTCTTACCCATGATTGCGGTTTTGAGTAATGAAACAGGCTGGGAGTTTTTAAAAGCCTCAGGAATCTTTTGCAGGTGTTTAGAGTTAATTAGTTGATTCAGATGATTAGGTTAATAGCTCGTTTAGAGACCCTTTTCATGATATGCTAATTTTTTTAGACATGAATTTTGGGTTTTCATGAGCTGTATGCCAAAATCATCAGTATTAAAACAATAAAAGACCTGAAATATTTCAGTTGGTGTGCAATGAATCTAAAATATATGAAAGTTTAATTTTTATCATTACATTATGGAAAATAATGAACTTTATCACAATATGCTAATTTTTTTAGAAGGACCTGTAGATTGTTTCAACGCAGCTTTACAGTGATAATAGGAAATTAAAGTATCAGAGATTGTTTTGGCTTTACAGCAGCACTAGAATTAAGTTATTATCCAGGTTAAGTTAGTTTTGATTCACTTGCAGAGATCATTAGTTATTAACTTCGGGGCCGCTAACACGACACCGTTCTAACAGAAAACCATTAACACGCTCCGGCCCGCTCATTCGCACGACAACAGTGCCTGGTGGCTCGAGAACGCAAACCTTGAAATAGGTTCCAAGAAGCAAGCCCTGAAAATAAAGTAAAAAACGTTGTCTCTGTGCAAACTTCAAAAACGCAAGGCTGTGAAAACGCTGACGGCGTGCACATGCGTATTACTGTTTAGTCTATAGGTGTGCGCGTTTGAATATAAATGTGCGCGGGCGTGTAGTCTTTCTTTACAAATTGACCTCAACAAATTACTTGTCTGGCCTTAAAAATGTATAATACAGAATTATTTATCGCTTCCGCTTAGCCCTGTTAACTGGAATTATTTTGACAACGTTTTATCTGCACAGAGGTGGTGTTATGGTAGAAGTGTTATGTCATCACTGCTAATTATCACACTACAATACAAGATTACTTGTCAAATAAAAAAAGATGAACTTGAAATCATTTTAATTAATGTGTAGAGATTGCAGAGTGATACTTGACCCAGTAAAAATGACTTCCAATAGTCCTGAAAATAGGTTAAAGGGATAGTTCAACCAAAAATGAACATTTTGTCATCATTTACTCACCCTTAAGTTGTTCCAAACCTGTATGAGTTTCTTTCTTCTGTTGAACACAAAAGAAGATGTTTTAAACAATGTTGGTAACCAGACCGTTTCGGTCCCCATTGACTTCAATTGTATGGATGACAAAAACATTTCTCAGAATATCTTCTTTGATGTTCAACAAAAGAAACTCATATTTGTAATGGCATGAGAGTGAGTGAATGATGTTTTCATTTTTAAGTTAAATGTTAAAGTGTGCCACTAAAAGCACAAGTGTCCCCTACCTGGACCCCCGTTATCGTGGTCTAGAACTGCTACTGATCTGCATATGTACAATAGCACGATCACCAACATTAAACAGCATATAAATAAAAACTGCCTAATGTTACTGAATGAAATAGGACAGTGAATCTTTGGGGGTGTTGAAGGACTCGATCTACTCTAACTGTGTTTTGATCATCGTTCTGAATCTGATCTGGATGTAGTCTTTCAGAAAAACGCGTTTTTCTCAGCATTTTTCTCAAAATGTTACTTTTTTTAATGAAACGCATTCAAGAGTTGATAAAACATAATGCATTAAGCTTTAATAAGATGTTTTTTTTTGTTTTTTTTTTAAAAGCATATATTTCTTATACTTAGTTCTTTCTTTTGATATACTGCATGTGTAGGTACATATTCATACAA
Source organism: Rhinichthys osculus (assembly GCA_029959095.1). NCBI lineage: Eukaryota > Metazoa > Chordata > Actinopteri > Cypriniformes > Leuciscidae > Rhinichthys > Rhinichthys osculus. Next base: position 47,827,742 of record JARWKJ010000005.1, read on the forward strand.
CAATACATTCTGAGGGCCATGAAACTTTTGTAGAACTGATCAAAAATGCTGGTGGTGGCTGGCAACTTTTCTTAAAAACGCTGGCGGGGAAAGAGTTAATATGATATTGTATTTTCGATCTAGCATACTGCAGTGTGCAACAAGTGTCTCATACCAGCCACTGAGCAACACACAGAGTAACGTTATAACAACTTTCAACACACTCAAACATATTTTAGTATGATTGTTGAGACCAAGTAAAACAGGGCTGTCTAACCCCACAATTTTATTTCGCAGCGCCCTCTGTTGGTGGAGTGAACCTGTGCTCTATGGCTTCTTATCAAATTAGTATTATTTTACTTTTGAACGTATAGGCCTAATTAAAAAACACTGGGACATTTCAGGTGACATTTCCAGAGAGGTACAAGCCACCAAAAACAGGACCTGCCCCTGGAAATCGGGACGTTTGGTCACTCTAATATAGACTGACCTATGTTCCCCTCTTTGTGTGAAATAAAAGAGATAGAGGTTGTTGTATGTGAGTTTGAAGGCGATTTTATGACACTGTGTGTTGAGTACGAAACATTGCGGTTTGGTTTTCGTGGAACTGGGTGACAGCAAGTTTTGAGTATATAACAATAATGACTTTGTGCATCTTTTAGACAGTCGAGAACACATTCAAGGAGTCCTTTCCTTTTTGTCTCAGCTGGGATCAAATGTCATGTACAGGTTATGTGACACCTCAGAGAACACGATTAGACGTGTAATTACTAATTCAATACATTTTATATATAGTATTAATAATAATAAAATCAAATAAGGGTTTTCCAGTTTCTTGTAATGAGTTGAAGTGCAGTGGTTTTGAGTATCTAACACAAATAGTTAATTTTAAAATTGCAGTACATGCTTCCAATACTATATTTTAGTATATATAAATAAATATATATATATATAATTTTTTTTTTTAAGAAATAAAAACAAATGTATTCATTTAAAAATGCTATTATTTCTATAACTATTGTTCGTCCAGAATATTCTGACTGTTTACATGCATAAAAGTCTACCTAGTTCATAGATAATATTTAATATTTAAAAATAAATTAGAATAACTTAAAGGTGCCATATGGAACTTTTCTTCTAAAATGAATCCTTTTTGTATTGCCTGTGTGTGAAGGGGTTGTAACCACACATTACAATGATCCACTTGTCGGGTTCTGCTATTACCTCTGAAGGCCAATATTCCTATTTCTATGTGAAGTCTCCGGGTCGGATTTACCGCGAAATCCATCGGATATGACGTGCAAGCGCGCTCCTGAGCCTCTCTCCTTATATACAGTCTATGCGACGGCACTGCAGCTGACGACATGAGTCTGATAACACCCAAAACTCCTGCCTCCAGCACAACACACACTCCAACACAAACTCCACATAAATATGAAAAACAAAACAAAAATGTATCTGCTGAAGCTCGTCAGGCCAAACGTGAATCGGATCGACTTGGGACGAAAACACGGATCAACATCGGCAGAGCGTTTGAATTATGGAGAGACCTCCGCTATTTTTATTGTGATAAATTACAAGTTTTCAGATATGCTGATATAATGGTAAACTGTAATGAAATAGCAAGGTAAACTACAACATACATGAGATATGAAATGATACAAAAGACTGTTCCAGGATAACAAAAAGTAGGTGCTTTAGGATGTAACTTTTATTTTATGTACTAGATCTACTGTCTAACGTCACTCATTCCACTACTATCATATTGTTTATAATAAACATTTCCAGACACGTTCAGTACAGTAATGTTACTTCCTACGATCTTACTGTTACACTAAAATTGTTCAGTCTAGTCACTAACCGTTTTCGTTATCATATTATACATTCATCTATGTTGACATTGCTGATTGTGAAAGATACATGAATAGTTAGTGAAATGCCTTATGCTAGATAACACCACATGTCGGCTAAATGCAGTCAATGTAACGTTATCATGGTACGAGCATGGAACATTAGCTCAACGTCAAGCTGATAAAAGTAGCCTATTATTGTAACGTTGCAGTGGGAGTTTACATGAGTTTCCAGCATGTTGTGTGATGCTTTCTCCGATGTGTTGAAAGTCTCAGTGTGGCTGTGTACCATGAGTGCTCGCTCTTGTGTTCGAGCACGCGCAAGAGCACGAGCGCTCTTGTAAAAATTGGCTGCAATCTGAAACATCACAGATAGAGGCCGCTAAAAAATACATATAGCACCTTTAATATTTAATCATATATAATATTTTCAAATTTTAAAGTTGCCATACTAAATGCAATTGCAATACAAATGCAAATAATCCAAATAGTTTGGTATTATCAATTACATTTGACTTTGATTGCACTCAAAAATCATACGTTTAAAGTATTTTTGCTTTGTTAAATTATGTCACCACCACGTTTTCATTGCTTTGTCCTATTAAAATTTTCTTTTTAAATCTGGATTAGTTGAATACTTGCTTCCAGCCAACGTCATGTCATATCTAAGATTGCAAAACTTGTTCTAGCCCTAAATATAAAACAATGATCTAGGGCTGGTTCTGATTATGATTGTGAATTATGTAAAATTTTATAATCAGGTTATTAAAAAAAGGACTGCATTGTTTTAAACTGGCCTGACAGAGAAGTCGGTCCATTCTGAATACTGATCCTCCCAAAGAAAAAACAATCAAAACTTGGACAATTATTTTAATTATATAGGAACAATGATCTCAAGATAGCCCAGAACTAAATTCAATTAAACTCAATAATAATACAATTTGCTATAAGGCAACTGAAAACAGAAAATAGTGTTTTAAAATGTTTGGTTAGGGAAGATGAGGATGAATCCTAGGGAGGAACCAAAACTCACCAGGGAGAGAACATCATTTTCTGGTTGATTCATGAAAAAAAAATGAAAAAAATTTAAAAACATTGATAAAATATCAATAATGGTGGGTTGAATCAACAGCAAAGGTGCAGCTGCAGGTGGAGGCGACTCTAACATATATAAGTCTGATGGGTCATAGACAGCGAAGACAGAGGAACATTTAAAGACTCTCATTCATCTGTATCTCCAACAACAGAACGTCTGGTAAGAGATTTAAATATAATTGATTGAAAAAAATATTTGTATTCAGCTCAATGGAGTTTTGGTGGTTATTTGTAAAATGATTTATTGAATTCTTTCTAATGGATATTTTTATAATAAATAAAGCAAGAAAATGTCATAGAATTAAAAGTGCATAAATATTATTTGCTTGTTTGCATGATTATGCAAACAAGACTTAAAATGGTGATTTGTTCTTGATTTTATTTCAAGAGATATACACAGTAATTTGAAAAAAGTGTGTTTAATCTCCAGATCATCAGAGATGAAGAGTGTTCTTCCAGTGAAAATATTGGTGGTTTTGCCTCTGGTTCTGTTGGTGCTCAGTATGTGTGAGCCCCACCAGCCCTCTGGTCCACCCATAAAGCCACCATTCAAACCACCTAATTTCTTCACCACGACAAAGTCAACCTCAAAATCCACCACAATATCCACCTCAAAGCCAACCTGGACCACAACCTCCACTGAAACCTCCAACGAAACCCCCACTGCAACCTCCACCTCAAGTCCCACTGCAACCTCCACCTCAAGCCCCACTGCAACCTCCACCTCAAGCCCCACTGCAACCTCCACCTCAAGTCCCACTGCAACCTCCACCTCAAGCCCCACTGCAACCTCCACCTCAAGCACCACTGAAACCTCCACCGAAACCCCCACTGCAACCTCCACCTCAAGCCCCACTGCAACCTCCACCTCAAGCCCCACTGCAACCTCCACCGAAACCCCCACTGCAACCTCCACCTCAAGCCCCACTGCAACCTCTACCGAAACCCCCACTGCAACCTTCACCTCAAGCCTCACTGCAACCTCCACCTCAAGCCCCACTGCAATCTCCACCTCAAGCCAACCTGCAACCTCCACCGAAACCCCCACTGCAACCTCTACCTCAAGCCCCACTGAAATCTCCACCGAAACCCCCACTGCAACCTCCACCTCAAGCCCCACTGCAACCTTTACTTCAAGCCCCACTGCAACCTCCACCTCAAGCCCCACTGCAACCTCCACCGAAACCCCCACTGCAACCTCCACCTCAAGCCCCACTGCAACCTCCACTTCAAGCCCCACTGCAACCTTTACCTCAAGCCCCACTGCAACCTCCACCTCAAGCCCCACTGCAACCTCCACCTCAAGCCAACCTGCAACCTCCACCGAAACCCGCACTGCAACCTCCACCTCAAGCCCCACTGAAATCTCCACCGAAACCCCCACTGCAACCTCCACCTCAAGCCCCACTGCAACCTTTACTTCAAGCCCCACTGCAACCTCCACCTCAAGCCCCACTGCAACCTCCACCGAAACCCCCACTGCAACCTCCACCTCAAGCCCTTCTGCAACCTCCACTTCAAGCCCCACTGCAACCTTTACCTCAAGCTCCACTGCAAGCTCCATTGCAACCTCCACCTCAAGCTCGACTGCAACCTTCACCTCAAGCCCCACTGCAACCTTTACCTCAAGCCCCACTGCAACCTCCACCTCAAGCCCCACTGCAACCTCCACCTCAAACCCCACTAAAACCTCCAACTCAAGACCCACTGAAACCTCCAACTCAAGCCTCACTCCAACCTCCACCGAAAGCCCCACCTCAAGCCCCACTGCAACCTTCACCTCAAGCCCCACTGCAACCTTCACCTCAAGCCCCACTGAAAACTTCACTTCAAGCCCCACTGAAACCTCCAACTCAAGCCTCACTGAAACCTCCAACTCAAACCTCACTGCAACCTCCACCGAAACCTCCACCTTAAGCCCCACAGCAACCCCCACCACCTTAAGCCCCACAGCAATCTCCACCTCAAACCCCACTGCAACGTCCACCTCAAGCCCCACTGCAACCTCCACCTTGAAACCTACTGCAACCTCCACATCAAACCCCACTGAAACGTCCACCTCAAGCCCCATTGCAACCTCCACCTCAAGCCCCACAGCAACCTCCACGTCAAACCCCACTGCAACCTCCAACTCAAGCCCCACAGCAACCTCCAACAAAACCCCCACTGCAACCTCCACCTCAAGCTCCAATGCAACCTCCACCTCAAGCCCTACTGCAACCTCCACCTCAAGCCCCACTGCAACCTCCACCTCAAACCCCACTGCAACCTCCACCTCAAGCCCCACTGCAACCTCCACCTTGAACCCTACTGCAACCTCCACATCAAACCCCACTGCAACCTCCACCTCAAGCCCCATTGCAACGTCCACCTCAAGCTCCACAGCAACCTCCACCTTAAGCCCCACTGCAACCTCCACCTCAAGCCCCACAGCAACCTCCACCTCAAACCCCACTGCAACCTCCACCTCAAGCCCCACTGCAACCTCCACCTTGAACTCTACTGCAACCTCCACATCAAACCCCACTGCAACCTCCACCTCAAGCCCCACTGCAACCACCACCTCAAACCCCACAGCAACCTCAACCTCAAACCCCACTGCAACCTCCAACAAAACCCCCACTGCAACCTCCACCTCAAGCTCCACTGCAACCTCCAACTCAAGCCCCACAGCAACCTCCACCTCAAACCCCACTGCAACCTCCAACAAAACCCCCACTGCAACCTCCACCTCAAGCTCCACTGCAACCTCCAACTCAAACCCCACAGCAACCTCCATCACAACATCCACTCACCAGCAGGAAAATAAAATGAACTAATAGTAATTTATGAATGGTTAAAGGGCTCATGTCATACTTTGTATTTGTCACAGTTGTCTGCTGTCTTCATGTCACGTGTCTTTATTAGTTCATCTGTAGCACCTGTCTTGTTTATCATTAACTGTTTCACCTGTCTTCACTAATCAATCAGTCTCTGTATTTGGCCCTGTCCCAATATCCGCACTTCAGAATCCTTGTAGTATTGTGACGTTTCGAACAGCTAACCAATGGGGGATAACGGTTGCTATGGTGCTGTTCGGGAGCGGAAAGTCCAAAAGAAAAAGGAAGCCGGACGGTGTGGTAAAGTGTTTTTAAAGGACGCGAATTTAAAAATATTAGTGTTATTGTGTCACGAAATGTAGTGTTAAGAGTTTTTCAGTCGAGAATATAGTTGTTTAAAGCTCAAATCTGTGGTTTATTTATAAAGATAGCGCCTATTTAAAAATTTGATCTGACGTTTTCGGAGTTCCAGGGATCACCGGGCGCTCAGCGCTCATGTACCCCGCCTGGAACAGCCTTACCTCGGCTGGTCATTCTGACGTTTCCTGCGGGCTCTGTGTCTAGTAGTTAAACATGAGCTATAAATTGGCTTGTTTATATCTAACGGGCGATCTTTGGTCTCATTAATCTATGATTTGTTCCCTGGCAAATCGTTTTGGCTGAGGGCAAAGTGAAGTTTCATAACTTTATATATTTAGGCTATTTAACTGTAACGTTGTAACGTTAGCCTGTTGACTTATGTTTGACTGAATCTTTTAACTTGCTTTATTTCTTGACTTATGTAGCTTATACTTTTTAGGCTACTTATACTTTAATAATGGCTATTATTGATCAATAAAACTGAAATTTAACAAAAAGAGACAGGGTTGTGTCATTTTATTTCATATAGCCTATGTAAGACTATTTTAATATACCAGAATAGCCTAATATATCACCAACACTTCATGTATTTTTTCATTTATGGGATGGAAAGAATTTCATATATCAATTTCCATAATAACATAATTAAAATTGCATTTCGAATCGCTGTGAATACGGTAAGGCAGTATAAGCTCAGGTAAAACTCAATCACAATTTATCTTAGCCAAAAACTGTTTTAATATTAACAGAAAGGTTGGTAGCTAAGAGTAAAAAAAAGATATACATTTTTTCATTCAAAGGATTGTGTCATGTTTACAGCTATTATAAACAGCACACACATTAGCCAAATGAACGGTGTTTGCTCCCCTGATCACAACAGAAGTGACGTAGATTGTGACGTGTGCAAAACTGTCCCAATTCTGCTCTTCACAGCTTCGGGCCCTTGCTCACTTACTCCGCTAAGTGCACTTTCAACAAGTGTCCACTTCGAGGAAGACCTTAGGGCGTAGTGTGGGTATTGGGACAGGGCCTGTTTTTAGTTCCCTTCAGTTCAGTCAGTCTTTGTCAGTTGTTATTTGTGTTTAGAGTGTGTTTGTGTATTATCCTGCCTGCCTGCTCCTGTGAGTAAACTTTAAGTAAAGCGTTTGTATTGGAGCCTTTGGACTTTGAGTCTTCTTCAACCCACACCACACCGTGACAGTATTGTATTGTTTCCCTGACATCAACTTAATGTTAGTAAACTGTTCTTGTTTGTTTTGGGTTCTTCTCTGACATAATTATACAGTTTGTTCAAATCTTCTGAATGTATAATGAGTTGTTTCATGTTTCATTCCATTTCAATAAATGCAAAGCAACATCAAAACATTTGCCTTTTTTTATAAAAAAATAAAACTTTCACAATTGATAACAATAAAATTAAACAAAAACCCATATCTGCACAACATGAGGAGGGTGGGTCTAATAGTGCATTGATTCACACGCAGCTTATTTGTCAGTAAAATCTGTGTTCATGCAGAATTCTTGATTCATAAATAATTGTGCACTAAAACTTCTAAATGTAGGTTACAATAAAATAGAATCATCTGTATGCAAAAAAAAAACATTGATGAGCTACTTTTTAAACACAAAATTGAAGAAAGTGACTCGACTAAACTATTAAGGCTATGAGAAACAATTAATTACATAACAAAATGCAGCCTGTATATATGCAAATTCCAGACAAACGAGAGGTCCAATACAGGATTGCATATAGTCTAGGGCTATATAAAACTGTTTCTTGAGTTTTAACCGTTTGTGAGAATAACACACTTTACGTGACAGGAAGATCTAAATGTGCATGCTCGGATGGAAAGCCTGCACGTGTGTACTATGTACTATAATGTGTACTAATTTTAATCCCAACGTATTTGACCTGAAATGCATTGCCACAATTTCCACCCTGCATGGTATTAACTAGCCTAGCCTTTTTGATCCAGAACAAAGCAAAATCTTGCTTGCATCATTCTGTTCGGGTTTTTGTATCAAAGTGGAACCATGAAGACCTCTAATATAGGCCTATGTTTCCTACGTGATAAACTCAGTTCTCCTCCCAGCATTGTCCCGTGTACCAGTCAGTCTGTCCAGATCTTTTTATGCTGTAGTCTAGAGGCATCACATAACCTGTACATGACATTTGATCCATTCTGAGACAAAAAAAAATTTCTGATGTTACCGTCTTCACAAAAAACTTCATTGTCTTGTTTCATTTCTAGAGTCTGTGCACTGAAACCAAACCGTAACACTACATACAGAACATAAAGTGCCATAAAACTCCTACACACTGACACACAACCCAGTGTAATAGACGGACCATCTCAGGGGAACATGTGGGGCTATATCTACACATTCGGCTCATCCTCTACTTGCAAATACTCCCAGTAAGAAAAACACAGAGAGATCATGAGTATCCATCCAGGCATGAAGATGTTGGCAGCTGTGGTTGTTTTATTCCTGGCGGTCGGCATGAGTGACAGCGTGATTCTGAATAAATGTGAGCTGAAGCAGCAGCTTCAGACCGGGCTTACACTGCCTCCGAATATGACCGACGTGCTGGCGCAGAGTAAGTCTCCATCTCTAAATCCAGAGCTTAATATCTGACTTGAGATACCGAACACAGATGCTTCTGTGTGTATTAATATAGTTACTGTTTCACGGTTTGCAGGTGAGCTGAGCATATAGATTTTTTGGTCACTTATATGGAAAAGAGTGGTGGTGATATTCTTCAAAAATTACCTTTCAGGTTTCACCAAATAAAGGCTTATGCACACCAAGGACGATAACAATAATGATTAAGATATAGTTTTAAAAAATTAAGTTTCCAAAAGGGGTGATGCCAGAAAATATTTTGGTTCCCCAAAGAACCTTTCTGTGAGCCATTCTTAAAAGAACCATTTTTTTTAGGACAATTTACAAATCTAAAGAACCTTTTTCCATAATCAAGAACTTTTTGTGGAATGGAAAGATTCCATGGAGGTTTAAGGTTCTTTATGGAACCATAGATTCCAATTAATAACCTTTAAAGTCCACACCACAGATATAACCAGGGGCGTTGCTAGACCCATTTTACTGGGGTACGTGCCCCAGTATAAATCTGCTGTGCCCTAGTAAATCTGAAGTTTGAGTTTAACAATTTATTTTATTTGTCAGTGTATTTAATAGAAATTATATTATAGGGTAATAGAAATGATCTATTTGCAACGCAGTAATAAACCAATCAATGCTTGTAAAAGCAACGCAGTTTAACCGAAACAGAAGCTGACCCACGCGACAGAAATCCGCGCGTGTCTGTTTTTCCTAGCAACAGCAGCGCGCACACATCTCTGAGCACACCGAAATCCGGTGTTGGCACGCGAGGTAGGCTATGAAAACATGACGAAACAAAAGTTTCTAAATAATACAAATAATCTTAAAAGTAAAATTGAGTCAGTCAAGTGATTGACCGTTTTGCCAAAATTAAGCATAGGCGGTAGCCTACAGTTTAATGCTCAACAAATAAATCAACTTAGTTTGGACTTGGCTGGGGAACTTTGTTTTCTTTTAGAATATACATGTTCTTTATTTTATATAGTATATATCTACTCTTTATTGATTTATTGAAATGTTAATTGTAAATTCTTGAAAAATATAAAGGCTAATTATTCATTATTAACATTGTGTAATGTAGAAGAATGCAAATGTGCAAGAAAGTTTTCTCTCCGTTTTCTATTTTCTAAAGTTTTCTATTTTCATACAGTGTTGCCTTTTATGGCACAAAGAAAAAAGAAATTCGTGTAACATGATTTTAAAGCTATTGTTATCCAATTTGTTGGCATTCAAACACCTTAAAATTCACATATGTAGGTTCGAGAAATCCAAATTTTCTCGGGGGAGCATGCCCCCGAACCCCCCGAAGTTACTCTACCCGGCATGGTGTTTTTGAAACAAACAAATTTAATTTACCTATCGGTAAGCCCCGCCCTCCTTAGTTACGCTTGCTATCTCAGACAAACAATGGGGGACCTATGCCCCAGTAGAGCTTAATGTCTAGCAACGCCCCTGGATATAACGATACACGGCACCGAGGAACGATATCGTTGGAATCACTTTTTAAGCACAAATTTTTTTCAGCTTAAGAACGATAAAAGCACTAACAGCCAAACAGAAATGGTTGAGCATTTGAAGCGGCAGGAGACAAAACTGCAGCGTGCGCTTAGAATAAACAGAACAACATTGTGCGTTGGTGAGGAAGGATGCTAGTCATCATTGTTGTTTATTGTTCTTGTTGTGAACCTTATCTGAAACTCTCTTTACAGTCGTGTGCCATGTCCAGCTGACCTCTAACTTCAACACCAGCGCCATTAAGACGATCACTGAGCCACAAAATTCAGGTGAACTTCACGGTCCTCGTAAGGGCAGGTCTGCCAAGAGCCAAGGAAAAAATAAAGGCCGCCCCTCCAGTAAAGTCCCCTCTCCACCCCACTTGGAAAGTGCAGAGGACAAAAATGAGGTCTGGACCTTGTACGGCTTGTTCCAACTTAGTGACCATGTGGTGTGCAACTCCACCCAAAGTCATTCCCTGAACCTCTGCGGACTGACCTGCAACAGTGAGTATATATTCACTTTTACTCAAAACAGATGCTTTAAATTAATCAAAAGTGACAGTAAAGACATTTATGTTACAAAAGGTTTATATTTCAAATAAATGCTGTTCTTTTGAACTTTCTATTCATCAAAGAATTAGAACAGCACAAATGTTTTTTTTCCCCAGATATATTCAAATTATAATTATCACAGAAGTACTGGGATAAAAAAAAGTTCACATTTAAACACTTAATTTTTGAAAGTAACTTGGCACTTCAAATAACGATTGCATCGAATACATCATTAAGCCAGTGGGTGGCGACAAGTGACTGTAAAAAAGTATATTTGTCAAGGAATCATTCAAAGACGCTGATTCATCTAGTAATGAATACAGTGAAGTATTTGAGCGAGTCATTGAATTATTCATTCAACACAATTTTTTTAAATTCATTCAGATTAATTAAACATTTAAACATTAAATAGACTTAAGCAATTAACATTTTGTCAGAACCTCTAGTAAATTACATGTTATTTAGTTTAGTTTGTCTGTTCAGAATTGTGATCTCTGTTTGAAACAATTAAATAAAAATGTAATTCTCAATTTATCTAGAACCGTGCAGCTCTACGAAGAATCCTGAAAAAAAATATCACGGTTTCCACAAAAATATGAAGCAGCACAACTGTTTACAGCATTGCTAAAAATCAGCAATGTTTCTTGAGCAGCAAATAAGCATATTAAAAAGATCATGTGACACTGAAGACTGGAGAAAATGTGAAGCTGAAAATGTTAAAATATATTACAATAGAAATAAGTATTTTAAATTGTAATATTTCACAATATCACTGTTTTTACTGTATTTTTGATTAACTAACTCCCGCCTTGATGAGCAGATTAGACTTCAATATATATGTGTGTGTGTGTGTGTGTGTGTGTTATTAAATGAATGAGATTATTTTTCTTTTTCAGAGCTGCTTGACGATAACATCAGTGATGATTTGGCCTGTGTCCAAGTCCTTATAAATAAAATGTGAGTTTAATTTATTTTAATAGTACACATAAATATGAGAACATGCTATTATCGTAAAAAGCTATTTTCACACTAGGCCTACATCTTAATTTCTAGTGTAATAGTTAGTGTAAAAGTTAATTTAGCAGACTGTAGGCCTAGTGTCGACATTTATTCCACATAGAAATGCTATTAGTAGTGAATCCTTGTAACTATAAGGCAGGCGAGTGCAAGTGTCCTGAAACTGTTCATCTGACTATCACAGGACTGCAGTGATTCCTGACCCCAAAACTGCTAAACACATCCGTAAAATGTAAGTGAATGAAATCTAAAACACGTTTAATATATAACAACCAATTCAATACAGCAATTAATGGAAAACATGAATGCATTTGTTGTGTTTGCATGTAAGAATATTATAAACGGATATAGAGGTCTCTACAATACCTGTGGATCATTTCTTTTCTAAAAAGCATAGTCTTTAATGTTTAATACTTTCCTTTGACAGGATCTCTTTGATCTACCAGCCAGAGTGTGTCAATGCAAAGGCCTCTATATACTTCGCTGACTGTCCATAATCCTGAGTTTTAGACCTGAATCCTGAACCTTGATGTCCCCTGCTTTACTTTTACATTTATGCGCATTTATTAACTTTTAGCTTTAGACATCAAATCCTAGCACAGTTTGTGTCTTATTCTGATGAGTCATTAAATCCTTTTGAAACGCAGTGTTGTGCTCATGAATTTAATTCATTCCTTCAGTCATGAACATTGTGGACAATTCAAATCAGATGTAAAACACATGGCTTTTGAGAAGGTGTGTAGGTTGTTGGTTGGTTTAGTGAAATGACGGATTGGTGGTTCTCTAATTTTCTAATCAGTGGTTAAGATGAGTAGACCAAGTTACGATATTTTTACACGCTATTTTTTCCCTTCCTGTTAGTTAGTGGGCAATTTATTAAGTACCGGTACATAGAACATCCACTAGATGGCGTGCTTGTTTTTATTAAATGAATGGCACCCCTGATTTTTGAGTAATACTGGGATAATAAAACACAAAAATATACAAATATTTTATAATAATCTGTTCCACATTCATCACAGAATGCATGTCAGCATATATCAACACTGTTAGTTGTGTCAGATATTTATTATTAAAACTGACAAATCCAGCCTTTACTTCAAAGAATAAACAGGATGGTTTCAAACTTTTTTTCAGCTCAAGTAAGACTATCATACAACCATAATTATGAGTAACTGCAGCAGCCATTTTGTTTTTCTGGTGTTGCTAGCTACTAAAAATGAAGGGAAAAGAAACGTATGCAACATGTATAACACACACATATACTAATATTTAAAACTTTTTCAACAACTGTTGTTGAGTGAAATATTAAAAGAGGATCTTTAGTAATTTTTCCTGTGTACTGTAGGCAATGAGAATATGTAAAAAAAAAAAGTTCAGTGACACTTAGTGGTCTTTAATGTGGTCTTTATTAGAAATACTTTAGAAGACTACATGACTGATGATGATAATGCAAAACCTGTCAGGACTGTGATTTATGTCTGAATACAAACAAGGACTGATGCAGTCAGGCAGATATAAAAAAGTAACATGTTCACTGACTGATCTCTACTAATTGTGCGACAACATAAAGTGTGTCTAACTAGGCATTATTTCAAAGTAAAACACATGGTGATTACTTCCTGATAACACATAGCCTACCGCTGTAAATACTGTACAAGCACAAAGATTTACTCTCATGACAATGTATAATACATTGTTTAAATTCAAAACTAATATGAATATCGAGATATCTTTTTATTCTATGTATGGTTTTAGTACATTTCCGTATAAAAGACCCTGCCAAATTCAGGTTTCAAATTCAGAGGACCGGGGCTAATTGTCACACTTTGTACTCAAGTGAATATTTCTCACATGAGGTATATTTTTTAGAAAATAGTATATTTCCGGGCTCCTCAGAAGCGGAAGTCATCATGGTTGGGTAAACTTCTATTGCGGTGAAAAAGAGACCTACATTAAATATATTTTTGCTCAAATAGCACAAGAAAAACTCCGCAATAGAGTTTTCACAACTTTAAAAAAAAAAATAAAAAAATAAAAAAAGAGATTGATAACGGCAGTCAGAAAGAGAAAGATTTCACTGTTTTACTTTACTGTCCCGCTTTTTTTGTGATTTGATGCAAAGGTAATATAATACAAAGTATAGTGTAATAAATAAACATGCATTAAAAATGAAAATATAAAAAAAACTGCAGGATTTAAGATGCGTGAAAAACGTTAAACTCAGGCACATACCTTAAAGGGGTGGTATAATGCCCTTTCCACAAGATGTAAAATAAGTATTTGATGTCCCCATGTGTGTGTATGTGAAGTTTTAGCTCAAAATACCCAACTGATATTTATATATAGCATGTTAAAATTGTCACTTTTTGAAGGGGAGCAAAAACGCACCGTTTCTTGTTGTCCTTAAAAAGCAATTTATTTAAAAGCAAATATCTCCCTTTGCTTTGAACTTTGAGCGTTGTAACTTTGCAGATGTTGTTTATGCTCAAACAGCAACATTACACACTAGCTAGAGTTAGAAAAGTGAAATCAAAATCAACCACCCCTTTAACATTTGTCACCGTTGTTCAACAGACAACCAGTTCTGGAGAAGATAAGCATGTGTGTAACTGAGATGAATAGCCCTTGTGTGTGACAACTAGCCCCAGTGTCTCTACAAAAGACTTCTCTCAGACAAACTCCCCTCTCGCCTGGAGCTCCGGACACAGTTTGGCCTCGAGGTCTTCAATCTTGATGGACTCGACGTCTTTGCCGCTGCTGACGCTGGCGGCGCGCGTGATCTTCGTCAGCGTGTCCTCGTAGGGCGGCGGGAGGTAGACCATGAGGAAGACCCCGTCAGACATGTCCGAGCTCGTGCTGTTTAGCCGCTCCGCGTTCCCGGTGAGTGACGACAGAATCTCGGCGTTGCACTCCGGGTCCTGCAGGTCGAGTGCGATGATGTTGCTCAGTCCGAGCTTGTTCTGTCTGAATCTTCGGTAAAGAAGGACAAACGCGATGCCGAACATGATGAGAGTGACGAGCGGGAGAACGACGTACAGGATAAGCTCAGATTTCCCGTTGTTTTCCGTCGAAAGCTCGTTCCAGTGGTAACCCTAAAGGGGCATAAAGGACATGATTTTGAACATTTGCATTTGAAGGCCTGGATGGTCCTAAAAAAAACCTTAAAGTTATAGTTCACCCAAAAATTAAAATTCAGACATTTACTCACCCTCATGTTGTTGCAAACCTGTAAGTCTTCATTCATCTTCCACGAACACAAATGAAGATCTTTTTGATGAAATCTGAGATTTTTGTCTCTCCATTCACAGTCTACGCAACTACCACTTTGACGCTTCAAAAAGTTCATAAAGAGATCATAAAACTAATCCATATGAATTGAAGGGTTTAGTCCAGGGTTTCTCAACCTTTTGCCTACTGCGACCCACTTTTCTTTTGTATGCCAGTCATATGACCCACTTTATAAATCAATAACTGAAATGCCTCTATAGATCTAGGCTACACCGTAGGCCTATATGCTTATTATAATTAATGATAATCACGAAAACACACAAACATTTTCAATAATTAGGCAGACTATGAGGCAAACTGATTTTTTTACTCACGTTAATGTGATAGCCTTGAGACTGCCGCTCTGAAATAATCATATCCAGACGCGGTGGAATTTGGAAAAGTGTGACTCGTAGTGTCACACACAAATAACTGTTGTCAGCCTATTCCTGCTTTTTGTTTTCGTTGCAGTCACTGTTGAAAATCCCGACTCACAAAGATAGTAGTGCTAAATGGGAAGAGAAACTTCGTTGCACAATCTGCGAGTTGTGGATATTAATTTCTGGTTTGAATCAATTTGATTCAAACACTACATTCAAATTCAGATTCATCAATCAGAATGAATTCAGTCCGATTGAAACAAAAGTTGTGCATGTAAACGTAGCCGATCCTCCAACGAATCGTAGGCTATATTCTAAAATTCTAAAATTAATGTGATAGCCTTGAGACTGGCGTTGCAGTCACTGTTGAAAATCCCGACTCACAAAGATAGTAGTGCTAAATGGGAAGAGAAACTTCGTTGCACAATCTGCGAGTTGTGGATATAAATTTCTGGTTTGAATCAATTTGATTTTCAACAGTAGCTATGTTTCCATCCACTTGTCAATCGAATCATCTGAAGTTCGGTAAAAAAAACTCATGCGAATTAAGCTGGTGAAAGTGTGTTTCCATCAAACGGCTTTAAAGCGAATAAAAACCTGTGCGTAATGACGTCACATGCTGTTTTGCGATCAAATTGGTATATCGAATTGATTTGAGACATTTTAAGGTGTTTCCATTCATTTTCGCGCTGAATCGCACAACATTCAAGCAAACATTTGCGAACAAAGTTTTGCTAGACAAAATGGATGGCGCATCTGCCAACAAATGATCAATATTGCAAGTTGTAGCCTAGTGCTTAAGTGCCAGCTGATAGCGACATATGTAAGGGATGATGTATAGCGAGGCGGTTGTTAGCCTGAAGGGGGTTGTCTACATCCCGCTTATTACATGGCTAACGTTACCTACCAAATAAATAAATAATTTGACACAAAATATTGATTTAAAAAGGAGTTTATTGATTTAAAAACGATTGTACTCCTTCCGCTAAAGAAAATAGTCCGTTCCGTCTCTGAACTGCGTCCATGGCAACGCTGTTTTTCATGGCAACGGTGTGTTATACTTAGCAGCTGTCTGTTTTCAAGAAATAACACACCGCATTCTACATTAGAATTCAACCAAGCCATGTAATAACAAGCTATAATAAGAAAACAACGACGCTATCAACACTGCTATGATGATGCAGATGCACGTAAATGCCTGTGGTGTGGGAACGACAGCGCTCCAAACAGTTCTGGGAGATCGTGGTTCAGAGACACCTCACGGAAACCCTTTGGTTGAAGCATTTTTGTGCTTTGTCCACTTACATCTGTCTTTGTTGACACCGGCCATGTGTGCGCAAAGCCGCAAACAGAGCGGAAATACTGGGCGGAAATGAACAAACTTCTTCTTCTATGTTTTGTGGCGTGTTGCAACCATAAAAGGACCTAAAACTTAATCGCAATTCATTATTTATTCGGCAAATAACGTTTCCATTAGCGTTTATCGCATAAGCCGTATATCGATCAAGATAAAATCCGATGAGACCGAACGTATTTCATTTGAGTCGATATTCATGAAATTCAAGCGAATTTTACTGTTTCCATAAGGCATTTTTCATTCGATATCACTTAATTCGGATAAAAACGTGTCGATGGAAACATAGCTAGTGACTGCAACGCCAGTCTCAAGGCTATCACATTAATTTTAGAATTTTAGAATATAGCCTACGATTCGTTGGAGGATCGGCTACGTTTACATGCACAACTTTTGTTTCAATCGGACTGAATTCATTCTGATTGATGAATCTGAATGTAGTGTTTACATGAACGCTAAACGTGATCGGGTTAATCTGCGTTTATGTCACAAGATTCAAATCGAATTATATTTTTTTGACATGCGCACACTGCACGAATATACAGAGTTTCCTGCTGTTTGCGCATACTAACATTCTCTTACATTGGTTCTTTATTTGTTTTAAACAGCAGACTTAATATTTATCCATTGCTGGTCATAATTTGGAGACAATGAGCATATGAACCGTTGTGCCGTGCTGCTTATTTATCACGCAGTAAAAATGCCCAGCACCCAAAACCAGTCGTCTGTGAATGAGAGTCTGAAACAAGGACTGGTGGGACGTTGTCCTGCTCCACTTCACAGACGCTGAGTGAAAGGAGAATTTTAGAATGATGGTACGCTCATTTATACGACACTTTACTCAAAAGGAAGAACAGCTCGTTCACCGCGTCATACATCATTATGCTATGCGCAGTCCTTTAGTTTCGGTTTTCAATCCGATCAAGTGTTTATGTCCTCCCAGTTGGATTAGAAAAGGAATAAACCACCCCTTTCAATCGAATTGAAATTTTATTCGGATCGAGCTCAATCGGATCGATTAAGGTGTTTACATGAAGGCTTTTTAGTCCGATTGAACCGTCAATGCGTTTACTAACGGATTATTTGGATTTGGTTGCATGTAAACGTAGCCTGTTGCAATTGAGCCTTTTGTGAAGCCCACTTATTGGCTGTGCCGGTTAACACAGAGAAAGTCTCGCGACCCCCTATAGAACGAACAACGACCCACTAGTGGGTCGCGACCCACTGGTTGAGAAACACTGGTTTAGTCCATATTTTCTGTAGAGACACGATCGCTTTATATGATGAACAGATTTAATTTAGGCTTTTTATTCACATATAAACATTGATCATTGGACATAAACAGAAGCTCAAACGTGCTGCGTAACACGAGAATGAACCTCATTGGTTCTCGCACGTCAAGAGAACATGCTTGAGCTTCAGTTTACCACAACTGATGTGTGAGTTGATGGATGTTTATATGTGTATAAAATCCTAAATAAATCTGTTCATCATATAAAGCGATCAAGTCTCATTAGTTTCAAGGTCTCTTTATGAACTTTCTGAAGCGTTATAGTGGTAGTTGCATAGACTGTCAGTAAAGGGACAGAAATCTCAGATTTCATCAAACATATCTTTATTTGTGTTCGGAAGATGAACGAAAGTCTTGCGGGTTTGGAACGACGTGAGGGCGAGTAAATGATGACTGAATTTTCATTTTTGGGTGAACTAGACCTTTATAATCCTACGTTTTCATATAAATCAACTTTCTATGAAATCACCATATAATGTTACATTTTCTCATTAGATTGGGTTTGTATTTACTTTAATTTGATGGACAGACGGCTGGTTTCAAAGCCTAGCCAGCTGAAAAGTGTCCAAAACCCTCTTAAACCAAATAAGACCAGGCTGGGAGGAAGGCTATAACCAGCAGTTTTCAGTAATAGTAACCAGATAGACATTAAATAAGATGAAAGTGAAGAAAATTCACAAATTTCATATAAGAAACTTGTAGAATTCCAAACAAAACATTGTATCATCCAGAAGCAGTGTGTCCACTGTCCACCATAACTGGACTGCATGCCAAAATCTGTTGCTTCTTCCACCGTTTTACCAACACTAATCACGAAATGCTGCTTTTCAGCAAGATTAGATATTTTGGCGCTTCGAACCCCTTCGTGTCACTGTCTCACCTCAAATAAACCCCTATGGAGATCACAACCGAAACTTCAAAACATCCTCACCAGAAATTCAACACAAAACAAAGAGTCTCGAGTTGATTCTCACATGAACTGAATGACTGAAGCCAGAAGTACTGCAGGTCAGAGTTATTATAATTTTGAAAATTATTATTTTTTAATATGTCCTTTCAATTTAGCTTTCACTTTCACTTAGCTCTTACTTTCTTACAAATAAAGGATCCAAATTGGGGTTTTTGCAGCGATACCACAGAAGAACCATTTTTTTGGTTCGCACGCAAAGAATCTTTCAGTGAAGAGTTCTTAAAGGGATAGTTCACCCAAAAATTTTAATTCTGTCATCAAACAGTTGTGCGTGCATACATATATATATATATTCCATACTATGTAAGTCAATGGTTGCCCCACAACTCTTTGGTAACAAACATTCTTCAAAATATCTTCCTTTGTGTTCAGCAGAACTAAGAAATGTATACAGGTTTGGAACAACTTTCGGGTGAGTAAATAATTTTTGTTTGAACAATCCCTTTAAAAGAAACGTTTTTCTTAGTGTGGAGAAAATTTTAATAATCTAAATAACCTTTTTCCACTATCTAGAACCTGTCCAATGGAATGGTTCTTCATGGAACCGTTGAGTGTATTGTAGTGTCTCAAAGAACGTTTCTGTGTCTAATCTGTCATTTTCTGTGCTACTTCTCTAATGGGATTGCTCACGTACCTGTAGCCGCTGTTCCACAGTAGGCGGTGAAGGAGACCCCGAAACCCAGTCATCTCTTCCAGCTGGTCCAAACTTTATCCAGCTGCTGTCCAACAATCGTCGCATTCTGCCGTTGACAGAAGAGCTTCGGCGGATGATGGAGATGAGCGCGAGCTCAGCGGATGAGAGAGACAGACCAGCAGCTGTCTAAAGAGCGCAGCGGGATAACAGCTACATCTTGTGTCTGTCTGAACTCAGAGTGTGTGTGTGTGTGTGTGTGTGTGTGTGTGCGTGAGAGAGAGAGAGAGAGAGAGAGAGATGGAGTTTGTGTGTGTTAAGTACTGTCTCACATGCTCGCACATGCAGATCAGTGGAAATCAGGCCAGCGGTCAGCCAATGGTGCGGGGCGAAAGAACACCCGAAAGGCAATCATTCAGAGATTTGTGCTGTGCGCAGCTGGCCTATATTTAATAAACACCAGAGAGCTGTCAATCAAACAAGTTTCAGAGCTGCTGGGGCAGCAGAAATGGGCGGAGCATCGTCTTTGCATTCAGAACAGGCACGTGCGATGAAGTGTGTGTGTGTGTGTGTGTGTGTGTGTGAGATGCACGTTAACATGAACATCTAGGAATGGTTCAGAAGAGGCAGCTGTTGCTTTAAGATAAACGTTTTGCTTTTGGAGGAACTTAACCCTGCAAGGCCTGATATAGCAAATAATGAAAAAATAATTTTTTGAGCCTAAGGCAAAACATACCGGAAAAAAGTTTGCATATGTGTTATGTTTTGTATCATTCATATATGATTCACCAGGCTTTAATGTCCTATAGCGAATATAGAGCTCACACTCAAGGACTAAAATTATGCAATTTGGTGCATTTGCTGATTTTTATATGTCCAAGATGAAATTCTGAGAGTTTATAATGTAAATCAATGAGATCTTTATTCAATTCAATTTAATTCACATTTATTTGTATAGCGCTTTTCACAATACACATCATTTCAAAGCAGCTTTAAAGAAAATGTAAAGAAAATTCTAACAGTATGGTTATTATATATATATATATTACTTGAATAAAGTGCATATAAATATAAATTGTCACTGCATATCTCCCAATAATATGTCTTAGTAAGATGATATTTGAATGCTTAGTTTTATGATTAAAGCTCTATAGTTTTAATTGTGAGGCTAAAATATATAATGTAATTGCAATAAAAATGATGATTGAATGATGAACAAATAAATGTTACTCAAAAGCCTGATGGATCATATTTGATAATAAAAGGTAAATGATGGATAATCAAGTTGCTTCAGTCCGGGAAGTGTTCACATTGAAATGCTACTAACAAAATAAAAGTTATTTTTGTGTTTATAGAAATGATTAAAGATTTCACAGCAAAAAGACACAATTTAAAGATGGTCATTTTACAATGATACTAAAAGGTCTTTAAAATAAAACGTATAAACTATTAATAAGATGACAGAGTGTATGTTTAGATGACAGAAGGCTTTTCAGCAAAGTTTTGATCATTTGAATGTAATATTTATGTATCAAATATGATACAGTATAGGGTTCAGACAAAATGAGGAGAAACTCAACAGAAACATGCAGATGTGAAGTCTGGTTGTCAATCAAGGTTTTGATCATTTAAATGTAATATGTATTAAATATGCAAATACATTTGCATATCAAATATGATACAGTATAGGGATCAGACAAACACAACAGAAACATGCAGATGTGAAGTCTGGTTGGTTGGCGATGTGAAATGAGCTGAGCCACAGTCAGTAAGAGATAAAACTCTGTCCAAGCCGAAGCGGCATCACTGCGATAGTCTCATTAGGACTAAAGCGCATTACTGATATAGCGTGGATCACTGTCAGTACATTTGCTTTATTAATGTCTGTGATCCTGCCCCAAAACAACGAAATAAACACGGATTCTGATTTCTCAACATTTTCACGTTAACACCAGAGTTTGGTTTTTACTATATTGGCATTAAAATGATTTGAAATTTAATCTCTACTCTTTGACTTATTATGTCCCTGATAGTGTTGCACGGTGCACCGATACTTCAAAAGTATCGCGATACTCGGAAATTAAAAACTTCACGATACCTAAATTTATTAGTATCGATACTTCTAAGAATGACCGCGTTCCAGATTTGTAAGAGAGTATTGCATGTTGGTGTGTGCAACGCACGCTTCCAGTGCCTCCCTATGGACGTCTGTGTTTTTCTCCTCATGCGCGTGTGACAGGGCGCGTGAACTGAACGAGCGCAGAGAGAGAGAGAGAGAGAGAGCGCGAGAGAGCCCCGGTCGCGCGCGCGCACTCTCTCTCTGCGTAGCCAAGCGAAAGTATAAACAAGGCTTCACCGTCTCTAAACTAAGCGCTGTCTTGCTCTCTCTCTCTCTCTCTCCCTCGCACATATTAATCAAATTAATTAAAAAAATGTTTTCCTGAATTACCGCTAGGAGTAAATTGTGGTAAAATACGTTGCCTTATCTTCTCTGAAAAGCGTTCCGCACATTCAGCTGACATAAACCACACTTTAAATAAACGAAAAAAACTATCCAGTCATGAAATGTTTTCTGTGATGACACAAATCTTGTGGGATGTCCTAACCGCCGGGATAATCACACAACGCGCACACGTCCGATAATGACACATCCAATTCGCGAACTAATGACTCATTTGAACCGATTCGTTTTAATGAATGGTTAAAACAACTGATCTGTCTGAATCGGTGTATAACTAATCGCTAACACTTTGTAATAAGGTTTCATAAATTACATAAAAAGTAGGCTACAGTTTGCTTACTCAAAGGTGCAATGTGTAAAAATTTTGAGTATTTATTAACAGAAATGCAATATGACATCCATAACTATGTGTTCAGTGGTGTATAAAGAACTTACTTAATAAACCGTAATGTTTTTATTACCTTAGAATGAGGCATTTATATCTACATAGGCGCGGGAATCCCCTTCTATGAAGGTCGCCATATTGTGACGTCATGTTTCTACAGTAGCCGAACGCGAACACACAGCGTTACAGAGCGCGTTTCGTCACTACATTGAAAAAGAAGCCGCAGGAAGCTAGAAGAAGCTAGTCATAAACACCGTGAGTAGTGACTTTTCCCTTGTCAGTGGTGTAAATATGTAGTTGGATTGTTTCATGTAACTTAATTCTTCTCCCTCGCTGTGTTATGGCTTTGCTATGTGGGGATAAATGTGCTGGTTAAGTTCGTGAGACAGCTGATTAGTAGGCTACTCTTGTCATTGACCGTAAAACAGTTACAGGAATCACCAACCCGTCGATCTTGGAAGCATTTTAAGTCGATCGCTTAGAGTTTCCAAAATCAGAGAAAAAAGCCTATTGTGTGTAGTAAGTGTGTCTAGGGGATGCGGAGGCGCGCGCGCTGTCACAATCACGTCATTTTTGCACCTTTGGGCTCATGCGGACGCGTCGAGTTTAAACAAGGCTTTACGCTTTAACCAGCTCAGCCACAGTAACAGCTCATATTAGCCAGCTAAACTTTTACTACCCTGTTAGAAAAAATATATAGTTGCATAGTTTCATGTGGGTCTTCTCCCTCGCTGTATTATGGGTTTGCTTTGTGGGGAGAATGTGCTGGTTACGTTCGTGAGACAATCAGCTGATTACTATTATTATATTATGTAAGGTGCATTGTGTAATATTTCTGAGGATCTATTGACAGAGATGCAATATAAAATCCATAACTATGTTTTCAGTGGTGTATAAAGACCTTACTTAATGAACCGTTATGTTTTTATTACCTTAGAATGAGACATTTTTATCTACATAGGCGCGGGAATCCCCTTCTATGAAGGTCTGAAGGTATGTTTCTACCGTAGCCGAAAGCGAACAAACAGCGCTAAAGAAACCTCATTGCTTGACTTACTACTCTCTGCTGCTGACTCAGACGACGACATATTTTGTCTTACGTCGGCCACCGTAGCTTCTCATTCGAGTTTGAAAACCGAGGGATAGGCCGCGAGTGACTTGCTGTTTGCAATTTGCAGGATTCACCACTAGATGCCGCTAAAAATCCCACACTGCACCTTCAAGTGTAAGTTTTTTAAACAAATAACCCCCCCCCCCCCCCTGACTACTTTTTTCCACACAGTGCTACAAGGAATCGATAAGAGAATCGTTAAAGAATCGGATCGATAAGCAGAATCGTCAGTGGCATTGATATTGATAAAATCTTATGTTTCTTATGATAACTGAGATAATGCTGCTATATTTATTTTTTTCCTTGAATGTCATTGCTCTAATTTATTTTTTATATTTTTCATATTTCATATTTTGTTCAAATGGTTAATATAGCCTATATGCTGTTCATATGTTCATTTATTAGTGTGTTATATGATTAGAATGTTGTCCCAGTTTTAAAATAAAGCACAGCAATGATATTTGAGTGTTTCTCCCTTTTCAGGAAAAGTATCGAAAAAGTATCGAAATCGCAATTCTTGACTTGGTATTGGTATCGAAACAATAATTTTGGTATCGTGACAACACTAGTCCCTGATATTATAATGTTAGAAAGTTCAAAACGAGAAACTGTGCAATTGTGATCTTAAGGAGGCACTAGTTTATCTGACCTCCTTTTGTTGGTGTAACCTAAGCACATTTGGCTGCATGATTTTTTCCTTTAAAACGCCAAATTGTGTGCGCTGATGCTTTATATAAATGCAAACTGTTTTTACGGATGAATTTCAGACACAGAACAATCCTAATATCTGGGTTTGTAGGGGACGGCTGGGATTGAGCTTTTCAGGTTAAGCAGAGGCCATGTTTTTAATTAGAGATATGGACATTTCTGTGTAATTCAGTCGAAATCTGTGACGCACACGTGAAGGTTTTCCAAAGAAAATTCACTGACCATTAATGAGAGTTTGCCGGACGTCCCGTGAAGCCGTGGATAAAGCAATCATGCAAAAAGAGGACACTTTGATCACATGACCAGACAAAACAAACCAGAGGGATGATGACAGCAGACCGTGAACCACACATTCATTTAAATGAACACACACTATTGCAAAAAAAAAGAACTGCAAAAAAAAACTAAGCCTGAACTAAAATATATTTTAATGTTGCTGAAATGACCACAGAAATAAAGTAAAAATGACCACAAATTAATTTGACTACAAATCAAAAATACAAAAAAATAATCATACAAAAATCTAAATATATAAATAATATATAAAATGTCTAGTAAATAATTGTATTTTATTTATAAAATATGTAAAAAATATACTGAAAATATAAAACTAAACGGAAAGTAGACAAGACATCTTACTTCAAATTATAATACTAAAAATAAGAATATTAAGAAAAAATATATATATATATTATATAAATGATCTAATATATAAAAAAATACATAAAAGTATACAAAAAATCTAAAGCTAAAAATACAAAAACACTTGACTGCAAATGAATAATACTAAAAATAAGAATATTAGTAAAAAATAAAATATCTAATTTATAAAAAAGTAAAAAATATACTCAAACTAGAAAAACATTTGACTACTAAATAAGAATATTATTAATAATAAAATAATATAAAAATATAAAATAATAAATAAAAATATACTGAAAATATAAAGCTAAACTTAAAGTACAAAAACATATATATAATATTTAAATTAATATATAAAAATATGCTAATAATCTAAAACTCAAAATAGAAAAACACTTGACAACAAATTAATAATACTAAAAATATAAATATTGGCAAAAAATATAATATAAATAATCAGAATATCTAATATATAAAGAAGTAAAAATATGCTGAAAATCAAAAACTAACTCAAACTAGAAAAAAATATATATAAAAAATAAATAAGAATATACAGAAAATATAAAACTACAATCAATCTAAAAAACCTATTCAAACAAAATGAAAACTAATTGAAATGCGAAATTAAAACACTACAATAAATGTAAAAACTATAATAACCTAAAAATGCCATGTGACAGCCAGCTTCATATTAACGCTAATGCCAACCCGTCACGTTAGCCCTTCACACAAACTTAATCACACACACATGGCATGAGGCTTTACCATGTCAGACACAAAATGGGGTCAGCGGACGCTCTCCTCCTCACTTTAGCAGAGACCAGGTCTAGACCAGAGTCTGAATCAGAGGACACTGATCATCTCCTAAACTACATTCAGATGGGAAGTGACCCAATCTGGTAATACAAGGATTCAGAGAATCCCCTAAACTGACACACTTTCATTTTCTGCTGTCAGTGAAAAGTTAATAGCCTGGATGCCAGCCCGAACCCCGCCCACATCATTTTTTGGTCGGGAAGTTCGGTCTGGACTCGATGCATTGAGGAGTAATTATGATCGGTTCAGAATTAGTCGGGCCAATCAAATTGCCAGGGCGGGCTTTATACGATGATGGACAGATGATCTGCAGTTACGTAATCATCACGTTATCAAAGAGCGCTTGGGTTGAACTGGTTTCCCTCAGAGATGACTGCAGCTGGAGAATTGAGATGTATAGATTCCACTATCGCGTCTGTTGTAAAAGAAATCGACAGCGCATTAATCTTAAAAGACGAACAGAGAACTGCAATTAAGGCATTTGTCGATCGGAACGATGTGTTTGCCGTCCTTCCTACGGGATTCGGCAAAAGTTGATTTTATCAGCTGGCTCCGATGGTCGCTAAGAAGATGGGAGGCAATGAAAACCCTGTGGTCGTGGTGGTCACTCCTTTGGTCGCACTCATGGAGGACCAAGTAAAAGAAGCAACACTCATTATTTTACTACTTCTTCCAGCGTGCGTGCATTTGAGTTCTGTTGACAACTTTGCGTAGCTCATAAAAAAAAACATTTACTGCGTTGCTCTGGTTGGTTGTAGGTCTATCCATTTGACTGCAGAGTTGTTGTTTTTTTCCTGGTTCGGTTAAGACACGCCTCATAATCAAAGCCCTATGGAGCAATATTAGACTCATATTCTGACTAGAATGTGAGTATGACGAAGTAAGGCTAAAATGTTAATATGATATTCCACAATTAGTTTATTCTTCAAATATCAACATCGAATCCGTCGGGGTCAGTTCAAGGATGCCTTTGTTTCAGTTTTTAAGCCATAATATAAAGTCTTCAATTGTGTTTTCACTCTCGCTGCCTTATTTCTATAAGTTCCATCTCAACCCCCACCTTAAGCCCCACTGCAACCTCCACCTCAAGTCCCATTGAAACCTTCAACCGAAGCCCCACTGCAACCCCCACCTTAAGCGTCATTGCAACCTTCACCTCAACCCCCACTGAAACCTCCACCTCAAGCCCCACTGCAACCTCCACCTCAAGCCCCACTGCAACCTCCACCTCAAGCCCCACTGCAACCTCCACCTCAAGCCCCACTGCAACCTCCACCTCAAGCCCCACTGCAACCTCCACCTCAAGCCCCACTGCAACCTCCACCTCAAGCCCCACTGCAACCTCCACCTCAAGCCCCACTGCAACCTCCACCTTAAGCCCCACTGCAACCTCCACCTTAAGCCCCACTGCAACCTCCACCTCAAGCCCCACTGCAACCTCCACCTTAAGCTCCACTGCAACCTCCACCTGAAGCCGCACTGCAACCTCCACCTCAAGCCCCACTGCAACCTCCACCTTAAGCCGCACTGCAACCTCCACCTCAAGCCGCACTGCAACCTCCACCTCAAGCCCCACTGCAACCTCCACCTCAAGCCCCACTGAAACCTCCACCTCAAGCCCCACTGAAACCTACACCTCAAGCCCCACTGCAACCTCCACCTTAAGCTCCACTGCAACCTCCACCTCAAGCCCCACTGCAACCTCCACCTCAAGCCCCACTGCAACCTCTATCTCAAGCCCCACTGCAACCTCCACCTCAAGCCCCACTGCAACCTCCACCTCAAGCCCCACTGCAACCTCCACCTCAAGCCCCACTGCAACCTCCACCTCAATCCCCACTGCAACCTCCACCTCAAGCCCCACTGCAACCTCCACCTCAAGCCCCACTGCAACCTCCACCTCAAGCCCCACTGCAACCTCCACCTCAAGCCCCACTGCAACCTCCACCTCAAACCCCACCCTCCACCTCAAACCCCACTGCAACCTCCACCTCAAGCCCCACTGCAACCTCCACCTCAAGCCCCACAGCAACCTCCACCTCAAGCCCCACTGCAACCTCCACCTCAAGCCCCACTGCAACCTCCACCTCAAGCCCCACAGCAACCTCCACCTCAAGCCCCACAGCAACCTCCACCTCAAGCCCCACAGCAACCTCCAACAAAACCCCCACTGCAACCTCCACTTCAAACCCCAATGCAACCTCCACTTCAAACCCCACAGTAACCTCCATCACAACATCCACTCACCACCAGGAAAATAAAATGAACAAATAGTAATTTATGATTGGTTTAAGGGCTTATGTCATACATTGTATTGTATTGTTTCCCTGACATCAACTTAATGTTAGTAAACTGTTCTTGTTTGTTTTGGGTTTTTCTCTGACATAATTATACAGTTTGTTCAAATCTTCTGAATGTATAATGGGTTGCTTCATGTTTCATTCCATTTCAATAAATGCAAAGCAACATCAAAACATTTGCCTTTTTCTATAAAAGAATAAAACTTTCACAATTGATAACAATAAAATGAAACAAAATCCCATATCTGCACAACATGAGGAGGGTGGGTCTAATAGTGCATAGATTCACATCACCTCAAGTCACCTCACATCATGTAGTCAGTAAAATCTGTGTTCATGCAGAATTCTTGATTTATAAATAAATGTCTTCTAAATCTTCTAAATTTAGGTTACAATAAAATAGAATCATCTGTACGCAAAAGAAAAACATTGATGAGCTACTTTTCAACATAAAATTGGAGAAAGTGACTCGACTAAACTATTAAGGTTATAGGAAACAATTAATTACATAACAAAATGCAGCCTGTATATATGCAAATACCAGACAAACGAGAGGTCCAATACAGGTTTGCCTATAGTCTAGGGCTATATAAAACTGTTTCTTGAGTTTTAACCGTTTGTGAGAATAACACACTTTACGTGACAGGAAGATCTTAATGTGCATGCTCGGATGGAAAGCCTGCACGTGTGTACTATGTACTATAATGTGTACTAATTTTAATCCCAACGTATTTGACCTGAAATGCATTGCCACAATTTCCACCCTGCATGGTATTAACTAGCCTAGCCTTTTTGATCCAGAACAAAGCAAAATCTTGCTTGCATCATTCTGTTCGGGTTTTCGTATCAAAGTGGACCCATGAAGACCTCTAATATAGGCCTATGTTTCCTACGTGATAAACTCAGTTCTCCTCCCAGCATTGTCCCGTGTACCAGTCAGTCTGTCCAGATCTTTTTATGCTGTAGTCTAGAGGCATCACATAACCTGTACATGACATTAGATCCATTCTGAGACAAAAAAAACTTTTTCTGATGTTACCATCTGCACAAAAAACTTCATTGTCTTGTTTCATTTCTTGAATCTGTGTACTGAAACCAAACCGTAACACTACATACAGAACATAAAGTGCCATAAAACGCCTACACACTGACACACAACCCTTCAAAATCTTACTTCACAAGCCACTGACGCATTTGAGGTGTAATAGACGGACCATCTCAGGGGAACATCCTCTACTTGCAAATACTCCCAGTAAGAAAAACACAGAGAGATCATGAGTATCCATCCAGGCATGAAGATGTTGGCAGCTGTGGTTGTTTTATTCCTGGCGGTCGGCATGAGTGACAGCGTGATTCTGAATAAATGTGAGCTGAAGCAGCAGCTTCAGACCGGGCTTACACTGCCTCCGAATATGACCGACGTGCTGGCGCAGAGTAAGTCTCCATCTCTAAATCCAGAGCTTAATATCTGACTTGAGATACCGAACACAGATGCTTCTGTGTGTATTAATATAGTTACTGTTTCACGGTTTGCAGGTGAGCTGAGCATATAGATTTTTTGGTCACTTATATGGAAGTGGTGGTGATATTCTTCAAAAATTACCTTTCAGGTTTCACCAAATAAAGGTATTTATATATAAATAAAAGTCTGTCTTTCTGTCTGTCTGTGTGTGTCTGTGTGTGTGTGTGTGTGTGTGAGTTAGATTAAATGATCAAAATAATAACGAATGTAAATTTTAAAGCAAGCACACACATATGCACAAAATATATATTAATAAAATGTACAAAAAAAATAACTGGATAGAGAAGAGACTTGTGATCATTTTAATAGATAATCAAAAGAATTAATGCATTAAATAAGCATTTAATTATTTATTAAATTACACATATATAATTTTTATCTTTTTATCAGATTATTTTCAAATGCTACAGTTAAAAAGTATTTGATCTGTATTTGTGGCCATCTAAAATTATCAGATCTCCTTCTCATTTGCTTTATTTCATGTGATTTCTCTCTGTTAATTAAAACTCAGTAGAGCTTTATTTTCTCTCTTTCAATCAGGATAAACATTCACAAAACAGCTGTTAGACTGGACATCTGTCTCAGCAACGTGTGTGTGTGTTTCAGTGTTTCCTCTAGGATTTTTTCCAGCCGTGGTGGCAGGCCCATTTCGCCAGGGGGAGGGGGCGTGGCCCATTTTGTGATATTCCCATTGGCCACGCCCCCTTATCCCAGGTGTTTAAACCTCCCCTAAGCATTATAACATGAAAGGCGTCAATAAGAGCGGCAAAGCGATTATGCGCATCCCGTGCGCAGAGTGATGCACTTGAAGCAACGCAAAGTCACAGCGCGCAGCGCTTCGCATTGAAAAGTTCAAAGCACAAAGCGAAGAGATTATATCTATCTATGTTTAATGTATTATATCTATGCAACAGTTCATTGAGACTTTTCTTTTAACAGTTTTAAATTTCAGTTAACTTACTGAAACTCTACTCTAGTGCTGTAGTAACAGACACCCGGGAGAAAGGAATGTGATTTAGAAAGCGCTATAAACTCCAGCAAGATAAAGTAATTTTATGCAAACCATAGACCTTTCTCTACAAATAAAGTAAAATAATGGGAACATTGATCTTGAAGAGAGTGTCGTCGTGTTACTGTCGTAACCGAACGTGACGCGCTGTTTGAATGCTGAATGGAGAATGACTGAGGAGAGATGAGTTTCCATTAACTTTAACTTAACGACTTAAATATACATTTTTACCTCACATTATGCTATTGAATGACTTTAGAAGTCTTGGAATATAGTGCGAAAACGTTATGGTGCTTTACAATGTTTTGTATGCCTTTAGTGGGGCTTAACAATAACACACACAATATCGGACCGAGAAGCTGCAGCCGTGGCGGGATGATTTTAGGTGAGGCGGCCCGCCACGGCAGAATGAATGTAGCGGAAACACTGGTGTTTAGTGTTTACCTAGTTATACTTATGGAAAGTGAGGTCAATTTATGTGAGGATTGTGTTAAGTTCACTTAAAATAAAAGGTATTATATTTTTGAACCCTAATAAATGTTTTTTAAAAAGTATAGCTTTCAATACACTGTAATGTTGAATGGCTATAACTAATGTTTAAAATGGGGGGGGGGGGGGGGGGGGGTTCTTGAGACATCAGTAGCTTTATTAGTATCAGTGATACTGGCCTTCATTCATAAAAAGATCTACTGTCTTTATGTTGTTTCTACATTTATTTGGAGATTAACTGTGAAATTATTAAAGTATAAAAATATATTTTATTCTTGTTGTTTTTAAATTGCGATTAATCACAGAAATTGTTTTGTGATTAATCTACAGTAGTTAGTTTTTTTATTCGATTGACAGCACTAAAATATATTTAGACACATACATACATATATTTTTTTCAACTTGGTAAAAATCACAGAAATCAGAGGCAACACTTCTATGAGGCCTTTATATGTGTGTGTGTGTGTGTGTGTGTGTGTGTGTGTGTGTGTGTGTGTGTGTGTGTGTGTGTGTGTGATTTAAATTAAGATGCAATGAGCCGAATTACGAAGCTGTAATTTTACTATAACGTGTCAGTCAGAGTGGGATGACCGTCTGAGCCATGGAGGACAGCTCACACGACATGCCTCAGCATTTCAGTATAAGTGTGTGTGTGTGTGTGTGTGTGTGTGTGTGTGTGTGTGTGTGTGTTTGTGTGTAGTGGCGAGAGCAAAAAGAACGATTTTCCCATTATTCCAGAATGATTGTGAGCAGTGCAGGGGAAGGAATATGTGAAAGAAAGGGATAAAGACAGGAAAACATTCAGCAAAGGTATTACAAATCTTGTTTATATTACCGTTTTCATGTAGATTCTTGATAGGCCACAGTTTGGTTCATCTGGTGTTGTGGAGGTGATCCGAGGACACATTTGAGATGCTGGTTGCCTAGTTGTGAGGGAGCTGGGATGATGACAGAGTTTCCCTTGAGGATAAACACTGCATTTAGTGCGCTGCAAGTCTCTGTGAATGAAACAGCATCATGTTGATTCTTTCTGCTCCTGACACAACAGCAGAAGCAAGCCCTGGAAACAAAAAACAAAAACGAAGAACATTTAAAAAACTCACCTTTTTGATCACTGATCCAGCTCTTAAAATAAAGGTTATTTATTGGCATCCATGGTTTCATGAAGAATCTAAATGGTTCTTTAACACCGTTAAAAGTTTCTAGTGACTGATCAAATCTAAAATTTTCAACTCTAATTGAATTTCTGCTAATTGAATTTTATCAATTGTGGCAAGTCAGTTAACATGGGCTCAATCCGAAATAATATATGTTGAGCCAATGGAAAAATTGGTTGGTGTTGGTCCAATTAAATATTTTAAATTGTAGTAGCAATTTTATTTCTCACTGTCCCAAAAGAAAAAATGGATGAAAAACGTAAATACATTCAGCAAAATACAGAACACAGGCAACAGGGTTGACATTTTACCACGTCACTTTATTAACCAATTTTTAACTTTATCATTTCTAACTCAGGATATTTGGTGAAAATACCTTATTTAAATTAAGGAAAAACACTGAATACATTCAAGAAGTCTTGATGTCATAGTATAAAACCTGCAAATAAAAACTTACATTAATGACAAAGTTCCCCTGCATCACATCTGATGGTTTCGTGGTATGTAAAAGTATCCAGGTTTTCAGGACTGCTTAAAATTACAGACACGAGCGATAAGGGAAATTAATGGATGAATAAAAAAAACACGAGCTTGACGTGTTGATATTAAAAGGAAATAATAAGGCCCGAAAGAGGCCGACGCCAAATGCAATCTAACGGCACAGTTCACATATCACACAAATTGCATCTCAGAAGCCGATCAAACCGTATTTTAGACATATGATACGAAGAAAATAAAATTGGCTACCATCAGATAAATATGTGGTAACCGGGAAAACACGACAAAGCCAATGACTGCATGACCTCGCGATTCTAAAAATGCCTTTTAATCTTTATACCGGGTCCTAAAGCAAAACTTTGGAGAAGTCTTCAATACTCACCATAACGTTTCAAAACTTGTGACGATGAATATCTGTATTAGAAATGCTTATTTCTATCTTCGGCTCTGCTCTTTCTCGCGCGCATTCGCATTTGAATTCTCCATACCAACGGTTTTCCAGATTTTGCGCATGCGTGTACTCAGTACCAGTTTTTTTTTTATTTTTAAGTAGGACTTGTTCAACTAACACAGATTTTTCACTTCGACTTGATAGATTGACTGAGCTGACCTCTATTAAATGTGTTCGGTTATATAACTGTTTAATTTTAAGTGGCCTTAAAGGGATAGTTCACCCAAAAATGAAAATTACCCCATGATTTACTCACCCTCAAGCCATCCTAGGTGTATGATATTCTTCTTTCAGACGAATATAATCGGAGATATATTAAAAAGTGTCCTGGCTCTTCCTAGCTTTATAATGGTGGCAGTGAATGTCCATTTACAGTATGTTTTGAAGTCAATAAAAGAGCATCCATCCGTGATAAAAGTAATCCAAAGTAATCCGCTCTTGGGGGGGGGGGGGGGGTAAATGAAAGGCCTACTGAAGCAAAAGTGATGTGTTCGTGTAAGAAAAATATCCATATTTAAAACTTTATCGACTAAAATAACTAGCTTCCAGCAGACTGCCGTAGCCTACGCATCATTTACCGCGAAAGAGTAACACTTGACTTGACGCATTGAAGAACGCAGAAGCGCAGAGGATAGAGCAAAACAAAACACCAGTCACGAATTAGAAGTCTAAAATGACAACTTTTAAAGAGAAATGTCGGAGGAGCTTGAGTTTGTTGCCCAGCGTTGTTTGTTTGAACCGCGAGCGTCAAAGCTTACGCTACTCCTGCATCCTACGTCATACATCGTCAAGTGCTACTCTTGGCGTAAGTCGACTTGCATTGGCCGTCTGCCGGAAGCTAGTTATTTTAGTCGATAAAGTTTTAAATATGGATATTTTTTCTTACACGAACGCATCGCTTTGCTTCAGTGCCGTGTGGATTACTTTTATCATGGATGGATGCGCTTTTATGGACTTCAAAACATAAACTTCCATTCACTGCCATTATGAAGCTTGGAAGAGCCAGGACATGTTTTAATATAACTCATTGTGTTCGTCTGAAAGAAGAATGTCTTACACCTAGGATGGCTTGAGGCTATGATTAGTAGGCTACAATGCATCTTTTTGCATGGAAAATTATTTGGAAGTCATCAATATGTATAGGCCTAATTGTCAGTTTTTTTACATTGTCCACTAAAAGGTTCTTTGGGGAAGCAACAATGGTTCTTCTATTGCATCACTACGGGGGGTTCAACCTTTTGGTGTGTGATGCTTATGGAGGGCATTAAGGGAGGATGAGACATTTGCCAGGGATTTGATGATTTAGCGTTGTGTGTGTTTGTGTCCTTGACCCATGTTTCTGCTGGAGGCAACCGCTGAGCTCTCAACATATTGCAGTTATTTGAAGATCTGTAATGGCTTTTCTGTGTGTAAGGGTATTATAGTGTAAATGGGACGGAGTGTG
Organism: Rhinichthys osculus; assembly: GCA_029959095.1. Classification (NCBI taxonomy): domain Eukaryota; kingdom Metazoa; phylum Chordata; class Actinopteri; order Cypriniformes; family Leuciscidae; genus Rhinichthys; species Rhinichthys osculus. Next base: position 47,862,421 of record JARWKJ010000005.1, read on the forward strand.
TATTTTATCTGTTAGAGAGAAAAAGTAAAAATGTATTCTGTGTACTTAAATGTGAGAGAGTACAAATAAAAACCCTGGGGTGTCTTCATAAGTCTTTACCTGATACTTCACAGTTTTAGCCTATTGATAAAGGTGCACTCAGTTAATAAAGAAGTGAATAGTTTGAAAACTCTGCCTCTGTGTATACATATGATATGAAGTGGCGAATTAAAATCTATTGTATTTGCCTCACCCAATGGCGTTTAGTGACAGACAGTATTGGCACAAAAACAACACACTTTAATAATAACCATCCAGTCACATGAGTGTCTCCTCACGCACCTGTCACCTTGTTTGTTCAGTGATCACTCCCTCCACATCTGCTTCCACAAAGCACAGCAGCTGTAATCCTTTAAGAGGCTTAACTCACCTCTTTCTTTTTCTTATTGCTAGTGTTTATGTGTGTTCGATGTTGGCACTTTAGGGTTTCGTCTTAATCCCAGACAGCAACATAGTATCGGCCCAGATCCGGCCCAACGCAACGCATTGAATCCACATGTACAGATGTGGGCCGGGTCTGGGCCGACACTATGTTGCTGTCTGGGATTAAGACGAAACATGTCACAGTTTCCACAAAAATATGAAGCAGCACAACTGTTTTCAACATTGATAATAATCAGAAATGTTTCTTGAGCATCAAATCAGCATATTAGAGTGATTTCTGAAGGATCATGTGACACTGAAGACTGGAGTAATGAAGCTGAAAATTCAGCTTTGATCACAGGAATAAATTACATTTTAAAATATATTCAAATATAAAACTATAATATTTCACAATATTACTGTTTTTACTGTGTTTTTGGTCAAATAAATGCAGCCTTAGTGAACACTCCTTTCAAAAAGTTTAAAAAATCTTACCGACCCAAACTTTTTTTTACTGTAGTTAAGCCATATAAAAAATTATAAAATGTATTTGTTTTTAAACACGTTGTACTGATATAATCTTCATGTAATGTTAACTGTTATGTAGCAGAAGTCCAAATAATTTTAGTGAATCTTTTGGCCATTTCGTGTAAATGTTAAGTTTAATCAAGTAATTTATTGATTTACTTGCATGACATTTCAAACAATGCTGTGCATCATTGTGTTTTCATCAAGTTTTATAAGTTGTTTTTATAAAAGCATTTGTTTAATTTAATGCCGCCACTCTAATTGAGATCCTCATTTTGCCAAATAAATGAAGTAAAAATATTCAAACCCTCCCACCCCCCTTCAAGTGATTTTCTGCTCAGTTTTAGCCTGTTCCAGACAGATCCAGCTCTTATGTATTATATAAGTGACGCAGAAAACTTCAAATCCAGAGGGGAAGGGTCACTCGCTCCAGAGTAATCTCTCTCCGTGCCTGATGTACAGCTCTCATGAACGCCATACGATATTACAGGTTAAAGTGGAGCCTTACGTTCAGTGCTGATATTGAGCTGACATTGATGTTGCTTGTGAGGACGACAACAGTTTAGACCCACATCCTGATCCTGTTCTCAACATTTTATAACAGTGTTTTGCAATCAAATGTTTGCCAATTGGTACATTTTGATGCATTTTTAAGAGCGACTTCATGTTTTGATATTTTCCTCAGTCCTGTTACTGACTAAAGTGTTATAACACTTAGGCTACAATTACAAATAGTTTGCACATATATAAGTAGTATTTTGGTCCCTCTTTTCATTAAGATTATGTCATATTTGAAAAAATTCTGTTTTATATCATAATTCCCATTCAGATACTGAAAATGTCCCATTTCAGAGACGTGTCACATTACAATTAAGAAATATGTATACTTTGACAAGACATTTATTTTAAAACGGGTCTTGTCCAAAATGCAATATAGTGCAGGTTAGGTTATGGTGAGATCTGTTTGACTGTCAAATGTCATTTTTGCAAGCTCTAACTAACCATACATCTCTCTGTATCTCAACATGGCGGGCAGTGACTGGTAAAGGAGCAGGGATGAGACGAAGTACATCATCTAATAGATACCAAAGTACATCATCTCGAATAGGCCAAGAGAATCTGTTCGGACCTCTGCTGTGCATGCATTTCACCTGGACGTCCCGGGGTAAAGGTCATCTCCATATTTAACCACACACCACTTTCCAATGACCGCGGAATTGGTCCAGTCAACTGTGTTGTCTTGTATTGGAGTTTGGCTGCCGTCACGCAGGAAACTGAAGGCCTGAGATCCAGGGCACTGGCACCGAAGCCTCTTCATTGCTAGCATATTCGTAGCTTGATCCCCGGGTTCGGTTGGTGATCAGACTCGGGACTCTGGAGGTGTGGACAGGCTGTTGACTGCAGTAGCCTTTTATGCTGCACTGGTCTTTGCCTGTTCTGCTCTCCATCTCCTTCGCCTCAACACCTTTTCTACCTCATTGCATTCTTCTATGCTTTTTTTCTTTCCTTGTTTTCGGTCTCTCTTATACTTCTTTTTTTCCCATAGAAGATACAGTTCCCTCCTCTCTGGATCCTGGTCTCAATTAATTCTATGCAAATAAGACAGCAAAGTAAGGAGCATAAGTATACAAATAAAAAACAGATGCATAAACAAACAATGGTAATTAAGCATGTGCTCGATGCTCATATCCTGCTGACTCAGGCGTCGCTGGTTTTAGCTCAATAACACACAAAATAACCTTTATAAGTTATAATGTCCTTGAGTTTGTCCTAATCCTTAAATTGCATTTGAAGGTTTTCAAATTTTGGCGCAACAGCATATTAATTGAGAAACCAATAACACACAGATCCAAGTAAATAATCTTTCTCACTCCCAGAGAACAGGCACTATATCAGTGAAGTTGAATCATGTGTTTCACATGTAACCTAATGTAATGTAGTCGTATAACATTAGAGGGCACCATCTCATTTAAACCGAGAGATGGAAATCTGATCCCACATAGGCTACAGACAGTACACAGATGAAGGTAAAAGCTTCCGCTTTTAAAATTAAACGCGCGTAAATGAACGAACCCGCTCTATTCTGTCGGAATGATTTTCATTCATTACTGTAATGATATCCGTTGAGTTTGAGTCAAGCCTTAACAAGTGACACACTTCGGGAAGTGAGTAAGTGCGTTACCTGTAGATACCTGTAAACACCTTTGTCGTGCCTGAGGGAGTGAGCGCAAATCACACACACACACACGCGCGCGCGCGCGTCATTTCCTTGAAGAGGCAACGAACGACGTTTCGTTGCAACCGCGCGCGTTTTGTCACTGTCTCATGTCGCTGTGAGTGAAAGTATTCAGATTTTTTACCGAAAATGGGGTTTACTACACTTGAAGAACAATCATTTCTACATGATTAATATTTTGTGTTTACTCGAAGATATAATATGTGAATACTGGATTAAAACTCGCTGGCAATAATGCGGATACGGATCTATATCAGTGTCAGTGTCATCTTGATATTAATCCAGAAATCCACCTCAGAGGGTAAGATGATTTTATTTTATTAGTATCGTATTAATTTAATATTATTATGTATTAGCTTGAAGTGTTATTATGTATTCAATTTGAATAATAAATACTGAATACATTTATTATTTACTTTTTAACATATGTATCCGTAAAATATTTGTTTTTGTTATAGTGTCATTAAATATTGTAAAAATTAAATAGTAAATATACCCATTCAGTGTCACTAAATATTGTTAATTAATGATTACAGATTTATGTTAGAAATTTTTACTTTAGATTAGGTCAAATGTCAATGGGTTCGTTGCAAGAACTGATATAGCCTACATTTTTGGCTAGTTGCTTTGGATAAAAGTGAATTCCAAATGTATAATGTATATTCAAACATATTCTAATCACTAAACCCACTGAAAAAAAGAAAAGTTGCTGCCTTTAACTTTAAGTACAATCAACTTGGATGTTTAAGTCATTTCAACTTAAACTGCATTAACTGACTTAAAGAATGAGTTGAATCTTGTATAACTTATAAAAAAGTGGAAAATTGCTTAACTTATTTTGATGAGTTAAAGCAGTGTAAAAACATAACTTATTCATCATTTAATTTTTACAGTGACACTATATGTTTTCTTCCTGCCTTTAAATGGCATCATGCACATATTCAGGATTGTATATGAATCATTCTTTGGAAAAACCCATTTTGAATCTTATCATATCTTGATTTCTAAAGGTCTTTGCTCTTAGAGCTGTTTTTACAGTGTTGTTTAACATGATAAGAATAATGTGGTCCAAAGGGCTGGGACGGGTGCTCTTTTTTAATTGCACTCACACTTGAGATTAATCCCAAACAGGTGTTTGAAAAACTCATCCGAGAGGGACTCAAACCTTTCGCTCTTTACTGTCAGTCCTGTCATTCACAATTTAACATTTCACACATGGTTAAAAATGAGACATCTGGCCAGAAGTACAGTCCTGACACGACATACTGTACTCTACGCATTAACTAAATCCATAAAAAAGGTAAAAGTTCAAGCATATAACCGCTGACTTGCAAATAAATCTGATTAGAAGTTTCAGATGTGATAAATGGCAGGTGTAAAAGGCCTCCATTTAGATTGGGTAAATGATTGTTCTGCACAAATAGATCTGATTTCAGTAATAACGCAATTTGAAGCCAATTTCAACTCCATTAATTTTTATTTTTATTTTTTTTACTTGGTCCCGGAAGTAAAACACTTTTTTTTTTTTTTTTATGTGAGATGTTTTAAGTGGGAGCTTGTATGTTCTCAGAAGTTCGGCCTGTTCTTTCTTATGAAAAGAGCATAAGACAGACTGATTGACACCAGGTATCTTGTTCTATTCTGTGATTTCTCAGAATGTCAGCGATGAGAGAAGTGGGCGGATGTGTGTGTGTTTGTGTTGTTCTCAGTGATGGAACGATTAGTCATGGATAGCTATTGGTCAATAGTCAGAACTGGGAAAACATGTTTGAGAGCGTCATTACACCCCCCCAAAAAAAGCACCACAAAAATAGCACATGTGACAAGTGACTGACTGATGAGGCTGATCAAGGCTTTGTCCACACTCAGGCTGTACGTCTACATTAATCCGTCACATGACTTATGTCATTGTTTTTAAATACCTCCATTTTCAGTAAGACAAGGCAAGACAAGTTTATTTATATAGCACATTACACAATGGTAATTCAAAGTGCTTTACATAGAAGAAATTAAAATAATCACAGTAGTCATGTGACACATATTGAACCCATATGTTAATATTGGTATTGTGGCTGTTATGTGCTTTTCACTTTCAGACAGTTGCTAAAATAAGTTACTTTGCAAACTCTTCATATCACAGTCCTGCAAAGATGACAGAAAACTCACTCGCATTTGCTGTCCTGCGGTAAAACACGAGCGTTGTAAAAATGTGAAATATTATTGCAATTTAAAATAACTGTTTACTACGGAAGCGTATTGCATTCACTTGAGGAAAAAAATCTACTCTGTTTTTCTGAATTAACGAGGTAATTATCTCAGAATTATGAGATACATTTTTCTTGAAAAACATTTTTTTTCATTCTGTTTTTATGAATTAATGAGTTACTCATAATTTTGAGATAATTAAGTCATTAATTCAGAAAAACAGAGCAAAAACTTTTTTCCATGAAAAATTATCTCGTAATTCTGAGATAATTAACTCGTTAATTCAGAAAAACAGAGCAAAAACTTTTTACCATGAAAAATTATCTCGTAATTCTGAGATAATTAACTCGTTAATTCAGAAAAACAGAGCAAAAACTTTTTTTCCATGAAAAATTATCTCGTGATTCTGAGATAATTAACTCGTTAATTCAGAAAAACAGAGCAAAAACTTTTTTTCCATGAAAAATTATCTCGTAATTCTGAGATAATTAACTCGTTAATTCAGAAAAACAGAGCAAAAACTTTTTTTCCATGAAAAATTATCTCGTGATTCTGAGATAATTAACTCGTTAATTCAGAAAAACAGAGCAAAAACTTTTTTTCCATGAAAAATTATCTCGTGATTCTGAGATAATTAACTCGTTAATTCAGAAAAACAGAGTCGATTTTTTTTCCTCAAGTGAATGCAATACGCTTCCGTAGTTTTCTATGTGAATATAAAATGTAATTTATTTCTGTGATGCAAAACTGAATTTTCAGCATCATTACTCCATTTAATTTGTCTTTGTTCTCATTACATAACTTGTAGCAATCTGACATAAAAGACAAATTAAGAGTGAGGAGAAAAATATAAGGGCAAGCCAACTCAGGAGAATAAAACGGCTCCCCCCGGCCCCGCATTTTTTTCCATGCAAAATAGTCTACTCATAAATATGTCGCATTACAACAATCAAATGACTTTATAGTCTTTTTGAAACACATCTGAAGGCATTAGCTGTGCAAAGTCCAAAGACTGGATAACATTTTAACATCACACACATGGCAGCAGACAGAAACTGTCCCGATCGACGGGAATAATAGTGTGCGTGCTGGTTAAATGGCGTCTGATAGCATACAGCAAGTGTGAGCGTGTGTGTGAGTGGGTGTTTAGCTTGAAGAGCCAGCGGGAAGCATAGGTATCGGTTTATCATGAAATCTTGAAGTGAGCGAATGCTGGGAAAGATCAATGGGGACGTGGAGCCTGTAAAGACTTGTTCATCCCAACAAACACCAACAATCATCCAACACTAACTGCTGAAAGTCGTTGTTTGTTGGTGTGTGGCTCGGTCTGAAACAATACAACAGAAATGACTGAAACTGTGTCTGTTTATGTGTAAAAAAAAAAAAAAAAAAAAAAATTATAGTTTGTGTACATGAAGCAAATTAACCCTGTTTCAAGACTATTAAGGTATTTTTGTTATTCCAGCATTATTTTTATGAAAATTAAGAACATTTTTCTATCAATGCACTTTTTTTTGTGATTCAAAAATCACTTTCTACTGTAAAACAGTAATGAAAAAAATATTTTCTGGACAAAAATAATTAGATAAAACACTACCATGAAAAAACAAAACAAATTAACAGTTTTATTCACCAAGGATGCATTCAATTAATCAGAAGTGACAGTAAAGACGTTTATAATGTTACAACGTTTTTTTTATTTCATATAAATGAACTTTCACATTCTTTTGAACTTTCTATTTATCAAATAATCATTCGGAGAAAAAAAATTATACACTGTTTTCATCATTAATAATAATAATAAGAAGAAGAAATGTTTCTAAATCATATTAGTTTCATAATATTACTATTTTCACTGTTTTTGTGTTTTTTACTGTACCCACCTCAAACTTTTGAACGGTAGTGTAGGCTATATATATATATTCAGTAAAACAAATACTACCATTATTATAATTATTACTCCATGAATAATTTACTAAATAACTGTACTTTACAAAAATAACTGAATATTTAAATATATAACTTTTATGCATTATAGTAATGCAAATACATGATTAACTGTATTTTTTCTATGTACATTTCTGAAATGCACTTTCTGTAAAGCTGCTTTGAAACAATATGTATTGTGAAAAGCGCTATACAAATAAATTTGAATTTAATTTAATTGTCTTAAGAATAATGTTACAACGCAAAAAAAAAAAGAAGAATGGTCCTAAAAACAGGCTTAATTTTCACTATACAACATGTAATTATATTAGAAATTTTGAAGTTTTACCCACATACGTCACAGTAGTCATGTCTTTTTAAAGTACTTTGAATGGGAACCCTGCGCATTGTTTCATTTTGGATAATAAGAAATCAGGTGGTCAGACTCTAATATGCTCAACTCTCTTTTAGCCGTGAGTCGGCCGTCTCCTCCTGTCAACCTGTCCATTCAGTGTGACAACTATGGAGTTGAAGTGCGATGGGAATATCCCGATCTCAGTCAGGACGTACACTTCTTGGTGGAGGTGGGAGAGTCAGTCAATCCCAATGAAAGGTAAATGTTCTGGGGGAAAAAACCCCGGCAAACAACAACAGCTTCACAGCCTTTCATAGTCTTTAAATGTTCATTTTTAGCTTGATAAAATGTCTGCTCAATCCTTTTAAAGTATTAGTCAAACCATAAGGCTGTTTGAAAGTGTTTTGTCTGCTCACTGTAATTATTTATCTGTGTTCCAGGAAATATGACACCACAAGAAATCTAAGTTTAAACATATCCAGTATGCTGTTTAATTCAGCATACAATGTCTACTTCGTCTCTGTGACGGCCGTGCGGGGAGGGAAGAGTTCAGATCCGTGCGTCTCCGATGATTCTTTCAGCTTCAATAAACTTGCCACCAGCAAACTCAAGTGTATGTTTAGCCTGTATTATTGGTTGAACTCTGAAATATCATCTATCGTAGAGCAAGCACATGCAGTATGATCTAACAGTACTATTGTGCCTTCAGGTTATTTGGATTTTCCCGAGGTTGAACTTTCTCCCAATGACGGGAAACTTCACATCCAGTTCGTCAACCCTCTGCATCTGTACCGAAACACGCCGGCTCTGAGGAACCTCACTGATGATCTGAAATACACTGTTGAAACAGAAGAGGTAACATTCACTTTCTTGTCCACTTACAGGAATACTTCACACTCAGACTTCAAGAGTCTTCAGCAGCTTTTTTCACTGTAAAAAATTATCGTGATTTTAACGGTAAAAGACTGTAAAAATGCTACAGTGAAAAACTGTTAATTGGTTAACAGAAAGTTTCCTTACTATATACGGTAAATAACTGTGATAGATCTAACGGTACATTTAATGTAATTTTACTGTAAAAAAAACGTTAAATTTACAGTTTTCGAAAGCGAAAAAGAACAACTCATTGTATAATTTACAGTGAAATTGTATAATTCACATTTGATGTATTTTTGTTGAAAAAACTGTTTCTTCTTAGTTTTCTTAGTTATTTTCTTATGAGTTATGTACATTAGAGTTTTGTTACATTTAATGTTGTTAAATTAAAATTTCATGTGTTACCATGATGGTGTTTAATGTTTGTGCGAATGACACTGTGCAGCGTCTTTATATTAGTATTAACCTTCTTGTGGAGGAGCTGCTTGTGATGAGCTTTGATTTATCATGTGACTTTCATCACTGCTGTGATGATTGTTGTTTGTCAGTGTATTTCAATGGTACAAAACAGATATTAATACATAAATAAGTTGGTAAATTAACATTATATCAGATAATGAAATACGGTTTATTACTGTAAATTTTAAGTCAAGTCTATAAAACCAATAACGTCTGTGCCATATTTTCGACGGTAAAGTTCTGGCAACCACAGCTGCCGGTATTTTACCGTAAAAATGGCATTTTATTTTTAGGTCAAAAAAGCACATTCAAAATTTGCCCTTATGACGCTATATTTCAAGTCTTCTGAAGTCATATGATAGACTTTTGTGCGGAAAATTAAGAAATTATTTATCCTAAAATTAAATCCTTCTTGAAAATATTTACGTGCTCTACCATTTAAATAGCCTCATAGCCTTACCGAGGCTGCATTTATTTGATAAAAAATACTGTAAAAACAGTAATATTGTGAAATATTATTACAATTTAAAATATTTGAATAAATGTTAAAATGTAATTTATTCCTGTGATCAAAGCTGCATTACTCCAGTCTTCAGTGTCACATGATCCTTCAGAAATCACTCCACCACTGTAAAAAATAATACCGTAATTTTTATGGTAAAAAAAACGGCAGCTGTGGTTGCCAGAACTTTACCGTCAAAAATACGGTAGCAACGTTATTGGTTTTACAGACTTAACTTAAAATTTACAGTAATAAACCGTATTTGATTATCTGATATAATGTTAATTTACCAACCTATTGAAGTATTGATATCCTTTTTGTACCATTGTTATACACTGACAACCAACAATCATCACAGCAGTGTTGAGTCACATGATCAATCTAAGCTCATCTCAAGCAGCTCTTCCACAAGGAGATTATTAATACTATTATATAGAAGCTGCACAGTGTTATTTGCACAAACATTAAACACCATCATGGTAACACGCGTGAAATTATAAAAAATGCAATAAACATTAATTTTATACAACATTAAATTTAACATAAAACCCTAATGTACATAACTGATTAGAAAAAAAAAAACAAGAAAACTATGAGGAAGCATAGTTATTTCAACAAAAATACATAAAATGTGAAGTGTCACACAGGGAATTGTGGGAATGTCAATTTATGGTTTTTCACTGTAAATTATACAATGAGTTGCTCTTTTTCGCTTTCAAAAACTGTAAATTTAACAGTATTTTACATTAAATGTACCGTTAGATCTATCACAGTTATTTACCGTATATAGTACGGAAACTTTCTGTTAACCAATTAACAGTTTTGTTAAAATCACGATTATCATTTCTGATTATCAATGTTGGAAACAGTTGTGCTGCTATATGGTCGTCTATATCTGAAGTAAAATACAGTGCATAAATATAATGACAGAAAATTTCATTTTTGTGAACTGTTCTTTTAACTGTTGTAAACTTTTCGGGGAGCCCAGAAACACTTCTGCTGCAAATCCTGTGTGAGTCTCAGTGGGTTTTTTTCCCACAGGGTTGGACAGAATCAACCTGTGAAATGAAGACTAAAAGATGCGAGGTGTCCATTGGGTTTTCTGAGCTCAAAGAAGTTTACTGCGTCAATCTCACTGGACAAATCGGAGATAGACAACTCAATCTCAGAAGAGGGAGCTGTTTCGAAGGAGACATAAGATTCTGTAAGTGCACATTTAACCCTTGTGCACTGTTCGAATTCTGTGTACACCCTTTATGGAGCGGGTCAAAATGACCCTAATTGGATTCAATACAATTCCTCAAAAATCACACTATGAAAAACAACAAAGATTTAGATACAAACTGTAAACTTTTAATATCAACATTTGTCAAACATTACAAAAACATTATATCTGAAAATATGATTTATAAAAATGTTTTTAAACCATTTTTTAAACCAATTTTTTACCAAATTGGAAAATAAACAGTATACTGACTTTTTTTGCATATTTTTTTTTTACTTTTTATGCTTTAAACATCGTAACTGAACAATAAAATTTTGCTGTATAATGAAACTTTTTAATTTTCCTAAGTTAACTTTCCCTAGTTTCCTAAGACCTAGTTCCCTAGTTTCATTATTCACTCACAGGGAAGTGAGAAACCAAACATAACAAAATCACACATCAAATAAATGTTTTTTATTTATTTTTTGGCTCTGTGAAGCTGCCTTTGAAAATCCTACATAAAAGTTTTGGTTAAAAGCTACGTATTTTAGATATCTTGAATATTGAAATGAGAGCATGTTCATCATGATAAATGAGAAAAAGTCACAAAATATCAAGAAAAAAACCCAAAGATTAGCCAGTATTTCCAACAACTAAAAAAATCGAAACGGGTCAAATAACCGCAACATAACACAAGGCCAAACAAACTGCCATTTAAATCAACATTTCAACTGCAGATAATATAGAAAACGCAGCATCCATGTAAACAGTGCTTGAAATATAGACAAACAAGAGTTTTTATTTACACATATTTTATCAGTAAATATCTATGATGACTTTACTATTATTTCAAAGTATTCAAAAATATTGTTGTCTCGATTTCAATCCATTCTCAATTTTAAGAACCGATTTCGATTCTTAAATCCCAAGAATTGATTATTAAGGCTCCCATATATAATTCAAGCGAAATTCGAAGAACGAACTGATGTGATGTTATTTCAGACTAAAATCAGGCCGAAACAACTCGCTTGGAGTTTGTTTTGGGAGTTCAAACCAAAGCAGAAACCTTCCTTTCTCTCTCTTGAATCCAACACTGAAGTGACTTAAACTGTAATTCATCGACTGGCCACTAGAGTCAATCCCATAGACCTGCATGTTAAAATGCCTAACTTTACAAAAAAAAAAAAAAACTGTGTTTACAGCCTGGTGCAAAAAGTGGTTTTGGTCTATATAGCTAATTTTGCCCTTCATGACAACTGTGACGAAGAAGTTTAACGTTACCCCTAAACGAAGAAGTCTACGCTCTTTTCAGGTGATGCGTGAAACATTTGCAGCGAGCCTCTTATCCAATAAAGCTTTGAGCTTTGTTACTTTTAATATGAAACAAAGTCTCATATTACAATTCTTATGAAATTCAAACTATAAATGCAGTTTTGGCGCTCTTAATGTGGCGTGACAGATCGCCGAAGTGGCACGTAAACCGATCATCTCTTCCGCTTTACTAGTAGTTATAGCTTGAAATAAACATTAATGAACACCAGAAAATATGTTGAAAATACAATACAACTTACTGAAATGTATCCTGTCTTATGTAATCGCTGAATCAGGGTTTCAACGGTTGAAAGACGTCAATAAATCAGCTTGTAAACAATATAATGTCACATTTACCTCAGAAAAGCTTGATTGACAGCGAGAAAAATTGAGCATTTTTCTAAATGTATGCATTGTTATATTTTTACTTAACCTTTTCTTCGATATTTAATATGTTTGTATAAATCCATAACACAAATGCGTTTTTATCAACTGTTTAAACGGCTTAAATGTTTATATTTTAAAAAACGAGTTGGAGTAGAAACATAACTACGTCATAAAAAGTTATTATAAAAACTGCCTTATGTGCAATTTAAATGTTTGTATACAAATCAGTTTTTTTTTTTACGTATTTTTTTCCTTGAGAAAGGTAGATGTGCTGTAGGCCAGTGTTTCTCAACCAGTGGGTCGCGACCCACTAGTGGGTCGTTGTTCGTTCTATAGGGGGTCGCGAGACTTTCTCTGTGTTAACCGGCACAGCCAATAAGTGGGCTTCACAAAAGGCTCATTGCAACAGGCTACGTTTACATGCAACCAAATCCAAATAATCCGTTAGTAAACGCATTGACGGTTCAATCGGACTAAAAAGATCGATTGAGCTCGATCCGAATAAAATTTCAATTCGATTGAAAGGGGTGGTTTATTCCTTTTCTAATCCAACTGAGAGGACATAAACGCTTGATCGGATTGAAAACCGAAACTAAAGGACTGCGCATAGCATAATGATGTATGACGCGCTGAACGAGCTGTTCTTCCTTTTGAGTAAAGTGTCGTATAAATGAGCGTAGCCTACCATCATTCTAAAATTCTCCTTTCAGCGTCTGTGAAGTGGAGCAGGACAACATCCCACCAGTCCTTCAGACTCTCATTCACAGACGACTGGTTTTGGGTGCTGGGCATTTTTACTGCGTAAGCAGCACGGGCACGGCACAACGGTTCATGCTCATTGTCTCCAAATTATGACCAGCAATGGATAAATATTAAGTCTGCTGTTTAAAACAAATAAAGAACCAATGTAAGAGAATAGTTAGTATGCGCAAACAGCGGGAAACTCTGTATATTCGTGCAGTGTGCACATGTCAAAAAAATATAATTCGATTTGAATCTTGTGACATATAAACGCGCACATTAACCCTAGCGTTCATGTAAACACTACATTCAGATTCATCAATCAAAATTAATTCAGTCCGATTGAAACAAAAGTTGTGCATGTAAACGTAGCCGATCCTCCGACGAATCATAGGCTATTTTCATTGCTTGGATTCAAACCAGAAATGAATATCCACAACTCGCAGATTGTGCAACGAAGTTTCTCTTCCCATTTAGCACTACTACCGTAAAACTTCAAATAATAGCCGAGTCCCGAATAGACGCCTGTCTCTTTTACACGCCAGGTGTGGCGACAGGTTTGGGTAAATAAAGGTCGGTCTCAAATAGAAGCCGGGTCTGTTTTTTAGTTTTGGGTTGTATTTAATCTTCTAAAACCCGTCAGAGCGTCCGCTTGCTGCGCTTGACAGTGCATAACGAGCAGAGAGAGAGAGAGAGAGAGAGTGAGAGAGTGCCCCGGCCGCGCGCGCGCACTCACGTCTTCAAACAACACGAGCGCTGTCTTGCTCTCTATCCCTCGCGCATATTAATCAAAATCAATTGACACGATAGTAAAAGGTTGGAAGACCGCAGTTTCACGTGGAGCATTTGGAGATTTTTAGAGACTCTAGGAACAACATCTCAATGAACAACATCTCAACACAAAATTATAAAGGCCTGTCTCAAATATACAAGCCGGTGCAGTTCGACGATTTGGGAAAATAAAGTTTTATGGTAGGCCTATCTTTGTGAGTCGGGATTTTCAACAGTGACTGCAACGAAAACAAAAAGCAGGAATAGGCTGACAACAGTTTGTGTGCGACACTACGAGTCACACTTTTCCAAATTCCACCAAGTCTGGATATGATCAGAGCGGCAGTCTCAAGGCTATCACATTAACGTGAGTAAAAAAATCAGTTTGCCTCATAGTCTGCCTAATTATTAAAAATGTTTGTGTGTTTTCGTGATTATCATTAATTATAATAAGCATATAGGCCTGCGCTGTAGCCTAGATCTAAAGAGGCATTTCAGTTATTCTTGATTTATTTAGTGGGTCATATGACTGGCATACAAAAGAAAAGTGGGTCGCAGTAGGCAAAAGGTTGAGAAACCCTGCTGTAGGCTACACCTGATATATATCCAAATGAATCAACAGCAAATCGAATAGAATTTAAAGGGGAATTGAATCGAATTGTGAAATTTCAAAATGTAGAAACTAGTCATAACCAGTCATTAGTAGATGCATCCAAACTTTTTGACTTCCAACAAATTAGGTTTCCAATTAAAGCAGATTTTACCAAGGAAAATAATTTTTTACACGAGACAAAACAGACATGGGTACCAGGCATGAAACCGAAACCCAGCTATATCAAAGGATATTAAAAGACAAACAAACCCAACGCACAGCTGAGGATGATGTTTTTCGTTCTTCCACACAGATCCACCGTTCACCGTGTACCTGTATCCAGTGCTGGGGGTCGTCTTATCGTTGCTCTTCATAACCGGCATCATTATGCTGCTAGTGAAGAAATGTTACTCGGAAATTAAGAAGAAATCTATGGATGCGTTTCCCAATTTTTTGGTAAGTTGATGTTTGACCTGTTCTCAATATGTAGGCTATGTGTCAATTGTTCATTATAATATATATATATATTGATAATTATCCTTCATCTGTGTATTTGCGTCATTGGTGCACAATCCAGTTTATGCAAGACATTAAAAAACACATATAAATGTCTACGAATTGAACAGCACTACAGTGTCACAATTTTTTGTTTGAGTTCAGACATGATAAATTTTGACGTGTTAGTTAAAAAATCAAGGCAGAAGTATTACAGCACAGTAAAGTGATATTTTGAATATAGATAAAGATGAATATTTTACGAAATATGTAACTTAAAAAAACTTAAGAAAACTAGACACATCACCTTGGCAACTAACTGAAATAAAATAAGTACTAAAATTACATTTAAATTATATATATACAGTATATATATATGTATAAATTAAAACTAAATAGAAATACAAGAAAGCTAATAAAATATAAAAAGCGCATAACAAAATTACTCAAATTAATTGAAAACTGAAAATATAAAAATAAACACTATTTTAAAATAGTAAAACAACCAAAAAATCTAGATATGTAGCCTTGGCAACTAACTGAAATAAAATAAGTTATAGTTCTAAAATAACTAAAATGAAATATAGCAGATCATGCTAACCTGTTTGTGAAACTATAGCAAAGCTACAAAAAAAAAAAAGAAACTAAATACTAGTATAGTATATAAATCATGCTAAATAAAAAAAAAAAACACTAATCACCATTCAAATGTGGGCCGGCGAACCTGAGCTATAAAACCACACGCATCTCTGATTTAAAGGGACGGTTCACCCAAACAATGACATTTTTGTCATCATTTACTCGACCCCACGTGATTCCAAAATACTTTCTGTCATCAAAACATCAGATGTCTCAGTGTTTTTATGTCCTTACGACAAAACTCAATGGGGTCCAGTGTTGTTTGCTTCCCGATGTTCTCCCAAACATCTTTTTTAGGTGAACTATCCCTTTAATTAGTCAGTTTTTAACCAAATTAGTCCTTATGTCTTTGGTGTGAATTTGCTGCCCAACAGCATTCCCACACAGGGCTGCACAGTGACTGTAACTTGTCTCCTTCTGGTTTGGTAGGTTTTCAAGCCAACACAAACACACCTGTGCGAACCACTGAAACTTAACCCGGAGGCTGTGGCCAGTGAACTGCACATCGAACCCAAAGAGCAAACCACGTTAATAGAGATGTGTGGCGACGAGGAGGCGTCCTCCGGTGACGAGGATGTGGGAGGCCGTGACCTGGACAATGCAAGTCCGTACGGGGATAATGACCTTGATGAAGCCGATGCGGGCGACACTTCGAGTGGCTACGACTGTCCACACGCACTCAGGCTGGAGATGAGTCCCGGAGATATGGTGAAAGCTTACGGGCTCTAGAGACTCCCTAAGGCAGGTCTAGAAGTGAAGGAAAGTCCCATACAGACAGTAAAAGCACCCGTCTCCGGGAAGTTCTGGGAAAATGACACAGGTTATGACTGTTCATACAAATACAAGCCCTCACATGACATCACGAAATGGAATTTTCCCGAGTTTTTCCGGTTCGTGGCAGAATTGAAAAACGTGTTTGGCTTTTGTCTTCATTACAATGGCACTCCTGCTTTCATATGAATCGAAACTTGTGTAAAAACATGTGTATCTTCAGGACGGCCAGAAACATTTCCTTTGGCTTTTGAACAAAGATTTACAACATTATTTACAAGTGCTGCTCAGGTCATGTGACTGCCATGGCAGAGTAACCATTTATTTTGTTTGTTTCTATGGCAACACTCACTCACAACACAAACGGATCACTCATTTAGCAGTTCTGACAGTTGAGACTGACAGCAAAATACAACATTAATTCACCTCATTATTTATTTTAAATATGAAATACACCAGGTATCATGAGCTGTAATAAAATGGCACATCATATGTACACATACCGTTCAAATGTTTGTGGTCTGTATGTTTATTCAGCAAGGACACATTAAATCCTGAAAAAAGCATAATTTTCCACGCAAATATGAAGCAAACAACTGTTTTCATCATTGATTATGTTTCTTCAGCATCAAATCCTCATATTAGAGTGATTTCTGAAGGATCATGTGACACTGAAGACTGGAGTAATGATGCTGAAAATTCAGCTTTGATGACAGGAATAAATTACGTTTTATTCACATAGAAAA
Source organism: Rhinichthys osculus (assembly GCA_029959095.1). Classification (NCBI taxonomy): domain Eukaryota; kingdom Metazoa; phylum Chordata; class Actinopteri; order Cypriniformes; family Leuciscidae; genus Rhinichthys; species Rhinichthys osculus. The sequence continues at coordinate 47,879,567 of JARWKJ010000005.1, forward strand.
CTGTTATTTCAAATGGTAAAAAATTCACAATTTTACTGTATTTTTGATCAAATAAATGAAGCCTTGGTGAGCAGAAGAGACTTCTTTCAAAAAGATTGAAAAATCTTCCCGACGACACACTTTTGGATGGTTGTGTATGCACAAGTTAACTTCTGTTTTTGCATGCCAGAGCTTCTATAAAATACTTCCAGCTTGCAAATGACAATTTCCAACAAAAATGTGAACACACAACTCAGAAACTCATAATTGCTGTAATTCCGACATGATGGGGAACATTAAAGCAGACTGTCATGTAGCAGATCTTCAAGCGCACATCCAGATGAAAACAGGAACGTTTATTTCAGGTCAAAGTTGTTTATTGTTCACTGTTGTGAATGACATTTATGCACATATCATGAGATTTTGAGAAGCCGTCCTGTCCAGCTTACAGGCAGCTGATAGTTTGCATTGAGTTCAATATTGTCTCAAAATGCGATTAAATGTTTTTATTAAAAGTGGGATTGGGATTTTGTATTTAAAAATGGTTGGACTTTTTTTTCTTTTAATGTGATGAATAGGTTTAATTAAATTTTTGTACATAAATATTTACCTTTAAACAGTCAAGCCTGATAAATAGAACAGTTCTATACATTCCATTCATTGTGATGTATCCATGGCAACACTACTCATAAACATCATTTAGAACTGCTTAGTCACTGCATGAGTAGAATAAAACATGGAAGTCCTGGTAAGGTAAATGATGTTATCATGTCTTCAGTAAGGTCCTATAGTCTCCGCTGGTGTCCGGAGCAGTCTCTGCCGTCCTACGAGAGCTTCATGCCCTGAACGTTTGCTCTTAAATTAACCATCTGCTTCTCCTGCATCTGTTTCTCCTGCATGAACGCCAGTTTGTTGGCTTTCTTCTCTGTCCTCCTCTCCTGAAACGATGAAGGAAAAACTGTGAATCTTCAGTGCTTTTTAGCTATATATGCTGCTAAGTGGTTAAATACAAGCCCACTTCCTCCTTCAATGTAGTTCTGACGGATTATTCCCACCGGTTTTATTGTAAAACAAGAAAAAAAAGTCTCCTTAATGAGCTAATAATGTTTGACAGGCAATAACACAAGGTGGATAATCACTGGTAAATACAACATAAACTGCAACAGATCATATTTTAAAGTCCCCCTGTGGTGAAAAATCAAGGTTTTAATGTGGTGTTTTTTAATATGCTTTAAGACAAACCATGTGTAAATTCATAAGTCGACAGCATTGCTGAGTATTTTCTGCTTAAAACTGCAGTGAACCAAAGACAGTCAGGTTTGAAATCGCTGGTGTTTCTGACGTCACACACTACCTTGTAACCAATCAGATCAACGTGTGATCGTCAACCAGTGGATCTCTGAGCTTAATGAGTGAGTGGAGGCGGGGCTCATTTGCATATTCATAGAATCACGTATACTAAATGAAGCAAGGGTGTAGAGTTACATTCAAGCTATTTTAAGGCATGAAGACTTTTTTTTCACAGTAAAAACCTTTTAGGATGTCATTTTGGTGATCAAAGATGAGTTTTAAGGGATAAAGTTGAATCCAGGGGGACTTTAAAAGAATGACGCGTCAGATTCGACAAACGAGGCGCTGCCGTACGCACCTTCCTCTCGCTCTTGATGGCCTGTTTCCTGGCTCTCTTCTCCTCTATGCTCTCGTCCCGCGAGCGGGGCTGCGTTGAGGCTCTGGGAAGGTCCGAGTCGTTTATCCTCTCCATCCTCTCCACCTGTTTGGCCGTCGGGCCTCGTTTCTCCAGAACGTCCAGAGGAATCCCCGTCTTATCGGACACCCGGATCTGCTTGGGCTGCAAACACATATTAACAATTAATGCATTTGGCAGATGCTTTTATCCAAACCAACATGCATTGCGTTCAAAAAAATACCTGGTATCAGTTCATGCATTCCCTAGGAATCAAACCCTTAACCTTCGCGTTGCAAGCGACATGCACTGGTCTACTGTTTGCATTTGCACGTCTTTAAGTGTTTATCAGGTAATGCGTTTTAAAGCTCTATAAATCCTTTTGTAACCCTGTCTATCCCTCTGAACAAACATCTTTTGCCCTAATGACCTCTGAAATGTGTTCTGGCTATTATAGATTGCATGCAAACTATTGCAAAGAGAGAGTAAACAGCATAGGTTTGCGTGCGGCCCATAATTATAGCATTATTATTTGCATATACTATGAATGAGCTTGATGAATTAATGCATTAGATATCCATTAACTACATGAATTCATATGGCGGGGTAATATTTGTTAAGATTAATATCAATTGATTAATAAAAGATCAAATCACATTTAAAATAGATGATACACAACTTCACAATCTTATTAGTACAAATATAGTATGTTTGCTTCCGTGTCTGCGTAACTCAAACCACATCTACAATTTGGTTCACATGCAAAATGTATGTGGATTTGAATTGGAAATTGAATTTCCAGTGAATTTCACTCTAGCCTTTTTCATGTGTGTAAAGAAATAACACTTTCTGAAATATCCCTGGCCCAAATGAGACATGCGTTTCTTCACCTTTGGAGGGTCCTGGATGAGTTTGGGCCGGTTGTAGAGGTTGGAGTAAGTGCCTGAGAGAGGAAGATGAACATGATCAATCACACCTGAGTTACAGCTTCATTCAAACTCCTGAAACTCCAGCATCTCTCGGGATTCAGGCTCTGAACTATGAGGACACGATATCTCCATATGGCAGATGAATGGATAATCATGAAAATAAACTTTTGAATTGTATGAAACTGTTGAATTTGTATATATACAGTATGTTGATGTATATATGTATGGCCATCAAATATATGTCAAAGAATATATTAAAATCCTCTAAATGAATAATCCATTCACATCCTTGCATGGCATCGGAAAGTGCAGTGCACTGATAACCGTATGGATTCAGACTCACTGATGATGGTCTCACAGTCCCAGCGCTCTGCAGACGGCTCTACCACCATCTTATCAATCGCTGCCTCTTCATCGCCTTCGTCATCTTCATCGTCCTCTCTCACGGAGGCCAGCTCTGCAGGACCCAGCTGATCTAGTTTCTGACATCTACACACACACAGGTTAAATGATAAGAGGAGTGATCTCACACACACACACACACACACACTGTGACAGTGTAGCGTCTGGACCAATCAGACACACACAAATGATTCATTATGTTTAATGAGTAATCCAGCAAACTCACTATCCCAACAAAGGTCTGTGAAACGTCCCCCAAATCAAGGTAACACACTGGCAGAACTCAGTGTCCTGTTACATGACATAGTAAGACTGATACGTTTTACGACACATAAGAATGTGCAGGGAATTGTGACTTAATTCTTGCTGAGAAGGTGAAATGAACTAGCCTGGGAAAACCCAGACAACTTCCGGCAAATTTAGATTGGCTCTGAAAGTTAGTCTGGCAAAGAGCTCATTCAAGCCCATTTCCAATCCGCCGAAATCGCGGCACCAATCAGAGACATTGGGGCGGGCTTTACACGATGACGACAGCGCTGGGATTTTGAAGCAGATTTTGTAGCCTACATTACAAAGATGGATGCCGCCGTCGAACATCACTCGTTCAAATCAGCTATCGCGTCTGTTTTAAGCGCTTTGAACGTTTCCTTTTTGTTAAAAACCGAGCAAAGAACAACACTCGGAGATGTTTCTCCGCCGCTCTGCATACGTCATCTCCTTCATCGCTCTGATTGGGTTTAGGTCTATCCGCGACGTCCGTTGGTGACGCCCCTCTGGAAATGATTTGTCTATGACGCTTTGCCAGACCATAACTCAGTTACAACTGAGAATGGTCTGGTTTTAACCAGGCTAGAAATGAACCCTTTTAATCCTATATATTCTATATATATAACCATGTGATAAATGTATTAACATGTATCTAATTTTCCATCTCATGATTTTCCTTTTATGTGGTTTGGCCTATGTCTTCATTCTCGCTTCTAAACTATTTTGGTCTGAGACATGACTTACTTACTATGGTTAACCATACTATGGTTTTGCTAACTTTATGACGCATTAGTATTATAAGAATCTTGTAGATTCTTTTCGTAAACAACCAATGAAATTAAACATTCAAAAGCCCTGCTAGAACACAAAGGGTCGTAAAAACTCCCTCCAAAGGGACAGCTTCCCATTGGCTCACGCACCTCCAGAGGGTGTGACATCTTCACGCTTTAAAAATCACTGATCACAAGATTAGCTCTCTTGCTCTCTTAGCCTCTTGAGAAGTCCTAATGTGAAGATGAGGCTGAACTAGTTGTGGTTCTCTCTCATCAAGACCACATCAGCAAAGATCAACCGGGGCCTCAACAAATTGCATCAGGACAGTTTCAAATGGACGAGACATGCCAGTATCAAACTTAGTCTCATTATTTGATACATTAAGTATCCTTACCCCTTTAAAGAAGGGCGTGTTAGAACTAAACTGATGGTTTGCTCAGGCTGTTGATCTGCTGAACATCAAACACTGCTATAACTTCTTGCTTTCCTGTATTCTGCTTCAGCTCTCTTTCCCTTGGGAAACTTTATGCATGTATGTATGTGTATGTTAGAGTAGTTTAAATGTTTAGTCTAGTTAATAAAGTCTTGTTCATGTCACACGTAAAGTTGTCTGTGTCTCAAGCTCATATCTGGAGTCACTAATCATAGATCTTGACTACTTGCTCTTAGTAGTACTTAGTAAGAAAGACATTTCCCATGCCCCGGAAATCTACATTTCTATTAATAAATTAATTAATAACCAATATTGAGTGTTCACGGGATGAACCGAGTAATTGGTTGTAGTGTTAATGTAGCTACATCAAGTTAACCTGATTAACTGATCCAAATATTCATAATCAATTATAACAAGTTATGATTGATTATTAATATTTCACAGAGCTAATTTGCTACAACAGTCTCTCACACACACTCACACACAGATGCTGTGACAGTCTCTCACACACACACACACACGCTGTGACAGTCTCACACACACACGCACACATGCTGTGACAGTCTCACACACACAAACAGATGCTGTGACAGTTTCACACACACACGCACACATGCTGTGACAGTCTCACACACACACAACCAGATGCTGTGACAGTCTCACACACACACACACACACACACACACACGCTGTGACAGTCTCTCTCACACACACACACACGCTGTGACAGTCTCACACACACACACACACACACACACGCTGTGACAGTCTCTCTCACACACACACACACGCTGTGACAGTCTCACACACACACTCACTCTTTCTCCTTCTGTATGAAGTAGTCTTTGATGATCTCCTCCAGTCGGTTGCTGTCCGGTTCAATGTATCCCTCCAGCTCTGCGTTATCCAGCGCTCCGATCTCGTCATCGTCAAACTGCTCGAAAAACTATTCAACAACACAACAAACACTCAATCACTGTTTTAAGATCATCGCAATCATGCTTTACAATACAAGTGTACACTAAAAATAAATCCGGTTTATGGTTTAAGTCATTCAGTGTTTTGGCTTGTACAATTGAGAAAGAAATCTGCGTATCATGTTTTTGAAAGAGTCTCTTCTCTCACCAAGGCTGCATTTATTTAATCAACAATACAGTAAAAAAAGTAATATTGTGAAACATTATTGCAATTTCAGGTAACTGTTTTCTATGTGAATATATGGTCAAATGTAATTTATTCCTGTGATCAAAAACTGAATTTTTAGCATCTTCAGTGTCACATGATCCTTCAGAAATTCCTATTACATTAATAAATCATGTTTATGGGTTCAGTCTTTCAGTTTTTGCTTGTACAACTGAGAAACAAATATTTTTTACACGGTTTAATGCAATATACAAACTAGGAGGTTAAAAAACTGCTATATTCAATAGAAAAGAAAACCAATACTATCACATTGGTTGGCGACTTTTTTAAAACTACCCAGAAAAAAAAAAAAGAGAAAAAAATTGGTTGCTGATTTTGTTGTTGTTGTTGCTGTGTTGTAAGGATTACATTGATGGAGAAATATGCCCTGAATATGAACAGGCCCTCATGTTCCTCATTATCTGTGAGGAAGGTCTTCTGACTGACCTTCTCAAAGCGGTCGTCCAGCAGCGTGAGCTGATCGTTCCTCCTCATGACGGAGGATGTGAGCGAGTACTCTGTAAAACGACTCTTCGTCTCGCAGTCGGCAAACATGAACTCTCTCCGGGCGCCTTCCTCATCCGACAGACCAGCCGAGTTATAATCTTCCTCATCATCTTCCTCATCTGTGTCCTCCCACTCATCATCATCATCATCATCACCATCATCACCACTAAGGGTCAAAAATAAAGGAAATTGGTGATGCCATCTGATGTAGGTTCAAGCATTCAACTCATTGAAATCCAACAAATCCAAACATACTTAACATTTAAAGGTCTGGTTCACCCAAAATGAAAATTCAGTCATCATTTACTCACCCTCATGTTGTTCCAAACCCGTAAGACTTTTGTTCATCTTCAGAACACAAATGAAGATATTTTTAATGAAATCTGAGATGTCCGTCCCTCCATTGACAGCGACACAACTGTCACTTTAACGCTTCAGAAAGTTCATAAAGATTTTTATGTTTATATGTGAATAAATTAACTAAATCTGTTTATCATATAAAGCGATCATGTCTCTTCAGCAGTGGTGGAGGAAGTACTGAATCTCAGTACTTAAGTAAAAGTACAAATAACCAGAGACATATTTACTTTAGTAAAAGTAGAAGTACCACAATGACAACCCTACTTAAAGGAGTCATAATGTGCAATTTTCACTTTTCCATGAGAATCAATGTATGTTAAGATTGACTAACGATTATACATTGGCCGGGATGCCGATATTCAAAAGTGAAGCGTTTGTTTACCCCAGGGTTCTTAAACTAGCCAACGTGCACGCGCACTCAAATACGAGATTTCAATTTCTCCCCCGGCTTGACGTCAAGACGGGGCCGGATATACCATATATGGACACCGCAGAGGAGGCCCGCCTGCCCCTCTCCCCATCATATTCAGTCAAGAAAGATGCAGAAACGTAGTGCACACGTGAGTTGCTCTGTGTTGACAGTCATAATCCACATTCTAATGTTTTTTCTTTACCCAAAACTGACCAAACTACAAGGGACAAGTGGATGAAATTTATTTTTAATGACGCTGTTCCAACAACCATCTCAACTTGCTCAACGTTAGGTGTCTGCGCTAAACATTTCACAAAAGAATCTTTTACAAATTTGGGGCAATATCAGGCGAAGTTGGCATCGAAGCTACGTTTGGAAAAAGGTGCCATTCCAACAATCAGGGACTTGCCTGAATTTGAAACGGTAAGACTGTGTTTTTATTACTATATTTTGTGTAACAAACAGCAGCTAACTACTAATGCGGTTAATCTATGTGATGTAAACACGGGGAATGGACTCTACGAATGCTAGCCACATCTTTCCACTTTAAACAGACTAGAAAATGATACAGCTATTATTTAATATAATCGTATACAATATAACAATGAAAACATATCATTGTATTGATTTTTTTATATAATAGATAAGGATAGATAAATTTAAAAAACAGTCAAGAATTAATAAACATAAAGAAAAACATAACGTTACATGTCTGCAGATGAAAATTATTAAATATCTAAAAAAACCACAACGTCAAAAAAGGCAAAAACAACACATTATAGCAAACGTTAATCTCTATAACCACTGTAAGCTGAAAATAAAGTAGACTACATCTCCGTTAATGTAATCTACATTAAATTAAAGCTAAACTTATGTGGGAGAAAATAGCAAAAAAATGTTTTAGCTCGTTACTGATGTTAATGTATGTCTCAGTCAAAAAAATTGTCTTTACCATTCAGAGACATGTTGATGTAGACGTCCTTCAATTGACTGTTGTTCCTCTTCCGTTTCCAGCTCTGGTTCAGAGTCTGGCTCAAACATATACGGTTGAATCCCGTAGGTCGCGGCCAGGTCGGGTTCATTAACAACTTGCTCCATGATCTCTTTTTGGAATGATATGCTGAAGTTACCTGCGGTGTCAAGCCCCCTCCTTCCTGCCACCAATCAACGCGCCCCTCATTTGCATTATTAAAATGACCGTCCACGACAGCCAAAACCTCGCATTAGATCTCGCGAGACAATAATGCATTCAGAAATAAGGGTCAAACGAGCTCTGTGTTTATTTTTTTCCAATTTTTCTTTTTTAGAAGGGCATGAAATGACTATAATAGAGCGTGGGTATCAAAGTTAATACTACATTATGACTCCTTTAAGTAAAAAGTACCTGATTTTAAATGTACTTTAAGTATTAAAAGTAAAAGTACTTGCATAACAATTTATTCTCTTAATGTCTTTATTCTAATGATTAATAAAACAGTTACTAACTCATTCAACCTAATACTCATATAATGATGTTCAATATGATGGAAAAGCAGTTATATTTTAAGTTTTTGTCACCATTTCTGAACAAGCTTGCAATTAGGCAATATACACATCAAGCTTACTATATAGGGCTACCCTTATTATATACGGTATATATATATATATATATATATATATATATATATATATATATACACACACATATTATGTTTAAACGCCGTATGTGACGGCGTTTGGCTGTAAACGCGATTCATTTATGGCGTAATTCTGAACCTCTTGGCTTGCCATACTAATCCTAACCAAACGTATAATACACACGCACCCCACATCACTACTATATAAATAGTCTCTGACTAAACCTACCAATGCGTTTCCTATGCATGTAAAAACTAATTTTCGCGTATAAATTGCACGATAAACACACTGCGTGCTATAGAGACACATTTAGTGTGACCGGGTTGATATATCTAGGCAACCAAACTTCACTGGTGAGACAGAAACGTGCGACGAACAGACGGTCAGGATGACGTTTTGACAGGGGGAAAACTGATCAGAAAATGTAACGAAAATACAGTAAGTAAAGTACAGATACGTGAAAAATTTACTTAAGTAATGTAACGAAGTATTTGTACTTCGTTACATTCCACCACTGCTCTTCAGAAAATTTGGACTAAACCACTCATGAATTCGTTTTATGATCTCTTTATGAACTTTCTGAAGCATCAAAGTGGACTGTCAATGGAGGGACGGAAATCATTAAAATATCATTAAAAATATCTTCCTTTGTGTTCTGAAGATGAACGAAAGTCTTACAGGTTTGGAACGACATGGGGGCGAGTAAATTATGACATTTTTATTTTTGGGTGACTAACATTTAACATATTCAGTCCATTTGTTTAACAACGATCTGGCTCATTTAATCCCGTTACACGTTTTCTGTCATTTTGTCAGTTTTACCGCGCGTCACCCATGATGTCATTGGCCTTGATGATGAAGTCATCTTCCAGCATGTTCTCGGGGTCGTCAAAATCAAAGTCCTCATCCAGCGCAGCGACAATGTCAGGATCCAGATCCAACCGCGGCCCTGTAAATCAAAATGCAAACAGACAGATTAGCATCGTCTCATTTGGATTTGGCAGTTTCTTCAACAACATTCACTGCTGCAAAAAATAATCACACTAAAACTACAGTTCGTAGTCACATGATCATTCTAATATGACGATTTGATGCTCAAGAAACATTATTATTATTAATGTTGAAAACAGTTCATATTTGAATGGAAAATGTGATACTTTTATTCAGGATTTTATGATGTATAAAGTTGAAAAGAACAGCATTTATTTGAAAAAGAATCTTTTGTGACATTATAAATGTCTTTACTGTCACTTTTGATCAATTAAATGAGGCATGATTTTAAATAAAGGAAAAGAAAGGTGTTTTCTGCAGCCACATGAGCAGGACTGATACTGATCTCGGTCCGCCTCACCTGAAACAGGAGCAGCTTTGTTTAATAAACCCACTTCCTCTTCAAACTCTGACGCGAACACAGACGAGGGCAGGTTGATGGAAACCGCCTGCACGACACACAAATCAACAGAAAACTTCAGCAGGGCAACAAACACACGAGCGTAATGATGCTTATCATCTGCAAGAGACACAACTGAACCGCAACACTGTTTGTTGTCAAACACTACTAAATATTTTCAGTAAAAATAACCAGTTAATAAGACCACATTTAACATTTAAAACCTTATTCTTCAAGGAAAATGGACCCTAATTAAGGGGTTAGCGGCGCCATATTTAATATTTGACAGGAATGGAAGTCTACAGGTACATTTTTGTCCTTAAAGGCCGTGTTTACTCCTGGTATTAAGAATTGTTTTGGCCGATCGGATCACAGGTAGACGAGGGAGACACATTCCCGTTCACACCTGGTGTTTTAATCAGTCTCTTTTGTCCACTTTTAGCCACTTCTGTCCTGATTTCCTCGAGGGGAGGGTCTATGGGTGGGTAAATGTGTGTGTTTTCAGATCTTTCGATCTAATGGACGAAATAAGCTCTTGCTATTAACATTTGAACGCGACCGGAGAGACGGAAAAACACGGAGAGCATCAGCTTTAGTTTCTGCTCTGACAGACGCAAGATCAGCCGAACACTGCGAGTGTGTGTTAGAGATCAGGAATGATGAGAGAACATTGTGCTTGATATGTTTTTCATCTTCAAACCAAACTTGAGTCTCCAGCCGATAAAATTTAAACCCCGTCTGGCTAGAGCTCTTCATAATGTTACGCATTAGATCAGTAGATGGAGAGAAGACGGTCTTTTGTGGCTGTTTGAACACACTCGACCACATGAGCGTTTACACTCCGAAAGCAATCCGGACTAATGTGTTTTCAACCTCCTCTGGAAGTGGTGGAAAGTGGACAAGCTTAAAGCCCTGTTTACACCTGTATTTAGTGTCGTCCACTTGTGATCCGATCGACCGAAACGCATCTTAATACCATGAGTAAACACGGCCTTATATCACCTCCTTGTGACTAGTAGTAACAAGTAATGAACCCTGATTCATATCCGTGATGTGAACCATTTATAAAGTCTTCGCATTTTCCTGTTTTCACTGGAAATATGTCAGTGAATACACTTTCTAAAATGATATAATCAGTGTCAGAACATTATCAGATAAGTAAATCTGGCATCTGCAGGGAGGAGCTAATGCCGTTCAGCCTTACAGGGACGTGGACGTCCTCTTCCTCCATGTCCTCTTCATCCTCAGCAGGCTTCGGGCGAGCGTCTCTGTGGACCCGAGGGGTGGAGACGAGCTCCAAGGGCTGTGGCGCCTCCCTCAGGTGCTGCAGGTAATTGTAGTCGTCATCGAAAAACACTCCAAACTTGCGCTGTTCCTCCCTCCTCTTCTCCACCTCCACCTGCAGGAACAGACGGCGACTTCAGTGACACGCTCCAGAGGCCGATATTTGGATGTTGTGACTGTTTAACAGCACAAAACCAGTTTAATCGGTTTGTTTTACCTTGGCAGCGGGCAGAAGGACATGTTGAGGTGCCGTCTCGTCTGCTGCCAGCGGGTCTTTCTGACTTCTGTGCACCAGGTGGAAGGACACGGCATTCTTCTTATTGATGAAGGCTTTCTTCTTTCTGTGAGGCTGGAGACACACAGATCACAACTCAAATACAGCCAACACACAGATCTGCCATAATCCGTGACTGCAGGATCATTTTAGTTACTTTAGGATGAATGTTAGTGAATCTTTAGGGTGTTTGGACCAACTGTTTAACAATAAACACATCGATTATTATTAATATGATAACACAGATTGCTTACGTAACACAAATAGATTTGGGATCATAACTAACCTAAACCCATAAACAAGTCTTTTTTAGAGCATAGTCACTGTACTTGGTGTTTAAATAACACCCGTTATAAACAATTAACAGTGAAACGGGATTTACAAGTAACTTATAGTTATACACATGGATTCACTAGCATGACAGCTAAAAATGTGAATAAGAATAGGATTACTCACCATTCTTGCAAGTTAGTGTATTATCTGGGCGTTTGTATGTAAGATCTTAATAGCATTAATGTTATCAAAAGTAAACAACGTGAAATCAAATCTTAGAGATTCTTGTGTCAGCTCGAAACACATGGACAACAGCGGCCATTTCTGAGACGCGACCATCTCGACGGAGTGAAGGGGAGCAGCACAGTCCATGCGATCATTTTGCCTTAGAGAACAACAAGTTAATATTATTATATAAGGCTATTTTTTATATATGAGGATTGTAATCAAATTCTGAAGCGAGCGGATAAATGACAGGAAATACAGACGCAACCAGTGTAGTTCCAGAAACACCCTTGATTCACTTTTGGTTTAGTCTAATGTGGGATGTCACGTGATCGTGATGACGCTCGACTTTGCATTTCTTTTCCCGAAAGTGTTATTTTTGTTATTAATTCTTTTGGCAAAATTTCACATTCATAAATATGAAAAGTACTAATTTTGTCCTTTTTCTCCATGAAGTTGTACATTATAGTAATCTGATTTCTGGCTGCAACAACAAAAAGGCAATTAAAACTGTCAAAATATGGTCCTCTTTTTCTTTGTAATGGCCCTGAAGCTTCCCCTGGCAAAACTGTATTATATTCTGTTTACATGTTATAATATTGTATATTGTAATGTATATTTTGTTAGTATTTTGTGATTTGTACTTTATTTTTGCAATAAAAAAATACAATAAAAAACTGTTATTTTTGGATTTCATGAAGTGGAAGCCTGCTTTATAATAAATAAATTAAAATTCTTATGTAGATTTTATATTCATGAATGTAAGTTTTCAAATTGTAAACCTATTTTATGTTTTGTTTTTTGGTATTCTTACAAGAGATGAAACATTACAGTGTCATCTTCTCTCAATCCAAAAGTAACCAGAACATGCCCAATTTGCACGACCTACAAACAATTTACATTAATTCATGTTTAAATTCCTTTTAATTTAAGTAATGACCTCTTCTCTTTCTCTTTTGACACTGGCACTTCAGGACCAGACTTGAAGAGCTCTGACATACAACAAAAAAATGTTAGTTTGGGTCTATAAAGTTGCTTTCGAATAGCTGCCATATGGGTCAAATTAACCCACGAACATCAAAATCATATAAAAATGTATGTATGCACATTTCATATCTGCGTTTTGAAACTTTGGATGCATGATCATGACCCTAAATGGCAAAAAGTCACAAAATTTCAAGAAAAACTACATAGGTTAAATAGTATTTCAGATAGCTTGAATAAAGAAATGATAGCTGATTTTTACCATCTGTGGTTGACCAAATATTATATATGTGGGAAAAAGCTCCTTTTTAGTTTCATAAGGTTGTAAAAAACTAATATAACAAAATATAACCAAGAAACTTTATTATTTTGGGTCTGTACAAGTTGCGTTTCAAATATGCGGGTTAAAATGACCCACGAACATCACATACGTAAAATTATGTGTGTACATGTCAAAACACATCACCGTATTCAAACTTTATATGCATGTTCCTGACCCTAAATGAGAAAGTCACAAAATGTCAATAAAAAAAACAGGTTAACCGGTATTTCCGACAACTCAAAAATCAAAATGGGTCAAACTGACCCGCCACATTTAGTTAAATAATTTGTTTTCCTGGTGATGATTCACTGACAGAATGCATGGAAATTATTATTTGTATAATTAACATATTTCAATGATTGGTTGCTCTGTCACAGCTTGTCAATAACAAAAGCCACAGTCATTTTTATTGAAGTTTTTATTCTTTTATAGCCCCGATTTTGTTCATTATGCATGCACCTTTCGAGATAAAAACTTGGCGGTTTAGCAGCTCTGTGAAGAATGCAACATCATGCAATTATCACAATTTCTTGCAAAATCCATAGAGTGAATATGCCTCAAATCGCAGAAAAATAACAGTAAACGTGCCAAGAAGAACACAACATTATAGACTTTGTTCACAAAACAATCAAGAGTAAAACTTTCACATGAGTCCATAGTCATTATAGCAATGGGAAAGACCCTGTGTGTGTGTGTGTGTGTGTGTGTGTGTGTGTGTGTGTGTGTGTGTGTGTGTGTGTGTGTGTGTGTGTGTGTAGAACTGTTCAGTAACAACACTCCCGTCCATCACACTGTTCCTGCTGAATCCTCAGACGTTCATGGATAACATCAAGAACTGTAAAGAAATGAAGATTTGTTTATAATTTTGACCTGACCGCATGTTAGACATACTAGAATTGTCAACGGCACACATGACACATATTGTTTAGTAGATTGAGAGCAGCTTAAAACTCAAACGTTAAAAGTTGTTAAATGGGGAAACTACTAAATAAGACGTATGTCAGTTTTCATGCTTTACATTCTTATATTCTAGTCAATGTATAGAAACTACTGCAAAATAAATAAATGGTGCGTTACCTGTTGCATGTTCAGGCTGATCTCTCCTGTCTTTTTGCTATCAAAGGCCTGGAAAACTCCTGTAACAAATGACAAAATCTGTGTTTAAGTGCTCAGGTTTTATCCACATGTTATGGAATATACTAAATATTATTAATAAATCACACAGGCACAGAACAAATGCTTGCTTAGACAAAGCAGACATTACAGTGAAACATCAGCAATGAAACTTCCAGTATTATTGAGTCTAAGGCCTTCAGGTTACTGGCCCGCATGTTAATGCACCGCCGTCACTTACGGAACATGTTCTCCAGACGCACGATGCACGTCAGGTAATCATCGAAATCAATCTCATAATTCTCGTCTGCGAACCGCAGACCCACCAACTGCAAGATCTTATTGTTCAACTGCATCCCTGAATGAAGAAAACACAAACAAGGTCTAAATCAGGGGTTTTCAAAAGGGAGTTCTGATCTGTGCATGGTTATGTTTAGAGAGGGGGGAAAAAACAGCGTAATATATATATATATATATATATATATATATATATATATATATATATATATATATATATATATATATATATTATCTATTAATTTTAATTTATTAAAAATATATATATATATATATATATATATATTATAATTATATATATATATATATAATTATATATATATTTTTTTTTATTTTTATTTTTTTTATTATCTATTAATTGTAATTTATTTTTAAATAAAAAAATTATATATATATATATATATATATATATATATATAATTATATATATATATTTTTTTTTTTTTATTTTTATTATCTATTAATTGTAATTTATTTTTAAATAAAAAAATTATATATATATATATATATTAAAACAAAATATATATATTTTTTAATTATTGAATTTAAAAATAAATTAAAATAGATAAATAAAAATTTGATTAACATAAAAACAAGTAAATAAACGAGCAAATAATGCAAATAAATAATGCATTTAAGAGTAGAGTGCTATAATGTTTACAAAAAAAGTAATTATTTGACTATTTTCCGAATAATATTTGGAAATTTTTATTTATTTGAATGAACATATTTTGGGATCTGTTGCATCTAAAAGATTGAAAACCCCTGGTCTAAATCATATACCAGTAATTACTATTAACTAATTATTTCTAAATAACTCTATTTAGATTGCACTTTTATTATAGTTGATCATCAGGTGTGTTTACCTGCAGAGTTCAGAGCGCTGCGGAGCTCGTAGGAAGACATGCGTCCTGAATGATCCGTGTCATACGACAGGAACAGCATCTACAACAGCAGAGGACACAACTTTATCTGATTCTGAGGAATATGCTATAACTCATGATAAACCGACGGGTGAAAGCATGTTTCGGTAACTCACGATCCATTTCTTCAGCTTATCCCAGAAGACTTTGAACTCCTCGAATTCCAGCATTCCCGAGCCATCCACCTGTACTCGGTTCAGGAAAACTGAGCCACACAATTATAGGCGTATCATAGTCATATTCCCTACATACCAAACTTGACAACAGTTTTTTAGACTTTCACAAGTTTACATGTTAGTTTCTATAATTAAGCTTGGGACACCAGTTACGTTTTATTTTTAGACTAATAATAAGACATGGACAGCCCTTGAGAGGATACATCCATCAGGTTGATGATGCTGTGGCAGGTGTTGAGGGTCAGACCATCAAACTTCACCTCTTTTCCTGCAGAGAGACAGGGCGACATGACCTGTTGTTAGCATTCATGTTCATCACTGAATACAGAAACTATTCTTGGATTAAAAAGCTTGAATATGGTGACGGACTCACTTCTGCCCAGAACACTGTTCAACACGTGCTGCAGTTCTCTGGCGCTGATGGCTTTATCCTACAGACACATTGGGAAGAGTGTAAAACACACTGTAACCAGACGAGGGCGCGCGCTCATTAGTATATCTTATGCCAACACTGTATCGCCACAGAACTCTGCATAAGGATTCACAAATTTGTTTTTCAGCCGAAAAACATTGACCTAAAATATATACTTAAAGCACCCTCTAAGATTTTAAATTAATATTACAAAAATGTAACAACACATGTTCGTGGTTAATGGTCACATGACATAGGCTACAGGTAAACAAATACAATATTTGATCTTTTTTATTAATTCTTTAGTTTTAGATTGTTTTTTATGTTTAAAATTGATTAGTTGTTTTAATTAAAAAAAATAACAATAATTCGTTTTTCATCATCTGCATTAAAACACCCTGCATTTCCCTTTGGGAAACCCTGGCACGGCAGACAGATGACTGGATTTTTCGATGGACACTTCGACGGAAGGTAACGTTAATTACTTACGACTTTTTATCTCACAATCACAATTGCAAGAGTATTTCGGATTATCTAAATTTCTATGAAATTATTCACGGTTATATCTCGATAATATGACTTTTTTCTCAGAATTGTGAGGTAATAAGGAGCCCTAAAGGGCCATCATCGTAGTGGGAAAAATATGAGATGGGAGGAAAAATAATAAGTCAATGCTTTTGAACTTACAAGAAGAACTTGAAGTGAACAAATGCGTTTCTTTGCGTTCGCTCGCAAAATCTCTGCGTTCCCCAGAGAAACTTGAGGTCGCTCCCAAAACGTTTAACGTTCCCCAAAAAACTTTGCGTTCTTTTGCAAAAACCTTTGCGTTCCCCAAAGAAACTTTGCCTTCGCTCGCAATTCGCAAAACCTTTTGAGTTCTACGGAGCCCCCAACGGGACATGGTGATGGGAAACAAAGCGTTTTGCATTCCCCCAAGAAGCGAGAGAACGTAAAAGATTTGACACATTTTTTTTTCCTCCATCTCAAAATCCTTTCCTTTCTTCCCCATGTCACTTCAGGGGCTCCGTAATACGTAAAATCACAGTTTTTATTTATTTATTTGTTTATTATTAGTATTATTCTGTAGCGGAAAGAAAACAAGCTTCTGTAGTTTTCCGTGTCTTACCGATCCGGCGATCTGTTCAAAAAGTCTCCTCAGGCCCTTCTCCTCATCTGTCTCTTCCGCAGGAGGGTTTGGCTTCGGTGGCTTCACAAAACAGACAGCAACATACACTTTTAACATACAACATCAGCACATGTCGAACTATTTACAGCTAAACTATTTGAGTCTTTCCCTGTGCACAAACGCACAAAAATAAACCATGGCATGAACCAATGATTTTTTTTTTTTTGACTCACTTCTGGCAAATCTGCTTGAATGGTGTTTCCCATCTCACTGCAAATACAAAACAAATTGCATTATACAATTATGTGCTGTGAAAATACATTAATGAATTAATATAATTTTCTTTTTGAGGAACTATTTCACTGTCGACCATCTTACTAACAATAATGATAAATGTTAGTTTTGTTGCCTAAGGTATGATTCAGTTTCTCACAGGAAATGTTATTTTATTTTAGGAAAATGGAGTAAAGGAAAAACCCATATTCTTAAATGAATAACTTTTCAAGCACTACTTTTTTGGTTTTCAAGGACTACAATCAGAGATCTCACTTATCAAATGATATTTTTATTATCTTTCTAATTCTAAGGTAAATATATAAACAAAAATAAACTAATAAAATAAAACGGTACAAATAAAATGCAGCACAAGCAATGACTGTGGTAACTTTAGGAAAGGAAAGATATCGCTTTCCTTGTTCAATCTGATTTTTCTACCCATGAATATATGATTGACTTAAAGAAAGAAATATGTATCATCTACTTGGATATTTATATGAGCAATATCAAGCTCATAGCCATACAAAATGGCTCTATATGTATATCAGACGGGCTGCAGCGTTGATTTTGTGTGAAAAGATTGTTTTATCAATAAAATTAAACACTATTTTCACATGTATCGTCTTTCAAGTTCAAGCACTTTTTAAGTACCTTTCATAAAAATGGCTATTTTCAAGACTCCAAGACTTAAATTTCAAAACGTCAAATTCAAGCACTTTAAGCACCTTGTACAAACCCTGTTATAGTTACATATTTATGAAAGGTACTTGAAAAGTGCTTGACCTTGAAAGACAATATATGTGAAAATAGTGTTTTATTTTATTGATAAAACAATCTTTTCACACAAAATCAACGCTGCAGCCCGTCTGATATACATATAGAGCCATTTTGCATGGCTATGAGCTTGATATTGCTCATATAAATATCCAAGTAGATGATACATCTTTCTTTCTTTAAGTCAATCATATTGTCTTTCAAGTTCGAGCACTTTTCAAGTACCTTTCATAAATATGGCTATTTTCAAGGGTTTTCCAAGACTTAAATTTCAAAACGTCAAATTCAAGCACTTTAAGCACCTTGTACAAACCCTGTTATAGTTACATACATTTTTTTTTAGTTTATTATCATTATATACTAAATCTGGCTGATAAAACTGAAGAGTGGGTTGGATCTGCTAATTTGTTGTGGTATATTTGCTAATACCATTGTCTTCTGGGGCTTTTTTGTAACGTGCATGTAAAACCTAACTAGTCTAACAAACTGCATTTTTAATTTTTAATGAAACCCTAAAACACAGTCCCCATGTAGTCAATATTTGTATCCCTTAAAACCCATCTTTGATCACCAAAATGACAAATTTAAACGTTTTTTCCTTAAAATAGCTTGAATGTAACTCGACACCCTTGCCTCATTTAGTGTACGCAATTCTATGAATATGCAAATGAGCCCCGCCTCCACTCACTCACACCAGCTCAGAGATAAAAACCAGTAGTTTGGATAGACTTACACAGCTCCAGCTTTCTTCTCAGAGAAGATCCGGATTAGGAAGTCGGCCTCCTTGTGCGGCTGGAAGGTGGTGGGAACCAGCAGGTAATTCCCAGGCGGGAGTCGGAAGCGCTCGGACACCTCCCTCATGTTGACGTAACTACGGCTCCGCGCTTTAGACCCATTGTAGCGGAAAAAGTCCTTCCCCTGGTGGTCTTGGTCATCAGGAGCCTGTGGGTACGGTAAAGGTGCAGATGAGGTAGAAGCACTACAAGAAGCTCTCCAAACTCATCTACAGTAGCGCTGCACGATTAATCCCAATGAAACCGTACGCGATTATTTTATGCTCAGCTTGTCAGTAAAGCTCGGCTGATCGGTAGTAAATGCTGCTCCACCTGAACACCAGAGGGCGTCTCTCTCACACACACACACACACACACACACACACACACACACACACGCCAAACATGTCCCGCAGAACAGAAGTACAATAACGCACGTCATTCCAGGAAATCCCTATCGCTGTTGCTGAATAAACAGAAGATTGAAACGCTTAATTATTAATTAAAGCTGCAGTCCGTAGCTTTTTTGGGGTTAAAAATTATCCAAAATACATATTTGAAAAAATACATAACCAGCCAGTGTTCAAAATTCTCTGCTTGCCGTAGCTCTATTCAAAGCGGTAAGCTTGTAATAATGTTTTTAATTCCAGTGGTACTGGTGGAGTTCCGCGGGAGATTCGAGCATGTCTTTGCGTCATTACGTCACATCTGTACACACACACATCTGTACACACACATCTGTACACATAAAGGAGGAGTCTCGGCTAGTATAAGCTATATGGATGTGAGGATGTTGGAGGTGGAGATTTATAGCCTTTTATCACAGCACTTGATATAATTAAACATCAATTTGATGGCGGACCCAGAAAGGTTCAAACGACAATCACCAGTGACAACAGATTCACCCGCTGTAAAATGCAAAAGACCTCGTTCGGACTTCGGAGTGGCTACAGAAAAAGAGACTGCAACCGAACCCATGTGAAAACAAGGATAAATATCGGAAGGACATTACATGTAGTCACGCAATGCTGACGTTGTTAACACTAACAATTTGAGAACAAAGTATAATTTGCACGGTTTTGCGAGATATGATAAGCGATTTTTAGATTTAATCAGCGCGATTTACTGCAATGTCAGAACCAGAAGTGGATGTTTCTGACTTGTTTAGATGACATTTTTCGGTTAAAATGATTATGTTGGTCATACGTCCAAAAAGAATAATCTGTGATTCTGAATACCAGTATCGACACGGGCGCGGTGACTGACAGCCTCACACTCTCCTCAAACACTGTGTTCATCCGCGCTGTGCCGTGTCGGAGTACAACTCACTTAAAGTTAATAATTACGCGAATAACTGCAATTGCAGATTTCGAACAGAGATGGCGACAAAGAGGAAAAACTGCGGACTGCAGCTTTAAACATGACTAATAAACACACGACTGCCTTATTCTGTGTAAGAAGCCGCATCATCTCACAGAAGGATGAGCTCAGCTGTCGTTATGAAGTGAGTTTGGAGTAAAAGCATGTTATTAGATGTTGTCTTATGTTGGACAAAAGGTTCATAAATGCTTCTCATGTTTGGAAAGATGTTTGCTTTTTCAAATGCACGTTATAAGTGACTCAAACTCGCAGTGCTTTCAGACGGAGCAGCGTTTACTGAGCCGTACATCAATGACCAGCTGCGCATAGAAAATAATCACAGCCTTTGCGATTTCATAATCGCGATAAGCCATCTCGATTTAATTGTGATTACATGGAAATTGCGATTAATCGTACAGCGCTAATCTACAGCATTTCATCTCTCTTTTACCTCGTAAATGGCAAAGCCGACGGTTTCCATGTCAAGCCCTTCCTTCCGGAGCCGACGGCGGTTCTTCTGCAACAGGGCCACGATGACGCTACACAGCTTATCGCCATCATCTGGCTCTTTCAGACGAAGCTTAAACTGCGGGTTTGTCCAGAATGTGTCTGAGAAGATCAAGATCGAGAGGAATGCAAATGTGGGACTATGTAATGCTAAAGAATTAAATGACTGTAGCCGTCCTCATGTTTAAATGATAGCATTGATAAACACTAGGGGTGTAACAATATATTGCAATACAAAAATGCATCAATATGTATTGTGGATAGTGACAATCTGTATTGTGTATAGTTTACCCAAAATGGAAATTTCTGTGTAAGAAAAAATTCAAGTTTACAGAGTTTTGGTGTCAGTACTACATTAAACTACTATATATAATGTTGAATATAATGTATAATAATGCAATGGGGGAATATTTGTGGGTCCTGATAATGCCAAATGTTACCAGTAAAAAGTGGCCAACATTATTTGAAATATATCTATAGTCCGTGACAGAGTGCAATATTCGTCTAAAATAATTCTGTATTTTCAGCTTCAGAATCATGAATATTGATATTCTGGTGTCTCTATTGTCCTGTGCTTTGGGTTTCCAGCACCAAGTCCAAGATATTCATTTACACCCACAATGTAACACCAAATTTAGCATTTTAATCAACAGTGCATTTTTTGTTAACTTTTTACCATCTTGGAGTATTGCAATTATATCGTATCGTGAGTTCAGTATCGTGATATATGTATTGAATCGTGAGTCGTGACATGAGGGTATCGTTACACCCCTAATAAACATGCATACTTTTATGATGAAATCGACGCTAATTTGGCAACATGATACTGACCGATGAAGTTCCTGCAGCCGCCAGCTGTGGAGCCCCTGATCCAGTTTCCCTCAAACAGGTTCACCTCCCACTTCTTCGTAATGTCATCTGAGAGAGAGTCTGCAGTCAGGTTACAGATCTCGATCTTATCGTAGTTGGATTTGAAGTCTTCAAACTCCATCCTGCAACACAACAAGTCATACAAGTTAGTACCGCAGGTCTGATACCGGACGCTTGGTCAGCAGAAGCTGTGAACTGGGCCGATGGGTCGTACGCACCAGAACTCTCCGTCATCCAGGGAATTGTGTAGCAATCGATTCTTCTCTGAGCTGTCAATGCTGCTCCATTCCCTAGAGCTAAAAATACAAGATTTGGATCATTTACAGTGACATCCCAAGTACAAATGCAATGTATTTATTTTAGGGCTGTCAAACGATTAATCACGATTAATCGCATCCAAAATAAAGGTTTGTGTTTACATAATATATGTGTGTGTACTGTGTATAATTATTTTGTATATATTTAAGAAAAATATGTTATTTATATATAAAATGTTTATATTTATATAAAATATAGTATACATTATATATAGGCTACATTCAGTATATACATGCAAATATTTCTTAAATACACATGCATGTGTGGGTATTTATGTATTAAAAATAATTATACACAGTACACAAATATATTATGTAAACAACACAAACTTTTATTTTGGATGCGATTAATCGCGATTAATCGTTTGACAGCCCTAATTTATTTATACATGTAATTACAAATGATTCATTATGAATGTATTTAAGAAGAATTTAAATGCACATTAAATATATTTATCAGCAAACAATTAAGCTGCAAATAACTGATAAATATTAGAGGTGCACCATATATCGACAGCCAATATACTATTTATTTACTGATCAATGGTGAAATTAAATTATTATTTATACCGATACCTTTAACTGCTAATTTGTCGTGGTTTATTTTGCTAATACCATTGTTTTTGGGGGCTTTTGTTGTAATGTGCATGTAAAACCTAACTAGTCTAACGAACTGCATTTTTAATTTTAAAGGGTCATGAAACCCTAAAACACAGTCCCCCTGCATGGTTACTATGTCATCATGGTTGCTTACTTGTCACTCCAGGGCCCGTTCCACTCCACTTGACCCCAGGGGTTACGGACACGAATCAGCTGGACCTTCGCTCCTCTGTAGTTGACCTGAAGAAACGAGACAAAATAGAGAGAAGAAAACAGTGAATCTGAGCCCAAAAAAGAAAAGAAAAAGAAGATAACAAGTGCAGGGCAACGATTAATCGCGATTAATCACATCCAAAATAAAAGTTTGTGGATATATTTAAGAATTATTTTTTATATAAATAAAAAAAATCGTAAATATATACATGCATGTGTGTGTATTTATATATACAAACTAATTATACACATATATTATGTAAACACACTTTTATTTTGGATGCGATTAATCGCGATTAATCGTTGCCGAATGAGTGTTTCTGTGTTTACCTCATCAACTCCAGTGATGGAGTAAGCGTGTCCTTTAACCAGACCAGTAGAGGTTTGGGCTTCGGATTCAGCAGAACTTGTGATCTAGCGACATGAAAACACAAACATCTGGAAATCGGGAAGGGAAGATTGGGTTATTGATCTCACTTTGAATCCAGCAAAGCTTGGCTTACATCGATGGAGCATCCGAGCATGGACCCTCTCTCCACCGCTTTCTTGAGGACGGTGAAGAGGTTGTTCGGGGCGCTCTTCGTCTCGTACATCTCGCCCACGCCACCGGTGAAGTCCTCCATCGCCTCCATGGTGCTTCCACCTTTCAGGGATTCATAGCTGCCGTTCAGTCTGAGAGAGACACACAGGAATGAGTTTGACAGCTCAAAACTAAGATTTGACATTTTGTTTTGTGAACTACAGTGCATACTTGGCATAGGCCTTCTCCAGAAGCGCACTCCAGAACTCAGTTTGGTCGGCGGAGTGAAGGAACATCAGCTTGTTCCTCACACACGGGAGTCTGTCATCCACCACCACATCCATCCATTTATTATGCTGCCAGAACTGTGAACAAGGGAGTTTGATTAGGGTTCAAGGCCATTGTCAGTGTTGCCAGATTGGAAATGTGCAAGTATCGTACCAGAAGCTTATCGTATTTGGAAGAAAATCACGAGTTAAACGTACAGAATACAGCGGGTTATCTAGACCAAAAACTTTTTTGACACGACCTGGAAATTACTTTATTGCTAAACTATCGACCTCAGCTTGGAAACAACTGACCTAAGGAGCGTTAAAGGGAACGTTAACTTTTGCTCGTGAGAGAGAGAGTCATTCTCCACGATGATTGGCCGAGAAGAAATAAATGAGATGAGATGGAAGACATCCGTATCGCCAAGATCACGTTCTCCTCACAATCACGACGGTAGACGTAGAATCCACAGCTAGAATGAGTACAGAAGCCCTATGATTATAACAACCATCATTTGACGTGTCACAAAATTCTGAAATTATCGTACATTATAGGATTTTTTTCATTATTCATCGTACATAGGTCAAAATTATCATACAAATACGATAATTATCGTACGTCTGGCAACACTGGCCATTGTGAACCTGTAGACCGTCAGCGAGTAGGGGTGTAGCGATACCCTCATGTCACGATTCGATACTTATCACGATACTGAACTCACGGTACGATGTTATTGCGATACTCTGAGACATTTGACAAAAGGTTACAAAAATGCACTGTTGATTAAAATGCTAAATTTGGTGACACATTAGGGGTGTAAATGAATATCTTGGACTTGGTGCTGGAAACCCAATGCACGGGACAATAGAGACACCAGAGTAAAAAATTCATGATTCTGAAGCTGAAAATACAGAATTATTTTAGACGAATATGCTTGTACGATATATTGTTACTCCCCTATCAGCAAGTGAGACTCACCTGGAAGTGGAAGATACCGGCATATCCGCGATCAAAGCCCTGGTCATGTGGGACGACCCTCTTCAGCGTCTCCTCATGGAGGGTCAGGGAGGCGATCGCTGCCAACAGCCAGCAGTCTCCTGTGAAGGATATGATATATTACTGAATATATACTCATATATTATGCATAATGCATGGCCATTCTTTGATCATTGAAGGTGTTTTGAAGAAACAATAAGGAAAGCATACCCAGCTGCCCCTGACAGATGTCTGTCCTGGTGGCTCCTCCTGTAATGAATTGTGGAGTTTTGCAGATTTCCTGAATTTGAACAGATTAGATAAAAATATTAATCAATTGATCAAATCTAATAACACCCATCCATCTATCCAACCATCCATCCATCCGTTTGTCTATCTACCCATCCATCCATCTACCCATACATCCATCCGTCTATCTATTTACCCATCCATCCATCCATCCGTCTGTCTATCTACCCATCCACCCATCCATCCATCCATCCGTCCGTTTGTCTATCTACCCACCCATCCATCCATCTGTCTATCTACCCATCCACCCATCCATCCATCTGTCTATATACCCATCCATCCATCCATCCATCCATCTATCTACCCACCCATCCATCCGTCTGTCTATCTTCCCATCCATCCGTCTGTCTATCTACCCATCCATCCATCCATCCATCCGTCTGTCTATCTACCCATCAATCCATCCAACCGTCTTTCTATCTACCCACCCATCCGTCTGTCCATCTACCATCCATCCATCCATCCATCTGTCTATCTACCCATCCATCCATCCATCCGTCTGTCTATCTACCCATCCATCCATCCATCTGTCTATCTACCATCCATCCATCCGTCTGTCTATCTACCCGTCCATCCATCCATCCGTCTGTCTGTCTATCTACACATCTATCCATCCGTCTGTCTATCTACCAGTCCGTCTATCTTCCCATCCATCCATCCAACTGTCTATCTTCCCATCCATCCATCCGTCTGTCTGTCTGTCTATCTACACATCTATCCATCCGTCTGTCTATCTACCAGTCCGTCTATCTTCCCATCCATCCATCCAACTGTCTATCTTCCCATCCATCCATCCGTCTGTCTGTCTATCTACCCATCCATCCATCCGTCTATCTTCCCATTCATCTATCTTCCCATCCATTCATCCGTCTGTCTTCCCATCCATCCATCCGTCTGTCTTCCCATCCATCCATCCATCCGTCCATCTTCCCATCCATCCGTCCGTCTGTCTTCCCATCCATCCATCCGTCCTTCTGTCTTCCCATCCGTCCATCCGTCCGTCCGTCTGTCTTCCCATCCGTCCATCCGTCCGTCTGTCTTCCCATCCGTCCATCCGTCCGTCTGTCTTCCCATCCGTCCATCCGTCCGTCTGTCTTCCCATCCGTCCATCCGTCCGTCTGTCTTCCCATCCGTCCATCCGTCCGTCTGTCTTCCCATCCGTCCATCCGTCCGTCTGTCTTCCCATCCGTCCATCCGTCCGTCTGTCTGTCTTCCCATCCGTCCATCCGTCCGTCTGTCTGTCTGTCCATCCGTTCGTCTGTCTGTCTGTCTTCCCATCCGTCCATCCGTCCGTCCGTCTGTCTTCCCATCCGTCCGTCCGTCTTCCCATCCGTCCATCCGTCCGTCCGTCTTCCCATCCGTCCATCCGTCCGTCCGTCTTCCCATCCGTCCATCCGTCCGTCCGTCTTCCCATCCGTCCATCCGTCCGTCCGTCTTCCCATCCGTCCATCCGTCCGTCCGTCTTCCCATCCGTCCATCCGTCCGTCCGTCTTCCCATCCGTCCATCCGTCCGTCCGTCTTCCCATCCGTCCATCCGTCCGTCCGTCTTCCCATCCGTCCATCCGTCCGTCCGTCTTCCCATCCGTCCATCCGTCCGTCCGTCTTCCCATCCGTCCATCCGTTCGTCCGTCTTCCCATCCGTCCATCCGTCCGTCCGTCTTCCCATCCGTCCATCCGTCCGTCCGTCTTCCCATCCGTCCATCCGTCCGTCTGTCTTCCCATCCGTCCATCCGTCCGTCTGTCTTCCCATCCGTCCATCCGTCCGTCTGTCTTCCCATCCGTCCATCCGTCCATCTGTCTTCACCATCCGTCCATCCGTCCGTCTGTCTTCCCATCCGTCCATCCGTCCGTCTGTCTTCCCATCCGTCCATCCGTCCGTCTGTCTTCCCATCCGTCCATCCGTCTGTCTTCCCATCCATCCATCCGTCCGTCCGTCTGTCTTCCCATCCGTCCATCCGTCCGTCTGTCTTCCCATCCGTCCATCCGTCCGTCTGTCTTCCCATCCGTCCATCCGTCTTCCCATCCGTCCATCCGTCTTCCCATCCGTCCATCCGTCCGTCTGTCTTCCCATCCGTCCATCCGTCCGTCTGTCTTCCCATCCGTCCATCCGTCCGTCTGTCTTCCCATCCGTCCATCCGTCCGTCTGTCTTCCCATCCGTCCATCCGTCCGTCTGTCTTCCCATCCGTCCATCCGTCCGTCTGTCTTCCCATCCGTCCGTCTGTCTTCCCATCCATCCATCCGTCCGTCCGTCTGTCTTCCCATCCATCCATCCGTCCGTCTATCTACACATCCATCCATCCGTCCGTCTATCTACACATCCATCCGTCTGTCTAACTACCCATCCATCCGTCTATCTACCGTCCATCCATCCATCCGTCTGTCTATCTACCGTCCATCCATCCGTCTGTCTATCTACACATCCATCCATCCATCCGTCTGTCTATCTACCCATCCATCCGTCCGTCTGTCTATCTACCCATCCATCCATCCATCCGTCCGTCTGTCTATCTACCCATCCATCCATCTACCCATCCATTTATCCAAACATTTTTAGAAGTATTTTGAGGGGAAAAAAAGGTTAGTGTAGGTTGTCTTCACAACAGTGAACTTTGCTCCCATCAATTCTGGCTGTTGTTAAACTTTAAGCTACTTATTTACAGACATTTCCAGAAGTTACAACACATCACATGACCAGCAGTTACTAATGAATCGTTTGATTGAAGACTGAGGGAGATGTGTGAACGCCCATGATGCCTTTGTGAGGTGTGTTCACATAACTCAAGCCCACACTCTTCACTCGGTGCATATCGAAGGTCGCTCTGCGGGAACACCCTGGAATGAAATGCAGTTGTACTGTAGTTTCATTCAGAGGTCCTTAAAGAGGTGTGGATCATCTTTTATCAAATGTGAAGTGACATGTAGCCAAGAATGGTGTCCCATACTCAGAATTTGTGCTCTGCATTTCACCCATCATTTGTCATAACCACTTATAACCTGTTCTTAAACTCAGCCCAATAGTCCAATAGTTATTTCCAACTAAATAAAAACAGGATCCTCTATTATATTTCAACAATTAACACCAAATAAACACTGTGCGTTCCATGCATGCTTACATTCCACCCGCATTCCTGACCTGTTTCATGGCATCCGTTGCCAATGCCTACTTCATAAATGTATTTAATACACAAATATGACTTTTTGTTGTGTTACTCTCAAAGGAAAGTGAAATGTCAGGAAATATATTGAACCAATTTGGGTTAATCTAAGAACATTTCAGTGAACAGTTCTTAAAAGAACCATATTTTCTTAGTTTGAAGAACATTTGAAAAATCTAAAGAATCTTTTGTGCAACGAAAAGGTTCCATGGATGTCAAAGATTCTATATGGAACCATCAATGGCAATAAAGAACCTTTATTTTAAAATTTTGGCAATTGTTCAGTGACAAACTTAGGCTTGTTACATGTAAAGTGCATGCAACATTATATCAGTCGTCTGCCATAACAATCAAAAATCATGACACTGTTTTCAATTAGCAATTCAGTTAGTAATTACAAACTGTAAAAACCACTCCCATTCATTCATCTAACATCTATACATGGAAGATGGAAATGCTTCTTCAGCCCCATTCAAAAACTATTTAGTGCATTTATCAGCCACTTAAGTGACTAAATTCAGCATTTATACTTTAGTATTGAGGAAAATTTAACGATTTGATAATTCCACACATTTGTGCCCACCTTTAAGGGTTATGCTCAGCTTTATCCCATAGATTTCAGGGAATACCCTCAAATTCACCCAGTGATCATTTATATCCTCCTGGAACCCATGAACAGACTTTTGTCCACTGTAGTGGACATTATATTTTAGTGAATTTCTCTGACACCATACACGTCACAGTTTTAGAGATGCCAAATTCATGGAGGTTTCACCAGGACAACTCCTCCTCCTTGGTCTTTAAAAATGGCTGACATTAATTTAGTGATCAAATTCAGCACTCTTATGATAATATTTTGTAATTGTCATTTAAATCTGACTCATTTTCGAATTATTCGTCATAAATCAACATCTCAGGGAAATATGACTTTCTGTTACAAAACAGGGCCTTGATTTCATACATGTCCACTGTAGAGACACCAGGACCTAAATCATGTTTATCAGGCATTTTGGGAGACACAACGAGTGAATAGTGAAAGAAATTATATATAAATATACATATGAAATATTACTATCATTACATGTTGGCCCAAGAACAGTGTATAGGTACATTGTATTGAATGGGAAAACCCACTCATGGCCATTTTACCCACATATTGCATGAAGCAAAAATGGTATATCAATTAATTCCATTATATCTTTCATAGCATTGTTGAGAATCATCTTTACACAAAGTTTGGTAAAAACATAACAATCCTGAAACTTAAAAATTGATTGGGGAATTTAAAAAAATCCCATTGTTTCCCTATATCTTGTCTTTATATTTTTTAAACAACCCGAGTCCTGGTGTCCACTACAGAGAACATAGCATAACATAAATACAATAAAATTTTCTAAAAAAAAATGCT
This sequence comes from Rhinichthys osculus, assembly GCA_029959095.1. NCBI lineage: Eukaryota > Metazoa > Chordata > Actinopteri > Cypriniformes > Leuciscidae > Rhinichthys > Rhinichthys osculus. The sequence goes on from JARWKJ010000005.1 coordinate 47,909,240, forward strand.
TCTTTTTCCCCTCCATTTGTTTCTTATGCTCTAAACAATGTAATGCCATGGAGGAAATGAAAGTAAAAACCCATTTAGGGTAATTGCTTCATTGGGACATCTTTCTCCATCAAATCCATCTGGTTTGTAATGTGATTGGGGTCTCATTTTGTGTGGGTGAACAATTCTTGTTCGATATTGCAGTGAATAATTGAACTCAAAAGTACCCCATTTCATCCCACCCAAGATGCATCAACTCAAATTTCTGCAGGATGTGTCATGAAGTGCTCACTTACCCCCGGCCTCTTCCATTCAAAGTTAACCGGGACCCTCTGGCTGAAGAAGAGCGAGTCTTCCACGGCAGGGAAATCCGGATCCTCGAACAACTTCCCCTTCTGCAAACACTCCAGCCGGAGCTGCTCATACGTCTTCCCGTCCGCCTGCGTGCTCTCCACTAGGGTCGCCTGCCCAGAGCCACTCGACTGATTCACAATATAGGGCATCTTCAAATCAGCTCCAAAACCTCAGACAGGACACGAGTGACGCTCTACTGGAGCTGCGAGTGTGTGTACGTGTGAGATATTCAGCCACACTGGCCGGTGGACAGGCTTGTCAGGTTGGCGTCACACCCATCCAGAGCAGAAACTGGTTAGGGTGAAGCAGCCACGCCTGTGTGTGAGGAGGCGGATCCAGGACTTCACTATGGTGTTACTGTAACTAGAATGGTAATAATCAGATTTGCAACATCAAAAAATGAGATCGGGACTGTGAGAAATGTTACAAAAATATATTTACAAGTATCAGAATGACGCGAAATCATTTCTATTCAAGGAGGCAATACAAATAGATACAAAAGTCTTTTTTTGTCTTCGCAGTTCCAGATACACATCCCATGATTGTGTTGTCGACCACCAGGGACACAAGAAGACGGTGCTGGAGATGGAAGAACTTCACTTCATACAAAACCAACTGCATAATTGCCAAATCAGATTCAGTGAAACTGTGAGTTACTCTGTTCAACAGGCAACAACAGACAAAACTGGCGTGTAAATTAATCATTTTTTGAACCTTCATAGGGAAGATTTGACTTTAATGAGAAAACTAGGTAAACTCAATGTGTCTGGAACTTACTCTGGGTAGATGCAATGTTAAACTAATGTGAAACAATACAAGGATATAGGGATTGATCAAGCAGAATGAATCCTGTTTGTCTGGCTTCATGGTGAAGATCCAGAAACACAGTGTTGGTTGAATGTTCTTCCAGAATTACCATATAAACATGGGCCATCGACTAAACAGCAATGTCACAACGGAAATAAGCCGAGCTGAAATTAATGACCTAACTTGTCTAATATTTACATCTATATGAAAACAGCAGGATTCACCTCTGACCTCGAGAGGAATTAACAGACATCAGAACCAAAACGTCACTCACGCTTTACAAAACACACACAAGGGTGAATCTCACTAAACCTGTCCGGGACACATTTCACAAGAAAAAGAACATATATTTTGTGCAAAAAAAAAAAAAAAATGAAGCCTCTTAGTACCATTAAGATTGTGACTATTCAAACACGTTTGCCAACCAAATTCTCATTGTAATATTATTGATAATAATAATAAATATTTACACATCAAGTTAGTATTTGTTGTGCTTTAACAAAGATTAGAAAAATACAGTGAATTGTTATGAACTTATAAATAATAGCAGAATTTTTCAGAATTATTGTATTATATATATAAAAGTATGGGCTATGAACTTGATTATTTACTTAAATCAAATTACAACACTTAACTCATCTTGTATTACAACTATGATGACTTGGGAATGAGTTTAATGTTTAAATGGTGCTAAAAGGTGTCATTTTACTTGCACAAAATATGATTGATGTGATTTTGGGGTGAATATGCCCTAGACATGTTGAGCTGAGATTGCCCGTCCCTCATTGCTCCTGTTTCTCCAGCGCAGTGCCCGTCACCAACAGCAGGTTGCAGGCCATGAACTGCACGTTGAGGATGTTGCTAGTGCTCCCGGTGTACTGTCCAATCAGCTCGTTGCTGGAGCCGTCGGCGGGGGCGGAGCCGTGCGCGTTGCGTATGTCCCACACGCGCACGGAGTTGTCCATGGAGGCGGAGGCCACCAAACTGCTGTCCTGACTGAAGGACAGGCTGGTGATGCTGTCGGTGTGACCGCGCAGGTCTTTAAACAGGCTCCCGGACGCCAGGTCCCACAGCTTCAGTCTCTGGTCCTCCCCGGCCGACGCCAGGTACTTCCCGTTGGGCGAGAACGCTAGCGAGAGCACGGGCCCGCGGTGCCCGGTGAACAGCCTCACGGAGGCCCCCTGCTGGGTGCTCCACAGGCGCACCGTTTTATCCGTCGAACCCGTCGCCACGTAATTGGAGTTGGGGTGGAATTTGACGCAGTCGACGTCGGAGAGGTGTCCGGCGTACAGGCGGAGCGGGTACGTGCGCGCGAAGCTCCAGAGGCGCGCGGTGCGGTCGTGGGACGCCGTGGCGAAGTACAGGCTGCAGGGACTGACGTCCACGTCCCACACGGGGTACGCGTGGCCGCGGTACAGGACGGTGTTCGTGAAGCTGCTCAGATCCCAGAAGCGCACGGTGGAGTCCTCCGAGCAGGACAGCAGGCCGGAGCCGTCCGTCAGGAACGCCGTGCGATACACCGGGCCGCTGTGAGCGCGCAGGGTCTTTATCTCGCTGCCCGAGGCGTCCTCGTCATCTGCCTGATTGGAAACAAAAATACATGTCAATGACTTGAGGTGTGGATGAAAACACATTCAAATATTAATATAATAGAAGCGGATCTTTATTGCAATACAATTAATCTGAAGTGTGATTTAGGAACAATGAGATTCAGATATTTTTACAACATTATTACAAAATAGTTGTGTTTTATATTTATTATGTTAATGAAATAGAACATGAAATTAATATTAAAAACGAATTCAAATATTTGTTTGAATACAAGGTTTAAAAATGTATAAATCAATAAAATATAACTGTTCATTTAGTTAAAAAATTGTTGAAGTTGATTGTATTTTACCTCTTTGTATGTCTATGTGGTGTTTTTAATACGCTTTAAGACAAACCATGTGTAATTCATAAGTCGACAGCATTGCTGAGTATTTTCTGCTTAAAACTGCAGTGAACCAAAGACAGTCTCAAAAACACGGTTTGAAATCGCTGGTGTTTCTGACGTCACACACTACCTTGTAACCAATCAGATCAACGTGTGATCGTCAACCAGTGGATCTCTGAGCTGAGTGAGTGAGTGGAGGCGGGGCTCATTTGCATATTCATAGAACCGTATACTAAATGAGGCAAGGGTGTCGAGTTACATTCAAGCTATTTTAAGGCATGAATGTCACAGGGAAAAAAACGTTTTAATATGTAATTTTGGTGATCAAAGATGAGTTTTAAGGGATGAAATTATTGACTACAGGGGGATTTTAACATTTGAATCTACTGTTTGGTTAAAATGAGGATTTCTTTGGATAAAATAAAGTAAAAATGAGGGTGGGGGAACTTAATTCTTTAAACCAACAAATTAAAAGCTGTACACAAATACTACCATGATAAACACCATTTAAATATCTCATTGTAATTTGTTTTGCACTAAAGAAATGAGGCCTTGGGGATGAAATAATGCAGAGAATCTTAATGGCCTTTAAATGTCTTACATGTATGCATGTCAACATTGCCATTTAATTTAATAGCATTCATGTTAGTATTAGTACAAAATAATTCAATAAAATATCAATGCTCATTTGATTAAAACAAAAAGGTTAACGTAAATTAAACTGTATTTTACATCTGTATTTAACGTTTTTACTCTACAAGACCAAAGACTGTTTGGTCAAAACGAGGGTTTCCATTAATAAAATGACGTGAAATAAAAGACTATTTTAGAGCAAATAAATAGAGATACACTGAAAATCATCAAAAGGTTCAAGATTTAGCTTTATGCTCCTAGTCCATTCAGGTATCATCTTTTTCTTAAAACTCATCTTTTCTCTTTGGCTTTTAATATGTAATTTTGTCTCTCTTTTTTTTTTCTTCTCTTCTTCTTAATTTCCGTGTATTTTTAATACTATCGTTGTCCAGCACTTTGGTCTGCCTGCGGACGTTTTTGAATGCGCTCAAGAAACAAATCACCTTGAACTTGATTAGATGCACATACTGATGCTGTGAATGAACGAGTGAGATTGACAGCTGTCACTCACCTCCTCCTCCAGCACATCACAGGCGAGTCTTATTCTGGACACATCGGCCCAGTGAGGCCCGGCCTTCAGCTTCCTGGCCCGCAGACTCCACAGCTTGACGGCGGAGTTGTCGAAGCCCGCCGCCAGCAGACGGCTGTCCGCCGACACCTCGGCCGTGTTGAGCAGCTGATCCGTGTGCTGGAACGCGTAGAAGCAGACGGTGGTGAGCGAAGGCGGACCTTCTCGCACGCGCTTTATGCAGTCCTGCAGCGTGTCCAGCGCCGCCTCGTTCTGCGGTAACCCCGCCGTGACCTCCACTCGCTCCGCCCCCTCAGACCCATCCAGGGCGGCCCATGTGGTGGAGGAAGAGGGAGTGGAGGTGGTGTTTCCCGCTGCGATCCCTGCGCCGTACAGCTGGTAGTCGGTTCGCCGCGATGCCGTCACCTCCACCTGAGGAAACACAGGTGTGAGCCCAAACACTGTACAGTCAAACCAAAAACTATTCAGACACCACAATTAAGGCTGTCAGTTAAACGCGTTATTAACGGCGTTAACGCAAACCCATTTTAACCGCGTCAATTTTTTTTAGTGCGCGATTAACGGTATTTTTGGCCTAGCAAACTTTGTAGTTTTTTTTCACATGCTTTTGCAACAGGACGCGGCTGCGCGGCGCTGCGCTATGAAACCCATTCATTTCAATGGCTTGCGCCGCGCGAGGACGTTTTGTTGCGCCGCTCGACCAAAGCGCAAGCGGATCTAGCTTGACCGGAAACAACAACAGGCACGCCACACACACTTGTTTGGGCTTGCGAGCCGGCCAAATAGTAGGTTAACGTTACGTTTTGAGTGGATGACGAGCGTGAGACGCCGAAACGGATGCCAATAAGATTCTGAATGGAAAGTTTACTTTTAAAAAGTTGCCAAATGGTTCCATTGACGAGACCAAAGTGATCTGTGTGTTTTGTCGTTGTGAACTGAGCTATAATCATCATGGCAGCACGTCCAGTCTGAAATACCACTTGATGATGGCCAAGCACACACACACACACACACACACACACACAGCTGATGCGAATTCTCCGCCCCCTCGTCAATATCAGGACCTCGTCAGTATTTCTTTCACCCTTTTATTGATGGACAATGTTACATTGTGTGAGAGATTATTTGCTCCAAGTGAGAATGTTACTGTGAAATTGAACACTGTATATGTCAATGTTGTTTTCAATAAAAAACATTTGCACAAAGCAAGCCGATCCACTTTTCCATGTTGATAAGAGCATTAAAATGAGAAAAAAGAATGGGACAAAAAGAAATCAAGAGACATTTAGAATAGATAAAAATGTGCGATTAATTGCGAGTTAACTATGACATTAATGCGATTAATCGCGATTAGACATTTTAATCGTTTGACAGCACTAGTAATTTTGTATATTTTCTTTTACTAGTGGGTGCAGGACACTATCGTTCATTTATGTAAGTGAGGATAGCAAAATAAAGTAAACTGTGACATATTATACTCAAAAATTCTTCATACCTGTAAAATTTATACAAATTTGGGACCAAAAATTATTCAGACACTTTGAGCTAACCATGTTTTGCTGAAGTGTTTTTTATTTTTTATTATTGCTAATGCTCTTTTCACACACAGACTGAACAACATGAAGCATTGCTTGGTGATTGTTTGAGCTAAACTGGTATTATCTAATAGTGTAGTTAAATTGAACAGCTGACAGATATTCAACATAATTCATCTGTGAGAGTCTAATGGCTCGTTTCCACTGAGTGGTACGGTACGGTACAGTTCGGTACGCAATTATTTGCGTTTCCACTGTCAAAAGTTGTGAATGGTACCAAAAAGCCGAACCGTACCTTACCACTTTTTGGGTACCCTTCCGTTGGGGTACCTAGCACAGTGGTACGGTACTAAAAGGTGGAGCGACTCACTGCAGAACGGTGATTGGTTGACAGAGTATCGTCACTTGCGCGTGCTACAAGGGCATTAGAAGCATACAGTTGAAAAATAATACTACTGTTATTGTGTCACGAAATGTAGTTTTTCAGGCGAGAAAGTCGTTTTTTAAAGCTCAAATCTGTGGTTTATTTATAGATTTATGATAATTTGAAGATCCATTCCAAGCAATCACCGGACGCTCGGCGCTCGTGCACCCCGCCTGGAGCAGCCTTTCCCCGGCTAGTCATTCTGATGTTTGCCGCTGACTCTGACGTCTCTGTAGTGGTTAAACATGAGATATAATTCGTCTTGTACAGACCTAACAGGCGATCTTTGGTCTCGTGAATCTATAATTCGTTCCCTGGCCAATAGTTTTGGCAGAAGGCTAAGTAGTTTCATATATTCGAGCGCTGATTTTGTATATTTGACTGAATTGTTTGCTTTATGTTATTAAAGCTTTACTGTATATCTTTTTGTACCTTTTACTTATACTTTTATAATGGCTATTATTGATAAAACTGAAATTCAACAAAAATAGATAGCTTTGTCATTTATTTTATTTTATTACAAGATCATCTGTAATGTTGTTTATAAGAACATTTGTACCAATGCAATATGCAATACATTGCCTGGAATATGTTTAGTATTTTTACCACATTTGTGTGCTTATAATGTTTAAAATGTATAAATTAAATCGAAAAGAAGCAGAGTGGTGTTTTATAACATATTTCGTTTTATTGTTGCCTTAAATGTACATAATCGGAGTAGCAGAGCGAGCTGAGTGGCGCTTTCAAGAACGCGCTGTTCCATCAGCAGAATTACTGGACTCGCGTCCTCGGGATCATTCTCCTGAGTCGGACTTTGCGTGGCTACTTGGTATAGAGCCTAATGTGTGTGTGAGACTGTGTGTGAGACGCCTAATGCCAGCGCTTGTTTCTTGTGACAAACATCCCGAGAAGCAAGAACAAGATCTGCTGTCTGTCATCCATTGTTGTTAACTATGTCGCTTTCTTCGCGCGAAAATGACGTCGATCGCTTCTCTCCGGCAAACACCACGCCTATCAAGTAAGGGTACTGTTGGCAGTGGATACGCTAGCCGGATCATGCTGTACCGACCCGAACCGTACCGTACTGTACGCCTCAGTGGAAACGAGCCATAACAGAAGGACGGACAAAACCAGTGAAATATCATCTGATTAGATAATTCTTGTCATATTTTATTACCATTATCTAAACTATAGCGAATAAACTGTGATAATGTGAGAAATGTTGACGTGTCTGAATAAATGTTGGTTAGACTGTAGGTCAGGTTCTCCGAGTACTTCCTGTCAGGCAGTGTTGTGTCACACCTTCACATGCGTGCTGAGCGCCCAGCAGATGGCGCTGTTGTCGTCGCTCTGCAGGTACCGCAGCAGGTAACTGTACGCTTGATCCGTCAGGTGCACCACGTACTTGTGATCCAGGAGGGAACCGAGTTTAGGGTTTGAGGTCACATCCTGGAAGACAACAACAAAACAGGTTCCAGCATGATAGATAAAGCGTGACGACTTCCCTTCTGGCTTGGAAGACTGCATGCGATGTGCTCTATTTGACCCATTTCCAATGTGGATTGTCTAATGAATTTTTGGTTTGTTTATACAAACTAAGTGAACCGTTAAAGTCCCCCTGTGGTGAAAATCAAGCTTTTAATGTTGTTTATATGTCTATTTGGTGTTTTTAATACGCTTTAAGACAAAACATGTGCAAATTCACAAGTCGACAGCATTGCTGAGTATTTTCTGCTTGAAACTGCAGTGAACCAAAGACAGTCTCAAAAACACGGTTTGAAATCGCTGGTGTTTCTGACGTCACACACTACCTTGTAACCAATCAGATCAACGTGTGATCATCAACCAGTGGATCTCTGAGCTGAGTGAGTGAGTGGAGGCGGGGCTCATTTGCATATTCATAGATCCGCGTATACTAAATGAGGCAAGGGTGTCGAGTTACATTCAAGCTATTTTAAGCCATGAAGAAAGAAAAAAACATCTAAATGTGTCATTTTGGTGATCAAAGATGAGTTTTAAGGGATAAAATGATTGACTAAAGAGGGACTTTAACAACTAAAACAATAGTAAAACCAACGGACCTGCAGTGTGAGGGCTCCTCGTAGCAGGTCCACGATGGCTTTCTGCTCAGGGTCCTGCTGGAAGAGCGAGTGAAAGCGCCCGTAGAACGAGTCTACCGCCCCCTTCAGGCCACATCGCGCCATCTCCAGGTGCAGGTAGAGGAAGAGCGGAAACAAGACGCCGCTCACCTCCTTCACTAACGGTGCTTCGGCCTCTGAGGCAGAGAGAACGCTTGTTAAAACCAGAGCACTTCCTCCTGTGGATTAAAGCAGTGTGTGTGTGTGTGTGTCTCACCCTGCAGGAAGGAGCGCAGTCTGGAGAACTGGGTCTCGTACTGCTGCGGGTCTGACTGACACGGGGCGGCCGACACCACATTCGCACAGCTCGACTCCGTCTGAACTGCACAGGACGGAAAGAGAGAGAAAGGGGGGAAGATGAGCATCGCTATGACTAGTGATGGCAATTCTTTACGAATCTTTTGTTCCGAATCAACGGTTCGAAGCGTGCATCAAATTGCCAGAGTCACGTGATTTCAGCAAACGAGGCTTCATTACATCATAACTGTTGATCTCTGTCAACACATGAATTATGAGGAGTCACTGAGAACCAGTGAACAAGTGTCTGTGGGTTTTACCTGATCTCTGATCAGTTTTATACATCTGTAGACGGTTTAATTAGACATTAGTGCAGTTTAAATGAATAATGGTAGTTAAAAGTCTCTTATTGGCCTGTTTAGCTGAGCCATTCATAGAACTGACTAAACAAACCTTAACCTTTAGATCATTCGATAATTGCATTTAAGACTTTACCTTTCAAAAAATGCAAGTGCAATTGATTTGTAAAGGTGTTTTATGCATGTTTGGCCTGAGTTTGTGTTGCATTACCCTGTTCTGACCACTAGGGGTGATTGTTTTCGAAGCCTCGACACGATACGGCACATTTGCTTCAACTGTTTCACCGTTGCACAAGCCTCGATCTGCCCACCACTAGCGATTACTATTACTCAGGGTTTATTTAAATCACACAGCTTAAGTTCAGTCACCCGTCAGACTGGCAGCCATCTCCTCCGCGGACTGGGAGAGTTTGGCCCCCTTCAGAGAGCCATCAGTGTCTATGTACTGCCTCCTCTTCAGGTACTGGGTCACCACGTACTGGATCTGCTCCGTCCGGACACGCTTCATCTCCTGAAGAGAGATCGTAACATATACATTCATGCATCGATTCACTGCAGGCCATGCAACGCACAGTAACGCATGAACTCACATTATTCACTGGCTGGGTCTCGAAACACATCCGTGGGAATCATATCAATCTGAATGTTTGATTCGATTTTAGGGCATCATAAGCATGCTTGAATTTTTGGTTCAATTTTAATTAATCATATACATGCATGCTGAAATGTATGATGCGATTTTTAGAGAATCATGTGCACGGCACGCTTGAATATTTGAGAGAATCATAAGCATATACTCGAATACTTGATTCAGTTTTCGGGAATCATAACCATGCTCGAACATTTAACGTGATTCTAGGGAATCATAAGCATGCTTGAATACTTGATTTGATTTTAGGGCATCATAAACATGTGTTGTGGTTCAATTTGAAAGAATCGTATACATGCATGCCTACATATATGATTTGATTTTAGAAAATCATATGCACGCTTGAATACTTGATTCAATTTTAGGGAATCATAAGTGTGCTTAAACATTTTATATGGTTTTAAGAAATCACAAGCATGTTTGAATAATCGGTTCAATTTTAATGAATCATAAACATGCATGCTCAAATATTTGTTTTGCTTTTAGAAACATACGCACACTTGAATATTTGACAAGAGCATCATACACACTCAAATATCTGATTTAATTTTAGGGAATCATGAGCATGCTTGAACATTTGATATGATTCTAGGGAATCAAAACCTTGTTTGAATATTTGATTTGATGTTAGAGAATCATAAACGTTATCGAATATTTGACGGAATTTTTGAGAATCGGAAGTATGCGTGAATTTTTTATTCGATTTCAATGCATCATATGTGTTTTAACGTTCGATTCGAACGTTCGATTCATTTTCGTTCGAACATTCGGTTACTTTGCGCGGCGCGTTCTTACAGTCGAATCCAAACTGTCGATGGAATGTGTGGATATCATAGGCATATTCGAACATTATATTTGATGTTTTATCAGAGGCGCTTTAGAACTATATAATGCCTCAAAATGCTGTGTAGAAAGACAGCTCGTTAAGATGTTGTGACACAGCCATTCACAGCTGGTTACTTTACTGGTGAGTCAATGGGAGGTGAGCGGACAAGCCAAAACACATATCAATTCATTAGATATACTTAGATAAGATTTATAAATGTAATAAATCCTGCAGGTCCAAATTTACGCGCGGCCTCAATCACTGAGCTCATCATCACACTTCTGCACACTCTAATCTCAAATACACAGAAGTCGTTCCGGTTCATATGTGCTTTACAGTTTGGTAAATATGTTCAACACCTACTGCATATTCCTTATACGACAGTCCTGGAGAAAAGGAGGTGATCAAGAGAAGACCGCAACTCTCCACCGCTGCTCCATTGGTCGCGAGCTCTCTTCTTCAGCGCGTGCACTGACGGCGCGCGGAGATCGCACGCGCGGCACAGCGCCCTCTAGCGCGTCGACCCGTTAAAAACTACTGTAAAGTTTTTTTTAAAGGGATAGTTCACCCAAAAATGAAAATTCTGTCATTAATAACTCGCCTTCATGTCGTTTCAAACCCGTAACACCTTCGTCCATCTTCGGAACACAAATGAAGATATTTTGAATGAAATCTGAGTGCTTTCTGTCCCTCCATTGACAGGCTACGCAACTACCAGTTTCAAGCCCCAGAAAGGTAAAGTAATCCCTGTGACTCCAGCAGTTTACCCTCAATTTTATGAAGCGTCGCGAGTGCTTTGTTTGCCTAAAAATACACAATTTGCCACTTTATTAACAAAATATTAATCTCCAACTAGAGCACAAGGACACATCGTATCCATGGAGATTGAAAAAGATATGTTTCACTCTAGAATAAAGTACAGAAATAAATGAGAAATTATATTTAACACCACCATGCTGAGATTGATGCATTTTGGTGCAGACACATTTGAGTTATTATAATATGCTCCAGTTTCATTTATGCATATTTTAATATAACTGTTATAGAGTGAAGTGAAACTACACAACCTCACATATAATGTGAGATTGTCAAGCGCTTGTCCTGAAACACTGACCCAGAATCAGTTTAATGTCTCAACCACACACACACACACACACACACACACAGGAGCAGCAGCATTAGCGCATGCGCGTTTGAATGACGCATATTGTGTGCGCTTGACTGTAGTGAGCGCGCGGTAAAAGGTTTGTCCAAAGTTTATCGCGTTTCGTTGCCTTCGGATGAGTTTCTGTCCCTGGTGAACAGATCGCGGGTCCAGTATGTTCACTCCCCGCGGCACACCGAGCTCAGGCCGCAGACAGGCGCCTCGCACCGGGGGTCGGAGAAGTGTGAGCGCCGTCCAGCCCGGGCATCTGTTCTCTCCACGCCGCTCCGCTGTCACGGCCAGGTAAAGCACAGTAAACACACTGAGAGATTGCGTTGTGCACATGGTAATCTGAACAAGAACCGTGAGAAACCATTCAAAAATCATATTTTCCCACAAAAAGGTATTTATATTCTCGTGTGACACAATACTATTTTGGATTATCATGTAAACACTGTAGTACATAAATATGGTAATCATTCAGTATCTAACGTTAGTGTATATATTATAATTATATATATCGAGTTACCATGGTATAATCATGTGATACCATCACTGCACTTTTTTTGTTTATAACAGAGTTTTGTAATGCATTAAATCTTTAAATTCTGCAAATAATAAAAAAAATTCAATTATAAGTTATTATTTGCTTAGTATTATTCATATATATATATATATATATATATATCTATAATTTAATTATTATTAATATAAACATTATATTATAAAACATATTCAGTTTCAGTCTGTTTTTTAGAAACTAAACAGTGACCAGCTAGTAGGAAATTAGTCTAGTTTTACGGCACTTTTATGATTGCGAAACATTGTAAAAATACATAAATACAAACATATTCAATCTTCAGTCGTGATAGTTTTCTTTCACAATTAATACTGAATGTGACCAGCCGTTTCCATAATGTACAAAAAAAAAAGATTACTTTTGTTTTCGAGCTGATTTGTGAGAGCATCTCTCTTCTTTCTCCAGATCTACTCCCACGCGAGTTCAGAGTCATGCCGTTGTTGATTCGTGTAATTTTGATGTACAGACTTTCGGATCATCTCTACCTGTCAAAGTCATGGAGGCGTTGACCATGGCGGATGGTAAAGATTGGTGTCTTTAACTTTACCAAGCCCTCTGTCTCAAAAAACCTGGCAATCTGTCTACTTGGGTGGCATCTTAGGCACTGGACCAACCAAGGCAGATCTCTAGTTTTTGAGAGCAGATCCAGTGTTGGTATTTGTGCGAAGGTTTTTACGATGTATGATATTGTGTCTGTTGCAGTGGACGATCAGATCTCTGTGAAGGTGGAGGCGTCCGGTTGGGCGTGGATGGTTTGTGGAGAGCATCTGGTCGTCTGGAAAGTGTCTCAGACGTCTGTGGCAAAGGTCAGAACGAGACACTATTGTTTGCTGCTGCATTTGCTGCTGTGACAGTTTGCATGAACTTTATGCGTTTGCTGTGATTGCAGCTGTCAGTGTGTAAAGACCTCCAGCTGCCGTCCAGTGAGTTTGCGTACAGCGCCGATCTCATCTCCATCAACTCCTCCGGTCCACTCGATCATGCAACCATACAGGTGAGATCTTGCATCTCTGAACGTTACCACAGGAGGTCTAGAGTCGAGTCAAGTCATCGTTATTATATAGCGCTTTATACAATACAGGAAAATAACAGAATCAATAATGCAAACTTCATTAAATATGAGATCTCAGCTGTAAAGCAGCTCTAAAGAACAAAATAGTGCCTTTTTTTTTAGATCATGTCAGTTCAACGTTGATTCAGTTTAGTTCAATAACAGTGTCAGGGTTGCACTTAATTGATAGTGTCAGTGCAGTCAAATCCATAATATTACTGAATATATGAATATAAACCCTGTGATGCAACTCTATGCAAATGTGTTTTTCACAGTCCATCAGTGCTTTGGCCGTGTCTCCGGACGGCTCGGCCCGGTTCTGGCCCAGTCTGGCTCACGAGGGGACTTACTCTGAGATCTCTCTGGACCTGGGTGAACACTTGTGCAACTACGTGGCAGCTGTTAAGGTGGGCTATCAGGCAGTGTAAGAGTCCTATAAGAGGTCCATATTGTACAATTCAAATATTGTGTTTGTAAAATGTAATTTATTCCTGTGATCTCAAAGTGTGCGCACACACATATATATATATATATATATATATATATAGGGGTGTAACGATACCCTCATGTCACTATTTTAATACGTACCACAATACTGTACTCACGACATGATATTATTGCGATACTCCAAGACATATGGTAAAAGGTTAACAAAAAAACTAAATTTGATATTACATTGTGTGTGTAACTGTAAATGAATATCTTGGACTTGGTGCTGGAAACCCAAAGCACGGGACAACAGAGACACCAGAATAACAATATTCATGATTCTGAAGCTGAAAATACTTAATTATTTTAGAGCGAATATTGCACTCTGTCACTGACTAGATATATTTAAAATCATGATGGCCACTTTTAACTGGTAACATTTGGCATTATCAGGACCCACGAATATTCCCCCATTGCATTATTATACATTATATTCAACATTATATATAGTAGTTTAATGTAGTACTGACACCAAAACTCTGTACACAATACATATTGATGCATTTTTGTATTGCGATATATTGTGACACGATATATTGTTACACCCCTATATATATATATATTAGGGCTGTCAATCGATTAAAAATTTTAATCTAATTAATTACATACTCTGTAATTAATTAATCTAAATTAATCGCATGCACAATCTTACAATGTTTACATGGTACAATTTCTGGTAAGCTACGTTTTTATTATTATTGCTTGACACAAATTTCACGATTTCAATTTAATTTAATTCTTGTGATTTGATGCAATATTGACTCATTTGGATAAATATTAGGTACACAAGATAGGCATTCATTTTTCTCAAGGAAAAAAAACAATCTCACCCAATGCTGTAAAAATACCATATCAGCTGGTAGTATTTAAGGTTAAAAATAGCTGCATTTAATTGATAGTGTCAGTGCAGTCAAATCCATAATATTACTGAATATATGAATATAAACCCTGTGATGCAACTCTATGCAAATGTGTTTTTCACAGTCCATCAGTGCTTTGGCCGTGTCTCCGGACGGCTCGGCCCGGTTCTGGCCCAGTCTGGCTCACGAGGGGACTTGTGATTTGATGCAATATTGACTCATTTGGATAAATATTAGGTACACAAGATAGGCATTCATTTTTCTCAAGGAAAAAAACAATCTCACCCAATGCTGTAAAAATACCATATCAGCTGGTAGTATTTAAGGTTAAAAATAGCTCAAATTAAATATAATGCGTGTTTATTACAAATAACAACTTTGATATAAGTAAAAAATATAATACATATGTAATATAGCAGTAGGCTACATAAATTTAGGAAAACACACCCTATAGCTCTTTTTTTATAGCCAACTATAACGTGCTATATGGTCATGAAATGGCTTTCCTGAGGTAACTTAGGCTAAATGTTATGTGACATAATTGTTCTCCAGCTGTTTTATTGACCTCTTTTCGCGGTTGAAAAACACTGATTGATCGAAGAATATACATTTTGGTAAGTTTTAGGCTGCCCTACTGTATCTTTCAACATTGTTCATTCGTGTTTATTTACTATTAGCTAGAGATGATCGGTTCACGTGCCGCAATAGGGATCTGTCATGTCACATTTACAAGCGCCAAAACGGTATTTATTGTTTGATTTTTGTAATAAAATTGACAGAATCTGAGTACTGAGATTTTTTAAATATCATAATAACGTCGGTCTTGTCTGTTTCCGTGTCCTCTCTTTTGCGATTTTTCTGTGCGTGAGAAAATGGTTGTGTGACGTGAGAGCGCGTGAAAAGTTACAACACACACACACACACACACACACACACACACACACACACACACACACACAAGCACGCTTTCTCTCAGACACACTCACCGACTCACGCACACACTCCTGGATGCTTTGCATTGATGTGGTACTTTAGAGTTGACGAACTCCGTCAAACAATGATCCAAGCAGCGCGTTCTTGTCTCCCTCCTTTTTACACGAATGGTGGCTACGGCTAGAACGGCTCCGCAAAGGTCAAAACGGAATGAATTAATCTGCGTTATTTTTTTTAACGCGTTATTTCTTCTCAGATTAATTAATCGAAGTTAACGCGTTATTTTGACAGCCCTAATAAATATACAGGTGAAACTCGAAAAATTTTAATATCGTGCAAAAGTTCATTTATTTCAGTAATTCAACTTAAAATGTGAAACTAATATATAATATAGACTCATTACATGCAAAGTGAGATATTTCAAGCCTTTATTTGTTATAATTTTGATGATTATGGCTTACAGCTTATGAAAACCCCAAAGTGAAAAGGTTTTCATAAGCTGTAAGCCATAATCATCAAAATTATAACAAATAAAGGCTTGAAATATCTCACTTTGCATGTAATGAGTCTATATTATATATTAGTTTCACCTTTTAAGTTGAATTACTGAAATAAATGAACTTTTGCACGATATTAAAATTTTTCGAGTTTTACCTGTGTATATATGCATATCGTCGCTGCCCGAAGAAACTCACGTATGTCCAAAACGGTTACTTTTCAGGAAGTGAAAAAAACACGTAATTTAAAAAAGCAGTTGAACGTAGCGTTGTCATACTTGGTACGACAACTTTATATGTAACCATATTCTTGCCAGTGTAATGATATAATCCACATTTGACCAAAATCGAGTTTAAATGGACATACGTGCATATTTTACAGTAACGGTGGTCAATACGCGTTTTTTCCGATCATTACCGGTAATTAGAATGACCCAGTCGCGTTTCATATTGACAGATAAATAGGCTACGCTCTTTATTAAATAGCTTACGTCTCAGTTTATTAAATACGCTCAGTTTATTATATGTCTCTTGCAAACTATGAAGGGACAATGAATCAATACACTGACATGGCAATGGTAGACTGATAGGGGGAAGCACAGGCGAAGCACTGCTACTTGGGCGCAGAGATAGGCTATCAAGCAACACCTGAAATAAAGCTAGCCACAAAGAACCGGTGAAAGTAATGATTATGCATGAAACATTTGAATTGTTGATATAGTTGATAAATTGATAAAGTTAACGATGCAGACTCGCCATCTTCGCAGTAGCCGTGAACGCGCCTAGAGCGAAATGCACACTTAATATGAATTAGCCTAAGCAGAGAGTAGTCAATTTCTTTTAGTTTTTAATTGTTTTGTTTAAAAGTACACATTTCAAGCTTTCTATAGATATACAGGTCTTTGTGTCCTGATTATATTGCCAACTATATTTGCTTCTTATTTATTAATCCAGGCAAATTTGTTGATGAAACATTGATTAAAATGAAGATACAATTTATACAAAACGAAATTTTCAAGCAAAAATAATATTCGAAGATCGCTGGGTATTATTTGATTATTAGCATGTGAGCAAAGCGGAGCGGTGTGACGCTTATAAGTTAAAAAACTTAAACATACGTTTCATATTTATGTTTAAATAATATAATGTTATTTTTTTTATTTCATCTATGTTGATTATATGAAAACGGAACCGCATGAGATGAGTAAGATAGGATCATAAGATGACCAATAGGCCTATATCGGAAAACATTTGGAATGGGTCAGATTTTGATCTTCTAAGTTTTGTTTTGTATAAATTGTATCTTCATTTTAATCAATGTTTCATCAACAAATTTGCCTGGATTAATAAATAAGAAGCACTTTATATGAAGTGTGCTTTGATATGATCGTCAACTTTATCAACAATTCAAATGTTTCATGCAAATTACTTTCGCCGGTTCTTTGTGGCAAGCTTTATTTCAGGTGTTGCGTGATATCTCTGTGCCCAAGTAGCAGTGCTTCGAAACTTCACGAGACCGGCGAGATGCATCCACAGGGTGGGAGATACGCGGCGTGATTGACAGCTTTGACACCAAATGGATATACGTGAAAATCAGATTACATGATTTCACAACTTTTCATTGGTCATTTAGATAATGTGAAGCATGCTGTATACGGAAATGAACCTGGACATTCTATCCGTCGAAAAATCTCAAAATCGGCAAAATGGACATACGCGGTTTTCATCGGACAGCGACAATATGTTCTTGTTTGTGGGGATTGTGCTTGTATAATATCCTTTACTTTTATTATAGGACTTTTCTTTTCTCTTCTTCCATGAACTGTTTCTCTTGCTCTTTCAGGGCGGTAGTTTCATCGTGTCATCGTACCGCGGGCACCTGCTCCGGCTCGCCCCGGACTCGTCCGGTAAACTGCACCAGAGGCCGGTCCAGCAGGGGCAGGGGATGCTGTCGGGGATCGGCCGCAGAGTCTCCAGCCTGTTCGGCATCCGCGGCCAGCCAGCCGACCTCACCGTCAGTACCGTTAGATCCAGATCCTGCTTTTCATTTGATTTGATTACTACCTTGTTTAAATTAAAGGGTTAGTTCACCCCAAAATGAAAACTCTGTCAGTAATTACTCGCCCTCATGTTGTTCCAACCCCGTAAGACTTTCGTTCATCTTCAGGACACAAATGAAGATATTTTTGATTAAATCTGAGAGCTGGATCACTCCTCCATGGGCTTCTTAAGGGATTGAAACTTGCCGGCCCAGAAAAGTTATAAAAGACATAGTTAAAATAGTCCGAGTGACTACAGTGGCTCAATCTTAAGTTTATCAAGCGACGAGAATACCTTTTTGTGCGCAAAAAAACAAACAAAGATAACGACTTTATTCAACTATTCATTTCCTTCTCTGTGGGCCTCGAGATTTCACGTAGTGTAACAGCGCAGCGCTTCTGTGTTGCACGTCACACGCAGGCTCACTATTGGCCGACGCTGGTCATGTGTGTGTGATGCGTGACGTACAACCTAGAAGCGCTGCGCTGTTACACTACGTGAAATCTCGAGGCCCACAGAGAAGGAAATGAATAGTTGAATAAAGTCGTTATCTTTGTTTGTTTTTTTGCGCACAAAAAGGTATTCTCGTCGCTTGATAAACTTAAGGTTGAGCCACTGTAGTCACTCGGACTATTTTAACGATGTCTTTCATAACTTTTGGGCCGGTCAGTTTCGATACCTTAAGAAGCCCATGGAGGAGTGAGACAGCTCTCAGATTTAATCCAAAATATCTTAATTTGTGTTCCGAAGATGAACGAAAGTCTTACGGGGTTGAACAACATGAGGGCGAGTGATTACTGACAGAATTTTTGTTTTTGGGTGAACTAACCCTTTAATACATTTTAAGCTAACTGTGATTTTTGTATATTATGTACATTTCTGAAATACATAACTTAGACAGTTACCTGATCACAGATCACTCTAAATTGTAATGTGGACTCATGCACTTTCTGCTTTGAAACGATGTGTATTATGAAGAGCGCTACACAAATAAACGTGAGTTTGCTCAAGCGCTGACGGGGTGTTTCTCTGCTCAGGTGTTCAGTGTGTTGTGGGCGAAGGAAACCGGCGGCCTGTACTCTCTCAGCTCGTGTGGTCTCAGTAAATGGGAGGTGGATGAGAACAGTGAGACACAGGTGTTGAGCTGGAGCACCAATCAGATCATCTCAGACAGCATCACCGACGCCATCTGGGTCAGAAACATTCATTGGAAGCTTTTAGAATTATATAGAAATGAGCTATATGTGATGACTGGTGATGATACTGTATTTTGTTACATATTATAACAGTTTAAAATAACAGTTTTCTATGTGAATATATTGTAAAATGTAATTTATTCCTGTGATCAAAGCTGAATTTTCAGCATCATTACTCCAGTCTTCAGTGTCACATGATCCTTCAGAAATCACTCTAATATGATGATGTGATGCTAAAGAAACATTTCTGATTATTATCAATGTTTAAAGCAGTTGTGCTGCTTCACATTTATGTTGAAAATGATACATTTTTTCAGGATTCTTTGATAAACAAAGTTCAAAAGAACATATCATTTTATTATAAATGTCTTTACTGTCACTTTTGATCAATTGAATGTGTCCTCACTGAATAAAGCATTTAGTCTTCCTATGAAATGACATATATAGGTGTAATAATATTATTTTCTTGTCTTATAGGACTCAGAAAGCAACTACTCAGAGATCAAGAAGGGAGTGAATGTCTCTTATCTGGACATGCAGTACAGCAAGTGAGAGCTGAATATTATGTTCAAATGAAACTAATGCACTCATACAGTCCATCAACAGCTGATGCTTTGTGTTTCTCAGCGCGGGGCCTGTGGTGTTGGCGGCAGCATGGCATCCGGGTGACACTCCTTGCGTGGCGTATTTCTGCCTGGTCACTCTTGCAGAGAACGCAGCGCCCTCCCCGGACCTGCTCACTGTGGAGGTCACCAGATACAACCCGCCCTTCCAGGTACACCATTCAACCGATCATCTGAATGTGTAGACTGAGAGCTTCTTGAATTAAAGGAGTAGTTCACTTCAGAATTAAAAGTCCCTGATAATTTATTTACTCACTCCCACGTCATCCAAGATGTTCATGTCTTCCTTTCTGCAGTCGAAAAGAAATATCCATATAGTGACTTCAATGGGGTCCAACGGGTTGAAGGTCCAAATTGCAGTTTCAACGGCTCTACACGATCGAATAAGGGTCTAATCTAGCCAAGCCATCGCTCATTTTCTAAAAAAAAATAAACATTTATATACGTTTTAACCACAAATGTTCGTCTTGCACTTGCTGTGATGCGGCACACATTACGTAATCACGTTGAAAGGTCACGTGTGTTCCGGTTCAGAAATGTAGGGTAGGGGAAAAGCTCCATCTCATTCTCTCCTCCAACTTCAAAATCGCCTGACATCCTTGTTTTACCTTTTATTTATTTATTTTGTAAATGGCATTTGACGTAGTCTTTGCACATTCGCTTTGTAAACACTAGGTCGGCACTTCCGCCTACGTGACGTTTCAACGTGATTATGTAATGTGTGGCGCATCACAGCTAGTGCAAGACGAGCATTTGTGGTTAAATATATTTATATATATATATTTTTTTTTTAAATGAACATTGGTTTGGCTAGATTAGACCCTTATTCCTCGGCTGGGATCGTGTCGAGACTTTGAAGCTGCACTGAAACTGCAATTTGGACCTTCAAACCGTTGGACCCCATTGAAGTCCACTATATGGAAAAAAAAAATCCTGGAATGTTTTCCTCAAAAACCTTAATTTCTTTTCGACTGCAGAAAGAAAGACACGAACATCTTGGATGACGCAGGGGAGAGTAAATTATCAGGAAATTTGCATTCTGAAGTGAACTGATCCTTTAAAGTTACAATATGTAGGATTTGTTGCAGTAAAATATCCAGAAACCACTAGGCCAATGTTATATATTTTGTTTAGTTGATTACTTACAATATCCCCAATGTTTCCAACTATTTGTAAATCGTGAGAAAATTGCGATTTTAACCAAGGAAACGGGGCGTGTGAGCAGGGGTGAGGAGTCGCCAGCCAATGACGTCATATCCGCGTTACCCTCGGTTTCCGCTCGTACTGCCATAGTAACCATGGCGACAGACGTGGACAACTGGGTTATGCTTAGCAGGACGCTCACGCTGTTGTTGCTTTGTTCAAACATTATGGACCATGGCAAGCAGACTTTGAGACAAAAAGAGGACTAGAACGAAGATGAAAATCTTTCAAAATGCCGAGAGCTCACGTCCGCGACTAACTTCGACTTGACAGAGACGCGAGTGTTGCATATGCTTAATGCTTTGCGTCATCGATATACGCCTTTGTTATTGTAAGAGGTTAGCGACCCCTGGTGGTGAAAAATCCTACATATTGTACCTTTAAAAGTCATGAGAACTAAATACAACTGAATGAGTTCTGTACTGGTTTTGTCCGTCAGAGTGAGGACGAGCTGCAGAAGACACGTTTGGTGTTGCCCGAGCCGTCGAGTCCCGCTGCGTACCTCTATAATGAGGAGCTGGTGTTTGCTTGCAGCACGGGAGCGGGACGCGGAGGTCTGGCAGAGGAGAAGATCTCCTTCAACTCTCCAGGTACATCCGTCGGACTGCCAAACCAAACGAAGAAGCTAGTCTTCCTCCTGTAGTTGATCTCGGTCTGTTCTCTCCAGGTGATCGTATCCGTGGCGGTGGGGTGTGTGCCGGTCTGCCGGTGTTTTTCTCCCAGAACAGTGGACTGGTTGCCATTTTAGCAAGAGAAAGCGCTTCCATCCTGCCCGAGACCATGGAGGATTCGCTCTGCACTTCAGTGGCTGGACCTGGACCTGAGGTCTGGAGTCAATTTACTTAAAGCGGGCATGATTTTATATATATATGTATGTGTGTTAGAGCTGCACGATTAAACGTTAAATGATCACGACCTCAATTCAAACACGCAATCTCATTCCTAAATGACTTGAAGTATCCCAGGAGTATTGGGATATAAGTTTATAGTTCAGATATAAACACTGATGTCTACGGTAGCGATCAAAATAGAGTAAATCACCTTTTGAAAGTTACTTGATGCTTCAAATAACAACTGTATTAATTGCATCGTTACACCAGTAGGTGGCGATAAGTGACCGTTAGAAAATGTATTTGTCATTGATGAATCATTCATTCAAGAGATTTTATTTTATTTTTTTCAAAAATGCGGTTTCATCCAGTAATGAAACAAGTGAAGTAGTTATGAGCGAGTGGTTGAATCATTCACTCAACCCGTTTTTAAAAATATTTCAGATTAATTAAACATTTTTAATAGACTGCAGCAATTGACATTTTGTCAGAACCTCTTGGAAATTACATGCCATTTTGTTTAGTTGTCTGTTCATGTTTATCAATTTAACCAGAATCGTGCAGCTCTGGTGTGTGTGTATTCCAAATGGATTGTACATTAAATTAAATATATGTATATTTGTCATCTTTTCAGGGCACTCCGTTAGAGACGCCACCCAAAACAGACATGGTGGCACAGGAGGACAAAACTAAACTGCTGAAACAAGCTTTCCTACAGTTCTGCCGGTGAGTTTCCTTCGTGTCACAGACGCTTCTGTCCAGTGGCTGAAGCTCACAGATCATTTGTTTGATCTGCAGTCACGATCTGATTGGTGCTCAGAGCATGGTGGACGAGCTCTTCCCCAGCGATGGAGAGGGAGGAGCAGAGCTGGACGCCATTGTGACCCAGATTGATCTGGATCTGGTGGACGACTACCCTGCATGTGACCCCCGCTGGGCCGAGTCTGTTCCTGACGGTGAGAGATGGATGAGGAGACAGACTTTCAGTTCGGCCCGATAAATTAGTTCACCGCAACCGTCCGAAAATGAATGCGAGTGAATTACCGTAATACAAATTTCTGGCCATAAATAATTCTTGCTAACCATGAAAGTATATTTTTCATTATTTTTATCATTAAATTTTTGAATGCATCATTAATTGCATGAATTAAACAACATATGCATGCAAAATAATTAAAGGTGCTCTATGTAACTTTTCTTCTAAAATGAATCCTTTTTTTATTGCCTGTGTGTGAAGTGGTTGTAATCACACATTAAAATGATCCACTTGTCGGGTTTTGCTATTACCTCTGAAGGCCAGTATTCCTATTTCTATGTGAAGTCTCCGGGTCGGATTTACCGCGAAATCCAACGGATGTGACGTGCATGCGCGCTCCCGAGCCTCTCTCCTTATATACAGTCTATTGTAGACGGTCAGGGAGTTACGTCCGGTTAAAGGCGCACGTTTTTCGGCTTATATCTCAGTCAATCTTTGATCAATATTCCCAAGACTCTAATCGTTCGTAGTGCTGGACGGGGTCTTTCGAACGAGCCCACCCCCGAGGTCCAACTCGCCCGGCTCCCCGAGTTATAGCCGTTCGAAATCGGGGGTCCCAGCGAACGGCGATCCGGTAGGGGGCATCCCCGAGGCCCGCCACTCTAGCGTTCGGGCAAGGGTTCCCCTGGGACCTCCTCCCCCGAGTTTGAGCTCTCTGGGTCTTTGACTTCCAAAGATACGAGCGATTTTCTTCTGAGATCGTTACGTCTCCGGCGTCCGCAATTTTGCAGCGCGCCCGATGGTTTTCTGCTAATATCTCCGCGAAAACACCACCAAAAACTATGGAACTTATATGGTGCTTTTCAGCTCGACTAGATGGTCCCAACGAGCTCGGTGCTCGCCGAATCCGTCTAGTATTCGCCGAGATATTTGCGTAATAGACGGTATTGTCTATGAGTTCGAGCACGCTCTTGTAAAACTTGGTTGCAATCTGAAACATCACCACTAGAGGCCGCTAAAAGTTACATAGAGCACCTTTAATATTATTATTACTATTAAATGAATTCTATATTATCATTTTATATGTATGTGTGTGTATATATATATATATATATATATATATTCATTAAACGCAAATAATTAAATAAAATACAAGTACAAATAATTTCCAAAATTATATATATTATATTATTTATTATGAGTTAAATAATAATACAAAAAGTAAATTATATATACTGTGTGTGTGTATATATATTAAAATATATATTTTTTTTATTTTTTTATTTTTTGAGTGAAATTATTTATTCATTAATTAACTATTTAGAATTTTTTGCCTATAAATTCATGAGATAATTTCTGGTCAAAATACACCCGTCACTAAATCACTATTTTTCTTTTGTGTCTTTTTGTGGAGGGTATTGTTCGCATGTGTTGTCACGTTGACTTGAAGTTAAATTTAAGAAGGTACATCCAAGGGTTACATTTGTTAATTTTGGACCCTGGTAAATGTGTAAACGATTGTGTGTTTTGTCCTGTAGAGGGCGCTGGATTTACACTGACGTCACTGATCCTGCTGCATCAGTTGGAGGATAAGATGAAAGCTCACCGCTGCCTCATGGACTTCCTGCTTCAGGTTCCTCAACACACACACACACACAATCTGTGAGACACGTTTCATCCCTCACACAGCGCTCAACAGTGTTTTTTCTCTCCGTCTGCTCTACAGACAGGTCTTCTAGACCGCCTCACTTCCACAACAGAGCGCTGGTCCCCGATGGCCACGCGACTCTTGCTATGCGAACATGCAGAGAAGCTCTCGGCCGCCATCGTGCTGAAGAACCATCATGCCAAGCATCCCGAGCTGTTGAACACAGCCATCCTATCAGCCCTGAAGAAGAACGGCGCCGAAATATCAGCCAACCTCACGCCCGCCGACGTGTTCTTCAGAGAGGTGTGCGAGACTTCAGCCCACCGTTCATCGAAACTCGAATGAAGGACACGTATTTATCTCATGTGTGTCCCTCCAGGTGTCTCAGATCTCCTCCATCTTTGAGTGTCTGTTGGATGAGGAGGAAAAAGCTTTAAAAGAGCATCCGGATGCCGCCAGGTGGGCCGAGGTCGTTCTCAACGTCAATGACATTGTCAAGGTGCCCAGATTTTTTTCACCTCTTCATCAAATCATGCAGTTATATCAGTGTGCCAGGTCCAACATATCGAAGTACCGTATTTTCCGCACTATAAGGCGCACTTAAAAGCCTTTAATTTTCTCAAAAAACTACAGTGCACCTTATAATCCGGAGCGCCTTATATATGGATGGTGAACACACGTTCACCAAGACGGGGAGACAGCGCCGAGCGACTTACGCCACTATCTGCCAATGGATCGTGGATGCCTGGGCTGATCTATCAGTCTCATCTGTGATCCGAGCTTTCACGAAGGCAGGAATAATCTCTTTATTCAGCCAGCTCACATACCCGTATTTACCCGTAGTTTTCGGCCGAAGTCCACAGTAGTTGATTGTCGAGTTGGCGCGCGCGATCAAACCTCCTCCGTGTGTTCAACATCTGATCCGGATGAACTATCCATTTGAGCTAATATTCTCATAACACCACACAGCACCGTCATCGGCTGACAGCTGACAGTCTGAGTCTCCACTGTTGCTTAGTTACCAATGATCTCGCGCGCGCGCACTCGACAATCGCCTACTGTGGACTTCGACCGAAAACAGGAAGAAAATACGGGTATGTGAGCTGGCTGAATAAACATCATTTTTATTCATATCTTTCACATTTACTGCAGTCAGATTCACCGTGTTCACTCACATGGCTGTGCACTTGTAATGACACATTAAGGTTGTTAAGAGGCTAAAAGCAGGTTTAAAACTTGTCCCGTTTAAGTCAACAGGGTGCAAATTTTAAAAAGAGGATAACACGGTGTAGGCAACACCGGTTTTTGTGGTTGTTATCTGTACTGACAGCACTCCAAATTTACAAAAAATGAGCTCAATGTTAAAATTGACCGGAGTTTTCCTTTAACGTTTGAACAACGTTACCATGGGAGTGAACGGAGTTGTCAGAACGCTTAATAAAGTTTGACTTTATCTGACTGTTTTGTTGACATTCCCTTTAGCACATCTAGTGTATGCATAACGCAAACCCAGTCAAACGTTTGACTGCAGTATCTCATGCGCCTTATAATCCGGTGCGCCCTATATATGAAAAATGTTCTAAAATAGGTCATTCATTGAAGGTGCGCCTTATAATCCGGTGCGCCGTATAGTGCGGAAAATACGGTACTCGTCTTTTATTCCATAAAGAGAGAAAATCTGAGGCCTTGTCCACATTAATACCTTTTCATTTGAAAACGCATCTTTTTCTTTCCATTGGCCTTCTGTCCACACTGAGACGGCGTTTTTAGCCATGAAAACGAAGCTTTTTGAAACCGCTGGATTCGCGTTGTAGTGTGGACTGAAAATGGAGGTATTTAAAAACGATGATGCATGTTTAGTCATGTGACGCATATTAAACCCATAGATATTCATGTTTATACCGGTATTGTGCTTATGTGCTATTCACTTTCACACTGCTGCTAAAATATGTGACTTCACACACTCTTCATATCACAGGCCTGCAAAGACGACAGAAAACTCACTCGCATTTGCTGTCCTGATGAAACACGAGAGCAGTTTTAGACCAAACATATAATGATGAGTGAGAGCGACCTGACGCATCAGTGAATGAGGAGATATTGTGCTAAATAAAATGATCCTGTCAGAAGAATTGCGTGATAACTTATTTATTTTTCTGTCTGGATCATCTCAGTGAGCGCTTATAAGGGTTTACACATTCGCTGTAAGGTGAATGTAGCGTTTTCCAACGTTTCAGTGAGGATGAGAAACCTTTGGAAAACACTTGAAAGAGCTAATGTGGACTGAGAGCATTTTGAAACGAAAACGCTGTTTTCAAATCTGTCCGGATTCATGTAGCATTCACTTGCACGAAATGAATTTTGTAAGCACTTAGAAGCACAGGTGTTTTCAAACATTAGGATGCTGCAAAAATCTTGTTGAAAACAGTGTATACACGGACTTAAAGCTACAAAAACTCATGAGCTCCACGAGAATATTTTGCACATCATCTTCCTGGTCCCTGAGTTTGTTCAAATGAGTAATCATCGTGTTTTGTGTGGTAGGATATGCTTCAAGCAGCGGCACAGTACCGAGAATCCAAAGCATCTCTGTACAGAGGACCAGAGAACTGCAGCCCTGAGCCCGAGTACATCCCATGGACAGGTACACACACACATACACACCTCTGAATGGACTTCCTGTGCTTTTCTGTGTTACAAATACTAAAGCAGCTCTCCATCAACATGGATGTCATAGCTTGTCCATCTTCCTCTCTGTGGTCATTAAAAATCCCAGGATGTCCTTCGGAAAAAGATTAGGGGTGTAACCCCGGCATCCTGGCCAAATTTACCCAGTGGCCTCTGTCCATCATGCCCTCCTAATCATCCCCATATTTACCATAGACAGTAATAGAAATGGACACAGCGACCCCACAGACTTCAACGGAGAAAAGTAAAGCATTAGAAGCACTCACTTCCTGATGGCTGAGCGACTGTGCAGACTCAAACTGAGCTTGACGACATAGATGTGACGTGACGTCTTCTAGTAGCTGTGTCTTTGTCCTGTTGCTTCTATTGACTCTATGGGCTTCTCCCTTGACTTTATGCCTCCACGTCCCCCCAGATTGCCCGCGAGCTTTTCCTCCTGTCTATACGGTCATTTCTCTACTGTGCGACAGAGAGTCATGTGGTTATGACGCAATAGTTAGCCTATTTTTACAAAAACTGCTTCTACGGGGCCATAACGTAAGATACAAGGTAATGGAGCCTTTTATACATTGCCGTGTTTCTTTAGAAATAAACAATGGACAAATGGAGTCTTTAAACGCCTCAGATGTAAAGTTATTCGCTGTCAAAGTGACACCAAAATGAATGGGAGTCAATGGAAATGCTAACAGCAGGAGAAGGCTTGCTAGCCAATGGCGGCCCCCGGGGAGACTTCAGTTTCCGGCTGGTGGATTACCCCCTTGGTATTTACTGATTGGCTTCATCACTCTGTCTCCTCTCCACCAGTAAGCTGGAGTGTGGTGGCCGTTCTGGCACAGTGTGGTTGCCGTCGCATCATCCAGGTGGAGGTTTAGGAGCTATATAAATGTAACCAATGATTATAATTGTAAAATCGTCTCAGCCTCAGGAGGAGTCGGCGGGGTTCGGAGCGTCATCACACGGCAGCACGAGCTGATCCTGCACGCGGCGTACCCTCACGCTGACGCAGAGCTGCGCGCCGTCCTGAGCGAGCAGCTGGTGGCGCTGTTGGACTCTCTGCTGAGCGGCTACGTGGCTCAGCTAACGTCTCTCCGCCGCTCAGGACAACAGGAACGCTACGACACGCTGGAGAACGAGTACACGCAGAAGCGCTCGGAGCTGCTCGCACCTCTCTGTGAGTGATTTGGGGATTGGTCAGTTCACCTGTCGGTCAATGGTCTTTCTCTGTTTAAATGGCCAGATTGTATGATTAATACACGTGTGTGTTGTGTGTGATTCTCTCAGTGGAGTTGGGTCAGCATCAGTGGGTCGCAGCGCTGGCGGAGAAATACTGTGACTTTGACATATTGGTGCAGTTGTGCGAGCGGACGGATAACCAGAGTCGACTGCAGCAGTACATGGTCAAGTTCGCTGATCAGGTAACAAACCCAAAAATGGTAAATGTAAATGGACTGCATTTATATAGCGCTTTCACAGACCCAATGGCCACCAAAGTGCTTTACATTTTGCCTCACATGCACCCATTCATACACCGACGGCGGTGTCATAAACATGCATCACTGTTCAGAAGTTTGGGATCTTCAGTACAATTAATAAATTTATTCAGCGAGGAGGCATTACAATATTTAAAAGTGGCAGTGAAGACATTTATGATGTTACAAAAGATTTCTATTCCAAATAAACGCTGTTCTTTTGAGCTTTCTAATCGTCAATGAATCCTGGAAAAAATCTCTGATGGTTTCCACAGAAATATTTTCAACTGTTAATAATCAGAAATGTTTCTTGAGCATCAAATCATCAGATTAGAGTGATTTCTGAAGGATCATGTGACACTGAAGACTGGAGTAATGATGCTGAAAATTTAGCTTTGATTAAGCAATATATTCAACAAAGTTTATAAATTGTAGTAATAATTCACTATATTATGGTTTTTACTGTGTTTTTGATCAAATTAATGCAGCCTTAACAGGAGAGACTTATTTCAGAAACATTAAAAAATATTATTCTTTTCAAACTTTTGATCATTAGTGTATTATCTGAAGATGTGTTTATATAGTGTAGTTGAAGTAGCTTTTGACTAGTGCACTATATTAAAATATTTGTAGAACTGCTTGTGTTAGGTAATTAGATTAAAGAGCATTGCAATGCATACGGACGCTTAGTTTTTTTTGCAAAACTAAAATCCCAGATGGGTTACAGTACCTGTGCCAAATGTATTTCCCACAGTCCTCTCTGTTCCCTGTAGAACTTCGCTGACTTCCTGTTCCGCTGGTACATGGAGAAAGGCAAGAGAGGGAAGCTGCTGTCTCAGCCAATCGCAACACACCAACAGCTGGCCAGTTTCCTGCAGGCTCACGATCACCTCAGCTGGCTGCATGACATACATGTGCAAGACTATCAGAGAGTAAGAGCACCTCTTTATTTATATATATATATATATATATATATATATATATATATATATATATAATACACACACACACACATATCCATATACAGTCAAACCAAAAATTATTCAGACCCCAGATATAATTTAATATTTTTTTTACTAGTGGGTGCAGGACACTTTAGTTCATTTATGTAAGCGAGGATAGCGAAAATAAAGTAAACTGTGACATATTATACCCAAAAATTCTTCATACAGATACTACCAGTACAAAATTCAATACAAATTTGGGACCAAAAATTGTTCAGACACTTTGAGCTGACCGTGTTTTGCTGGGTTTTTTTATTGCTAATGTGACCTTTTCACACACAGACTGAACAACATGAAGCATTGCTTGGTCATTGTTTGAGCTAAACTGGTATTATCTAATAGTGTAGTTAAATTTAACAGCTGACAGATATTTAACATAATTCATCTGTGAGAATCTAACAGAAGGACGGACAAAACCAGTGAAATATGAGTTCTTGACATATTTTCTAAACTATAGTGAATAAACTGTGATAATGTGAGAAATTTTGATGGTGTCTGAATAAATTTTGGTTTAACTGTGTGTGCCTCCATGGGGTTACTGACACTTAAAGTGTTGAAAATGCTTCTTTTTTCACGACAGGCCCATCGTACCCTGTACAGTCAGGCCAACACAGAGACGCGATACTTCAGCAAGAAGAAGACCCTGCTGGCCCTCAGCAAACTCACGGCCCTCGCGTCAGACATGCCTGAAGCCGTTCACCGCAGACAGCTCACCGGTCAGTCATGTGCCGTCATATGAGGTCGGGAAACTGTTGAGAGAGTCTTTTCTTCGCTATTGTGACGTATATCCGAGTGAAACGGCTTCTCGAACAAGAACAAATGTAGGGCGGGGCTTGATTTTGTCTGTGGGGAATTGATTGGATGGTTGTGGTTTGCTATTGGTGGATCTCATGTGAGTGACAGGTTGCCCCGCCCTCACGCCAGTAAGCGCATCATCATCAGAGATGCTGTAAGGGGAAGTTATTTTGATGAAAGATTATAAGGCACATTAATAAAAAAAAAA
The DNA here is from genome assembly GCA_029959095.1 of Rhinichthys osculus. Classification (NCBI taxonomy): domain Eukaryota; kingdom Metazoa; phylum Chordata; class Actinopteri; order Cypriniformes; family Leuciscidae; genus Rhinichthys; species Rhinichthys osculus. The sequence continues at coordinate 47,939,880 of JARWKJ010000005.1, forward strand.
GTGCATAAATAAATGATTTATAATAAATACGGCAATATTCCATTAATAAAATAATTTTGATTTCATGGTGACTTGTAAACCTGCTATAGTCCATATAAAATGGATTGCATATATATTTTCTCTTCTTGATATGCATTTTTATTGTTAGTACATCAACAAAACGAGGAGCTAACGATGCACGGTTAATTGATGCTGTTTGTATTTTCTCCTCCTCGTGTAGAGACTTGTGTTTGCTTTGTATGTCTGGCCTAATGGTTAGCATATTCGGCCTCTCCAAATAATTTTTTCCCTCTCCAAATAATCTCCCGAGCCACCCAAATATAGTTTTCTGAAAGTATTGAAATGATTGTGTTGTGTTGGTGTAGATATAGTGGAGCAGGAGCGGTTTCTGCTTCATCAGGAGACTCTTCCTAAACAGCTGCTGGTTGAGAAGCAGCTGAACCCAGACAGCATGCCTCTACTGAGCCCTCATAACCTCATTACTGTGAGTAAAACACTAAAATACCTCGCTACTCACGCACAGTTGTGATTCCTCATCCTCATTCCTCTTTTCCTCCAGCTGTACATCTGCGACGAGAACCGCGGCGCCAACGAGTACGACTTTAAGAAAGCTCTGGATCTGCTGGAGTACTTGGAAGAGGTAGAGGTATCTGTAAATGCATAACAGACCGCATTTAAATAGAAGTTACTTTCAGAAGCACGCGTGTTTCTTACATGCTTTCATCGCCTGTAGAAGGATGCGGTTGATATTGACGCCCTGAAACGAGAGATCTTCAGTAAAGCCTTAAAGAAAGACTGGAAGGAGAGGTGAGCATCATAAAACTCACTGAAATGAGATGTGTGTGGGGGAATGTTTCATTTTACGTTCACTTTGTTTGTTTGTTTTTGCTCATATGAGACTCAGATCTGTTTTTTATGACGGCACAAACCACATGGAATCTGATCTTTTCCATTCTGATTTGGGCCACTTCCTAAATTAAATCCCATACAGGTCAAATGTTTTGCAATGTGACCTCAGTCTGAACAGTTATATCAGAATAAATGGGACTTAGGTCACTCGTCTAGATCAACATTCGTCACAATTCTGTGTTGATGGAAGTCAATCCCAAAGATTTTACATACCGGTAGTTCTTTGGTCACTTGGTGAATGTGGAAGACGGCGGTGTATACCCGGCTATGTGTAAATGTGGCCTATGTGAACAGCCAAACAAAAAATCAGATCTGAGCAGTAAATCAGAATTGAGCAAACTAAGGCTTGCCGTGTGAACGCAGCTGGTCTTGCATTGACTAACTGATTACTTTATTGATTGCAGTTGGTCATCTTCTGATGATAATGACGATCCTCTAGAAGCAGCCAGAGACAGCACTTTCATCAAGATCCTACAGAAACTCATTCAAGAAGGTATGGTGACGACTCTTGTTATACGAGTAGCCATTTTTCTATTACCCTTCAAATTGCGCAAATTGTGAATTGAAAATACGCCCAATGGAAACACGTCAATTTCGCAAAAACTCCTATATTTTTTTACGCTCGCATGAGGTGGTTTTTATGGAAGCTTGTTTCCGCCACAGAATGTAAAATAAAAAAGGTAATTGCGACTTTTTATCTCACAATTCTGACTTTATTTCTCAGAATTGCGAGATATAAAGTCGCAATTGCGTGATATAAAGTCAGAATTGCGAGATAAAGTCAGAATTGATTGATATAAAGTCTCAATTGCGTGTTATAAAGTCAGAAATACATGATATAAAGTCGCAATTGCAGGTTATAAAGTCAGAATTGTGGGATATAAAGTCAGAATTGTGGGATATAAAGTCGCAATTGCGTGATATAAAGTCAGAATTGCGTGTTATAAAGTCAGAATTGCGTGTTATAAAGTCAGAATTGCGAGATATAAAGTCAGAATTGCGAGATAAAAAGTCGCAATTGCAGGTTATAAAGTCAGAATTGCGTGTTATAAAGTCAGAATTGCGAGATATAAAGTCAGAATTGATTGATATAAAGTCGCAATTGCAGGTTATAAAGTCAGAATTGCGAGATATAAAGTCAGAATTGATTGATATAAAGTCGCAATTGCAGGTTATAAAGTCAGAATTGCGAGATATAAAGTCGCAATTGCGATATATAAAGTCAGAATTGATTGATATAAAGTCGCAATTGCAGGTTATAAAGTCAGAATTGCGTGAAATAAAGTCAGAATTGATTGATATAAAGTCGCAATTGCGTGTTGTAAAGTCAGAATTGCGAGATATAAAGTCAGAATTGATTGATATAAAGTCGCAATTGCAGGTTATAAAGTCAGAATTGCGAGATATAAAGTCGCAATTGCAGGTTATAAAGTCAGAATTGCGAGATATAAAGTCAGAATTGATTGATATAAAGTCGCAATTGCGTGTTGTAAAGTCAGAATTGCGTGAAGTAAAGTTGCAATTGCGTGTTGTAAAGTCAGAATTTATTGATATAAAGTCAGAATTTATTGATATAAAGTCAGAATTGATTGATATAAAGTCAGAATTGCGTGTTGTAAAGTCAGAATTGCGTGAAGTAAAGTTGCAATTGCGTGTTGTAAAGTCAGAATTTATTGATATAAAGTCGCAATTGCGTGTTGTAAAGTCAGAATTGCGTGTTGTAAAGTCGCAATTGCGTGTTGTAAAGTCAGAATTGCGTGTTGTAAAGTCAGAATTGCGTGTTGTAAAGTCAGAATTGCGTGTTGTAAAGTCAGAATTGCGTGTTGTAAAGTCAGAATTGCGTGTTGTAAAGTCAGAATTGCGTGTTGTAAAGTCACAATTGCGTGTTGTAAAGTCAGAATTGATTGATATAAAGTCGCAATTGCGTGTTGTAAAGTCAGAATTGCGTGAAGTAAAGTTGCAATTGCGTGTTGTAAAGTCAGAATTTATTGATATAAAGTCAGAATTGATTGATATAAAGTCAGAATTGCGTGTTGTAAAGTCAGAATTGCGTGAAGTAAAGTTGCAATTGCGTGTTGTAAAGTCAGAATTTATTGATATAAAGTCGCAATTGCGTGTTGTAAAGTCAGAATTGCGTGAAGTAAAGTCGCAATTGCGTGTTGTAAAGTCAGAATTGCGTGTTGTAAAGTCAGAATTGCGTGTTGTAAAGTCAGAATTGCGTGTTGTAAAGTCAGAATTTCGTGTTGTAAAGTCACAATTGCGTGTTGTAAAGTCAGAAATGCATGATATAAAGTCCCAATTGCAGGTTATAAAGTCAGAATTTCGAGATATAAACTCGCAATTATGTGTTATGAAGTCAGAACTGCGAGATGTAAACTAAAAAGTCTCAATTCTGTCTTTTTTCTTCTCGCAATTGTGAGATAAAAAGTCGCAATTATTTTTTAATTTTTTTATTCAGTGGCGGAAACAAGCTTCCATAGGTTTTTCAGGCAATTCGAAAAAGGAATATTTCGCAAAAGTGCAATGGCAACAGTTTTTTCCACATTTACAGGTCACCTGACGTACGTAACAGTCGACCATTCTTCAAAGAAGGTGCGGTGTGTTTGGACAGAGTTCTTCTTTAAACTCATAAAAGACAAGAGTATCACAGGAATACTGGATTCTAAACCTAAAAGAAAATGCCAAATTTATCAATACATTGAAGCAGATGTGAGGGAGAAACGCCCAGAAACACCTCATATGTGCCGCTCCCAAGTATAAGGGGTTTTCCTTGCCATTAAAGCTTGGATAATTAAAAAATATCCATTAAAAATAATGTCTAGTGCGGTGGCTGGGATATACATAAACCTACCAGCATCCATTGCCATGATGTTTGGAATGACTTATCGCGAGAGGAAAAAATGACATTTCAGTCGCATAACATACGCCGTCATTTCACAATAGTTTTCTATCGACATTTCGAAAATCTCGCAAAAGTTTTGCGCAAATCTGTAATGGAAACGCGGCTACGGGTGCTTTAGGGCTTATTTAAGGTTTGATTTGAGCAGATGTGAAGTATAAAATATAGTATCTGACATCCAAAGCATGAAGAACGCTACTTTAGCGCATGCAGTGCAGAATCCGCATTTACAGCGAGTGTGTGTTGTGTTTGTGCACACAGGTGTTTCTCTGCAGTCGTACCTGCCTGAAGTGAAGGACCTCCTGCAGGGAGACGAGCTGGAGAGTCTGAAGTCAAAGCCCTACTTTGAGTTCCTCCTGCGGGCCAATTATGAGCACTACCTGAAAGCTCAGATATGACATCACATTACTACTGTGTTTCCTTGTTAATATTACAACTTTGTTTTGTACCGTTTCATAAACAAATAAATGATTACATGATCCAACACTTAAATTAGCTGAATAAACTGTATTTCTGTCATTTACACATCAATTTCAGTGGTTTTCTTCAGCTTTCTTCAGAATTTTAACTGTAAAGGTGGCACAGTTAGGTTAACACAGACACACAAGTGGCATAAATGCTTTTACGCAGCAATTTTAATAGGATACTTTTAGTCAGTGTCTGGCCTGGCTTTTACGCAGCATTACGTCTTTACACTGAATTTTGAGCAGGCACAGATCAGCCTTAACTCAGCTGTGTAAAGTAGATAGGATAATAAAGACAAACGGGTGCCAACCAAATGGTGACCTTTACACTGCAAAGGTGTCAGAAGTGCTTCTGAAGTGGCTTGAAGGCATTTATACACCAGTTACAACGGCATGCTTTGATACTAGTGCCTGAGGCGGGTATAAAACAGGGTGGCCGTGGGTCCTTAAAAAGTATTAAAATGTCTTAAATTCAGATTCAATGAATATTTCTGGTCACATTACCGCTAAAATTTCTCCTGTCTGACGGACCAAATGTCCGTCAAATAACCAGTGAAGCATCGAATCGCGAGAATGATTCTGATTTTATTACATAAACAGCGATTGATAATGATTATGTATTTCTGGTAGCGCTGTTGAGACTAGCCTGTCTTTGTGAGAGATTTTATAGTGATAAATTAAAACAAACGAGCATAACAGCACACATGAAAAAACACACAGAAGAAACATACTGAGGTAAAAATTGATTTTTTTTTATTTATAACATATGATATAACATAACATGACGGGAGCTATTTTGCTGAATATTCTCACGATTGCAAATGTAACATTGATTTTAGTTCAATAAACAAGTAGTTAATATAAAATTACTTAGGTTAGGCTAAACATTAAATATTAGCCTACATATACATTTGTAATATAATGTGTATTTCCATCACAGGTTTGGTCTTAAATGTCATTCAAAGTGGCATTAAAAAGGTGTTAAAAGTCTTAAATTGAACTTGTTTTTATCTGTAGACACCCTGATAAAAGCTATTTAAGGCCAAATCCTGGCTTAATCTAAACCCTGTCTGTGAAACCAGGCCTTCGTGTTCAAAATGAAGCATTGTGTTTGTCATTAGTGGACCACGTTCAGCTAACATGCATCCACCAAAGATTTACCAAAACATCCGTTTATCAAATGTGCAAAATGTGCAAAAATGCTCTAGATTATTTATTTTTTTGCAGGATTTGTTTGCAGATACCGCTGGGTTAGATATCTAATGCAGTGAAATCCAGCCATCTAAGTGTCCAAACACTTTGTATGTGCGAGGCTTTACGTGACCTTTTTTGACATCATTTTGTTTTTCTTTTACTCCTTGTTCTCATCTGTCGCTCCCACTCAGTCTTCCTCCTCTTCTTCCTCCCGCAGCTGGCGTGAAGAGAGCAGCTGAACTGATGGAGAAGCAAATGTCTCCCCTGAGCTCCTAAAAATAGGGAGGGGAGGGTAAAGTTAGTGCCGTCCACAGTAAATATGCTGGACTTTACGGGGGTTCTCTGACACCCTATATGGGGTGGGAGCCTCAGGAGTCTCTAACCACACTAGATAAACTGTCTAGGAAATATGATGCTCATTGTTTGTGAAGTGGCATTTAGCCATGGCATCAAATATCACTGAGATATGATTGTCTAATGGCTGTTTAATGACTGTCTAATAATATAATAATAGTCTCCAAGTTAAAAAAACGGACACTTCATTAGTATCCTGTTCTCTGAAAGGCTTTGCTAAGTGGTTATTTTGATATCATTAGTGATACATTTGCCATGACTTCACAGCTTTACTATTATAATTCCAGCTGATGATCAAGAAAATACAGTCAATCTTCTTTCAATAGTGATAGTATCTTTTTAATATGGTGACTACATTGTTTATTTAAACCGACTCAAGTAGGAGATTCTCCAAGATGTTTTGGTAACACTTTACAATAAGGCTCATTACTTAACATTACTTAATCTGTTTACTAACGTGAACTAACCATACATGTGTTGCTGTATTTGTTAATCTTTGTTAATGTTAGTTAATAAAAATACAGCTGTTCATGTTAGTTCACAGTGCATTAACTTATGTTAACAAGATTTTAATAAAGTGGTAGTATATGTTTAAATTAACAAATATTAATAAACTTTGTACAAATACAGTTCATTATTAGTTCGTGCTAACTAGTGTAGTTAATTAATGAAACTTGTTGTAAAGTGTTACCGATGTTTTCTTCAACCCCTTCATACATTTTTTTGGGATGTATGATGGAAGTTGAAATAGATGCTGCTACTAATCATACACACACACACACATATAGCCTATATATATATATATATACACATACATATTGATCAATTCATGCAAACTGAGATACATTTTGACATTAATATGACTTTTGAAAACTGGCCTTACTTGATTTCACCCTATTAAATATATTGCACCTAAGACTTAATCATTCCTGGCTTTGCTGTTTTTGTTTTTAACTTAACCTATAATATCTGAAATAAAAATAATTATATATGAGAATTAATGCCCCTCGAAAGAAAATGGTAAACAATCATAAGCCACTGCCATGACCTTATATTGGTGTATAGTCCACCACAAACACACAGTGCTGCTGGTCTCAGTGTCCACTGGTTTAATTGGTGGCGCTGGCCTCGGACTGGCCTTACACGGGCCTGCGCCCGCGCGCTGGGGTTTGGGGTCTAGAGCGCCATATATGGAGCGTCCCGCGCGCCCGGAGCGCGTCGCTGTGCGGCTCACACAGGCGAGGCGTTGAGACCCTCCGCTCGACCCAACGACACCCAAATATGGACGAGGATCGGGAAGAATTCCATTCGAATGCATTGACATTCCTTAATGGTTGTCCGAAGAGCTGTAAAAGCAGGGACGGGTATATAAGGTGTCGCGACTCACTGTGTACCAGGAGCCATTGGCACTTCAGTTTGACTTGAGGACTCTGAGCACGAGCAGACACAGGTAAGCGCGCGCTGACACCAGAACACAAACACACACCCCTACGATTGAGCAGCGGATTTACTATTTCACGATTCAGACCTGGAACATTTAAGTCAAGATGTGAGTGGAAGGATTAGACGCTTATCTTGTTTTTTTACAACGGTTTTGCTTTCGTTGAAGAGGAGTCAACACTTTTTTGTTGCATTGATATCATGGAAACTTTGCTCTGACTGTGTATCTTAAGTGTAAACTTAATTTTTCCGAGTGTATTTTTTTATCTAGCTATTTTGTAACGAATCCGTAACGCGCAATTCACTGTAAAAATTATATTATCAATAAGTTATGACAACATGTTTTTGTTTGTAACAATACGTTAACCAATTTTCAACTTTTGTTATACTAAGTTTAGTTATACACGATTCAACTCATTTTTAAGTCAGTTTAATTAAGTTGAAATAAGTTGATTGTACTTTTAAAATAACGCAGAAACTTTTTTTTACAGTAAAGCTGAATTCATTGATGTTTATTTGATTATATTAGTGCAAATGAAATACAATAAAAATGACATGTCTTCTCACATCTTTTAATTCAAATTCCACTCAGATATTTAAGTGTTAGGCAACTGAATAAATATAATTTATTTATTTATTAATGTGTTTCTCAGTGTGACCTGAACATTTGTCAGCGGTTTGGTTTGGATAATGCGTTCAGCTCTCACCAAATTTCATTTTGAGTTAGTAGTGTCCTCTTCAACTTTGTTTTCTCACTGACTTGGTCTATTCTTAGAACCCATCAGAATGTGCGACGACGAAGAGACCACAGCTTTGGTGTGCGACAATGGCTCTGGCCTGGTCAAGGCTGGTTTTGCCGGTGATGACGCCCCCCGGGCTGTCTTCCCCTCCATCGTCGGCCGCCCACGTCACCAGGTACAAACAGAGATCCTTTCTGGATTTGTGTTAGTCTTCGCAAGGTGAAATTGTACCGGGTTGTCTTTGAGCTATTCTGATCGTGTCGCTCTTGTTCCCCTCCAGGGTGTGATGGTCGGCATGGGTCAGAAAGACTCCTACGTTGGGGACGAAGCTCAGAGCAAGAGAGGTATCCTGACCCTTAAGTACCCAATCGAGCACGGCATCATCACCAACTGGGACGACATGGAGAAGATCTGGCACCACACCTTCTACAACGAGCTCCGCGTGGCCCCCGAGGAGCACCCAACCCTGCTCACCGAGGCCCCTCTGAACCCCAAGGCTAACCGAGAGAAGATGACCCAGATCATGTTTGAGACCTTCAACGTCCCCGCCATGTACGTGGCCATCCAGGCCGTCCTGTCCCTGTATGCTTCTGGCCGTACCACCGGTAAGATTACGAAAGGGCAACAATTACTCAATCAGTTTGAATTTTATATATGAGGTGTAACAATATATCGCAATACAAAAATGCAACAATATGTATCGTGGATAGTTCATTCCAAAGTGAGAAAAAATTCAAGTTTTCAGAGTTTTAGTGTCAGTACTACATTAAACTACTGTACTATATATAATGTATAATAATGCAATGGGGGAATCTTTGTGGGTCCTGATAATGCCAGATGTCTAATGTTACCATCAAAAAGTGGTATTTTTTCGTTAGCATTTTATCATATGTCTTGAAGTATTGCAATAATATCGTATCGTGATATGTATCGAATCGTTACATGAGGGTGTCGTTACACCCCTATTAGCCACTAATAATGCATTTAAAACGAGCTCTCTTGTTCCTTCTCTGTCATTAGGCATTGTGCTGGACTCCGGTGATGGTGTGACCCACAATGTGCCCATCTATGAGGGTTACGCTCTTCCCCACGCCATCATGCGTCTGGACTTGGCTGGTCGTGATCTGACAGACTACCTGATGAAGATCCTGACTGAGCGCGGATACTCTTTCGTCACAACCGGTGTGTACCTCGTCACTTATTACTGGCATTCACTGGCGTTCAAAAGTTTGGGATCTGTAAGAATTTTTTTTTTTTTTTTTTTTAAAGAAGTCTCTTTAAAGTCTCTGCTGTCCAAGGCTACATTTATTTGATTAAAAAAAATATATATATATATGTTTATTATTATTTTATTAATTATTTTAATTCAATATTATGAAAATTTTAAATAACTGTTTTCTATTTTAATATATTGTTAAAATGTAATTTATTCCTGTGATCAAAGCTGAATTTTCAGCATCATTACTCCAGTCTTCAGTGTCACATGATCCTTTAGAAATCACTCTAATCTGATGATTTGATGCTTAAAAAAACGTTCATTATTACGATATTATCAGTTTTTTTCAGACGTTCAAAAGAACTGCATTTATTTAAAATACAATCTTTTGTAATAATGTAATGTTTTTGTTTTGTTTTGTTTTTATCAAATAAATGCAGCCTTGGTGAGCAGAAGAGACTTCTTTTAAAAACATTAAAAATTGTACCGAACCAAAACTTTTAAACAGCAATGTGTGTGTGTCTAGTTAACCTTCTAGCATTGTGTGAAAGAAACCAATCAAATCTGACCTTGTGATTTGTCGTTCACCACAGCTGAGCGTGAGATTGTCCGTGACATCAAGGAGAAGCTGTGCTATGTTGCCCTGGACTTTGAGAACGAGATGGCCACCGCCGCCTCCTCTTCCTCCCTGGAGAAGAGCTACGAGCTTCCCGACGGTCAGGTCATCACCATTGGTAACGAGCGCTTCCGTTGCCCCGAGACCCTGTTCCAGCCCTCATTCATTGGTACGTCTGAAAACATCTGAAATGATCAGCGGTTGTCTTATCTTTTAGTGCTCCAGCCATTTATATGCTCTCTTTAAAACACTTGCACAGGTATGGAGTCTGCTGGCATTCACGAGACCGCTTACAACAGCATCATGAAGTGCGACATTGACATCAGGAAGGACCTGTACGCCAACAACGTTCTGTCTGGTGGTACCACAATGTACCCTGGTATTGCTGACCGTATGCAGAAGGAGATCACAGCCCTGGCTCCCAGCACAATGAAGATCAAGGTAAGAGAGCTTGACTTTAACACCCGCAAAATGCGGGTGTATTTCAGCAGTGGCGTGTAACGCAGTCACTCCTACTAACCACTTTGGCGGGTTGAATTATATATATAATAAATACATTTTTCAATTGTAGTATTTTAAAAAGAGATCTGAAATAATAAACTAATGTAGTGTTGTCAGAAATATAGATTTTTCAATACAAATCGATACTGAAATATCTGAAACGTTTCCAATACTCATTTTCCGCAGAATAGATGCATGATACAAGCTGCTCTTTCTCTCTCTCTCATCTCTCCAACAGAGAGTGACACACAAACCCAAAGTGCGGCACATGAAGCCGCCTCTCAGTACCCCAGACAGCAACATAGTGTCGGCCCAGATCCGGCCCACATCTGGTACATGTTGACCTGGGCCGGATCTGGGCCGACACTATGTTGCTGTCTGGGACTAAATTGAGTTATTTTCCCCCACTTAAACAGTCAAATACACACAAAATAATGTCATACTGCCGGTCTTGGCGAGTATTCACGTAAACACATTCGGTTCTGTTTTAAGTGAAAGTAAACAGTTGAAAAAGAAAATGCATGTGTAACAGTATAATGGATCAGTGCATCAGGTCTTAAAGTGACAGCAGCCTAATAAACCTGCTGCCAAATTGTAAGATAATATTAAACATATTTTTTATATGTCCGTTTTTCCCCATGGTGTCGATGTCAAAACTGTGGCCAGTGAAAATGGCTAGTAACTTTGGAAAACCACTAGTCACAGTGGCTGGTTAGCAAAAAAGTTATCGTCAAGCCCTGTCTACAGCAATAATACTCAAGTTGGATAATACTTTGGATTAACATGCGTTGACAAGTGTACAATATAGGCAAGGAAAGTTTATTCGTTGAGTATAAAGTGTCGGTTTTTCCATGTTAACTGGATATGTGTTGATCTTCACAGTATAGATTGGTTTTCTGAGTAATATTTGATCTCCTCCTCCTCTGTAGATCATCGCTCCCCCTGAGCGCAAGTACTCCGTCTGGATCGGCGGATCCATCCTGGCCTCCCTGTCCACCTTCCAGCAGATGTGGATCACCAAGCAGGAATACGATGAGGCCGGTCCCAGCATCGTCCACCGCAAGTGCTTCTAAGCGCACGGCTCAAAGCGTCCGTATCGTTGCTTCCTGCTCAGGAACCGAGCGACGGTGCATTGCTCCTGTGGACAGTTTTTCTACAGCCGTTATTTATGCAACGCCGTAGGAGCGAGCAGTTGAAGCATAAACTGAGAAAAGGACACTAACACATCAAGGGAGAGAAAAATACCAAGCACTCTTATTGCACACAAATGTATTTATTACTGACTATCATGGCTTGGTATTTTTGGCGAATGCTGCTTGAAATGGAAGGACGCCTCTCCCTTAGATTCCAGTGCCATACGTTCCACTGTACGCCTGGCCCAGTTGACGACCAACACAAATCACACTTCAGCAGACAAATAAAACTGAAAATCTGTTTTTAAACATGGTGCTCGTCAATGAATATGTCATTTCAGTACTTTTATAAGATTCTGGGTTTCAGCCCACACTGAGACAGACTAAACAACATTTACCCAAACTCTCAGATGGTTTACTTTACACTGAGAGAAGTCTTGTTATGTCTGTAATCTGACAACTATAAACCATCTGGGCTGTTTAAATGGGCTCTAATGGAGGATGAATGTATATGGGACAATTAAGCATTACAGTAGCGCTGACAGTCTTTTAGTTTATATATACTCTAAAGGAATCGTAATCTTTATTAGCTTTTAGTGTACATCATAATACCCGTTTAGGTTGATTACTTATAAACCTAAAATGAATAGTACTGATTTAATACTGATTATATTACTGAAAAATGTCTACTGCTACTGTTAGCTGTAAAGAAAAATGTTTTGAAGACAAAAGTACTACCCTGATACCATCCGTTTGTCATTCATGTTTAATTTTAACCAACAGCATAGAGATCAAATCAATATGAGAATATTGTACATCATTCTAAACTGATTTTTTATTATTATTGTGTAATGAGGTGAAATATTTCATCTGACAGACAGAGCTGCGCATGCGCTGAGAAACTGTCGTCGCTAGTAATGAGAGGAATGTAGTATTCTGTACCTTACAATTGATATTCTCCAAAAACATCGCGAAAATGTCGAAGGGCAAACTAAATCCACATATAATAATAAACTTCCTCCACCCAATAGAACAAAGTAGGTGATTATAATCAAATTAGGATCAATTAAAGGTTGGATTGGATTGTGCGTGCGTACTTGCGCATCAGGTCCTCAAGCATTCCGAGTGTGATGGTGTGCGCATGCGCACTGTAGATCTCCAAACCTGTACTATCAGTGAGGGTTGTTTTTCTACTACGCAGCAGGCGCACAACAATGATGGACAGACGTATTTGCAATTCGTAAGGATGTTAGAACAAAAATGGACGTCTTTATCCAACGTTAAAGCCTAAGGAACGGAAAAGAAAGGAGTGGGTGAGTTTAACGCGCTTACATTGATCCGAGTCAATGTTTACATACACACTCAGGCGCAGGTGAAGACAGACCTGTGAACATAGCGCGAGCTGCCAGCCAAACCACACGGGTTTATTTCAGTAATTAATTAGCGATTGATATATATTTTAATAGTTTGACAAATTTCTTAATAAAAACATGCATTATTCTTTAATGCATTGATTTTTTTTTTTATAGATTACGATTATGCATTCTTGAACAAGATTGGTTAAAATCGTACGATAAACGTGTATTATAAACGTCACAAGAACGTAAGAAATGTCCCTTTTAGAAAGATCGGATGTGACATCGGCTTATGTATTATGTAAAGAATATAAATAAATAATGTGGGCACTGGGCTGTAACCTACTCTGCCAAAGAGCTAGAATAACAAAATACACGGTTACATTTGATTTTACGGTGTCATTGTTACAGAGTAATTCTATATTTAAGTACTGATTAATATTAATTAACAACATGCACTTACTATAGGGTTAGGGGTATAGGTTTTGGTTGAGGTATAGGAATGTAATCATGTATAATTTACAGTTATTACTATGGTAAGTACATGTAACTAGGACACTAAAACAAAGTAAAATATATTGCAGTTTGCACTGTATACTACGGAAAACAGATGGTGACGTGAAGTATGCGAACATGCATTGGCAAGACTAACACTTCCCATTTACATTATAATGTTCATTCCATAGGTGACTGACTGACTATATCAACAGGGCGAAATGTCTACCTATAACAACATCATATCCATGAAGATCCGGACAGAGTACATGAAAAAGTTCAGAGATCCCAAGTGGGAGACATTCTCGAAAAGTTACGAGGACTCTGTGAAGTACAGACTGACGCGAAGAGTGATGGAGCAGACACACAGACCGTTATTCGAGAACGGATGGGACAGCGGGTCCGACTCCAGCGGGACGTCCAGTCCCAAACTCCAAGGGGTGAACGTCTCAAATGGCAAACACTACATATCCTCGTCAGAGTCCAAGAATGAGACTGTGGAGGTTCAGAAGTCCCGGAAGCCGCAGGTCAATGGAGAAGTTCACACGGATACCAGTGAAACCGTGGAAAGCTCGACTCCCTTGGGTAGGTTAATGTCTTGTGTGATCAAACTTTTCCTTTAAACAAACATATCAAATGATTATTTTTGGTTTTATCACAGAAAATGATCACAAAGGTGTGACCACTAACGGACCATCAGCTTCTTATCCAAAACGGCGTCAGAGATACCGGGCGCCCCGTTCAGAGCCATGCTACCCTAATAAAGAGCTGGATAGTGATGAATCACACCTGTCCATATCAAGAAAACCACCCAGGGCCAAGAGCCAACCCCCGGGCAACACCAAGGACCGGACGTCCAACCGCGACAACAGACGCTCTTTTATCCGCAGTGACTGGGCAGAGAGGCACATTGAGACCAGGGACAGAAGAACACCGAATATCAGAGCGTCTGTGTCTGCTGGAGAGGTGAGGCTTTCTGTGTCACATCTGATATTAGACTCAATGAAATCTTGATGAGAACCATATACAGTTCATTATCTCTTGCCATGAGAATCTTCTTTACCCGCATGACTTTTTTTTTTTATTTTTTTATTTATGGACAGTATATATATATAAATATACAGGTGAAACTCGAAAAATTAGAATATCGTGCAAAAGTTCATTTATTTCAGTAATTCAACTTAAAAGGTGAAACTTATATATTATATAGACTCATTACATGCAAAGTGAGATATTTCAAGCCTTTATTTGTTATAATTTTGATGATTATGGCTTACAGCTTATGAAAACCCCAAATTCAAATTTAGAATATTGTGCATGTAATATAAAAAAATAAAATAAAATAATAATATTTATATATAGAAACATTGCTGATATATATATATATATATATATTATATATTATATATTATTGTGCATGTAATATAAAAAAATAAAATAAAATTATAATATTTATATATAGAAACATTGCTGATATATATATATATATATATATATATATATATATATATATATTAAAATAAAATATTTTGGCCATGCAATTTATAACAATAACATATTTTGGCTAATTTATTTATTTATTTTTCGGTATGGGTAGCCATTAGCCGAAGTAAATTTATATATATATATATATTCTAATAATTCTTTTTACATTTTCTATATATTTACTATTATATTTATATTTCAGATGTTTTTTAATATATTTTCTCATAATATGTGGCCATATATAATTTCTTATGTATCTAAATATATTGTATGGGGTAGCCATTAGCAGAAGTGGTATTATAATATATATAAATATATACAGCTAACATTTTTAATATATTTTTTTATACATATTTCTGATATTTTTGGCCATATATAATTTAATATATCTAAATATATTTATATTGCCCAGTATATTTATATTTTGTTTACACACTTTTTGCTGTGTGGGTAGCCATTACCAGAAGTGAACACGAGTGTGTTTTTAACAGATTTGAATAAATTATACATACAAAGAGGGGAAATTTTGAAGTGGCTAAACAGTCGTGTCCTAATCAGTGGAATGAAGCAGCGAGTGAGACGTGACACTGCGTGAGGAAGCGGTGAATTATTCAGCCTGGAGCAGTGATGTCCTTCTCTGGTTTACAAAGGTTCAGTAGGTTAAACAAAGTTGTTTTTCGTCACTGTAGAAAACCGCAAATGAGTTAAATCAGAGTGCCCAGAATCAGAATACATCTGATTTAATTTCCAGATTCATCAGGCCGACGTGGGCGTCCAGACACGAAGAGAGTCTAAAAAAGGTGTGCGGGCGTCAGAGCACCGGAGGGCGAGGTCAGCTGACCCGGAGAAGGCCCGGAGATCAGCCCTGAGCGTGACGGACGAGCGCTGGATGACGGAGTACATGCGCTGCTTCTCTGCTCGACTGAGGTAGAGGCTGATCCAGGATCAGTGGATTAGACACGAGGCGGCAGGACACAGATCCCAAACTAGCACCACAGGACCGTTACAGAAGAGTTTGAGGAAGAGGTTACATGCATTCCTTTATATATTCCATATGACAACAAAAAATACAGAGATTATTCATTAAAGATAAAAATAGTTCATATTTTTGATGCTGGCTACAATCACTTTCTCATGAATGCATACCAGGACCAAACATTAAACTACTAAAACACATTTGATATTGTTTGTAATATTTTCAATAGCTTATTGATTGTTATTTTATTCCCAATTCAGTGTTTGATGTCGTTGTAAAAAGGTTTCAGATCTTCTATCCTGACTTTAAACATGGGCTGCAGGGATTTAATGATCAAAGATAATATGAGTGGACCAAACATTCGATATCTCTTCATGACTCAGATGATTGTTATTGAATGTTATTCTAGATAAACACGTCAGCTGATAAATGTAGTTCTTTTGAATGTCATTGACTGATATTTGGTTTGTTTGATTTGATCACATGGTCTCAGTGATTTGGTGTTTGAGAGGCCGTGTTAGTGCTGTGCTACTATGTACTTTTGCGAGTCACGAGAAGTGTGTTTTCCTCACCAATCACCAACAACCATCCTTTTAATCCACTCTTTGCACAAAGATGTCACATATTTAATATTTTTAGATGGAAAAATAATTGAGGGCTAGTTGAATGCCATCTTTTGATTCTTGTGAATGTGATAATTTCAACTGCGCAAATTATTATTATTATTTTTCTGAGCACAGATTTGATATGAAACATATTTGCTCACATGTATATATTTTTTTGCTTCTCTGTGATATTAAAATGCATCAACACTGGTCATGTCGTAGACACTTTGAATGAGCCGTGACGCTTTACTTGAAACTTCATGTTTGTCGGGAGAAGTGTTAGTCTTAATAATTGGTTGCCTGTTATCTGGACTTATTCAGTTATTCACTTGCTTGTGATTTCATAAAAGAAAACTCACTCTGTTTAAGGCGAATCACAATGACGTTCTTGAATGAAGTATATAAAATATGCTAACTTGTGGATTTTCTTCAGCAATGTTTACATTTTGACCACTGTATTTGTATTTGAGAACATATTTTCATTTGCAGAACAGAAATACTCCTAATAATGCATTGCAGTGAATAAACTATGTTTGAGTAACGTCATGTCCCTCTGATATTCTGTTCATAAATCACAATATTTGAGTCAAAATCCGACATGGGATTAATTAAATTTGACAAATCATGGAAAAATGTTTTATTGGAAAACTTTGATAATTGCCTTAAGATAGTGATCAAACTACATTTGATTGAAATTCCTGAATCTTTCATCAGCATAAGAGAGTCAAATTGGACGACTACAGGGACTCATTTCACGATCACTCGTTTAACCATTCATCTATTGCCAAAATTATGAGAGGAAAAAAAGATCAGTTAAAAATCAGGGTTCGTACAGACACTAAAATGCAATTCCAGGACTTTTCAAGCACTACTTTTTGGTTTTCAAGGACTACGATCAGAGATGTCACTTATCAAACGATATCTCTTTATTGTCTTTCAAATTCTAAAAAAGGTAAATATATAAACAAAAATAAACTAATAAAACAAAATGGTACAAATAAATTGCAATGACCGTGGAAACTTTAACCATTGAAAGACAAAGATATCGCTTTCCTTATTCAAACTGTTTTTTTCTCCCATGAATATATGATTGACCTGAAGAATGAAAGATGTATCATATACTGGGATATTTATATGAGCAATATCAAGCAAAATGGCTCTATTTAAGACAGGCTGCAGCGTTGATTTTGTGTGAAAAGATTGTTTTATCAATCAAATTAATTCAAGCAGTTTTCAAGTATCTTTTCATAAATATGGCTGTTTTTAAAAATTTAATTCAAGTATTTAAAGCACTTTAAAAATCTTGATTCTTGAAACCTGGAGAATAGAAAACTACAGGTTTCCAGTGTGCTCTTTTGGATCTCACTATGTGTGTGTGTGTGTGTGTGTGTGTGTGTGTGTGTGTGTGTGTGTGTGTGTGGTTGATGTCAACACTTCAGCTGGTTCTCTAATAAGAGTTTCTTCACATATGCCATAAACTGTCAGGCATCCACAGCACAGTCCAAATCCTCTCGCCACCTCAGAGACCAGCTGAGGTTTCGTCTGGACCTGCTGACGGACAGCACACAGCTTGGAGGTCTGGATCATGTCGTGATGTAATGCATGTCTTTGTTTTCTAGGCTGTTAAACAGCGTGATCCGAAGTGCTGACGTGCCATTGTGATCTGTTTAACCGGCACTATATATAGACACCTGCTAAAAGTCTAATCTCACTGACAGCTGCATGTCTGTGAAGCGCGGTGGACAGAAAACTAATGTGTGTGTGTGTGCTGGGAGATGTGCTAGAAAGTGTGCGTCACCAGAGAAGAGTTGTGTTTTACTGGTATACTGTGTCTAAACAAACATGTGTTGGGGTTTTTCAATCAGAAGCTGCATCTGTGGCTCTAACCTAAGGTTTGAAACTTTAGACACTCGTGTTACACTTGCCCACCTCCTTCATCTCCTTCCCGTTACACAGCAGATCCTGGGCGACGCTGATGAAGACCATTAACCAGAAGAAGAGCAGCTGTTTCCGTATCACACCTGTCCACACTGATCTTCGCCAACCCGAGCTTCTGTCGACCACTGGACCAGGAACTTTATAGAGTGCAGATTACGAAGATAGCGCATGTACGTCTCCAAGATGTCTGTTAAAGAGCACTTGATCTGGAAAACATCTGTTGTATACAAAACATTTGATAAACATCTTTTAAAAGAACAGTTTTGCATACATTCTAAAGCATAAACATCTTTAAGACATTTTCTGAATGTCTATTTAACATCTTCCAAATGTCAAATAGACATATCCGCAACGTATTCAGAGTAACGTTAGCCTACTTATCTAAAAGTCAGCACATTTAAATTGGCTAAATATAATAACAATAATGAAGTTGAAAAAATTCCCTCATTTATATAACTCTTTGAAAGCCTAGTGATACAGTATTGAACTCAAAGTTAATAATTAGCTAATAGATTATTAATAGTCTAGATAATAAAATGAGTCAGGCTTTCCTACAACTAAATGCTAATGATATTTAGTTTACCTGTTTGACGAATCAGACAACCGTTAGAAAGCAGCGGCTTCAAAATTCACATTAAGATTCGAGCGTATCATTTATGTTGAAAGCCTAAACTTTAATGTCTCTAATATTACACACACCACACATCTATTATAAGGCCAGTTCATACAAAAACGATAACTAAAGATAACCATAACAATATTACTAAATTAGCGTCCACAGCACAGAACGATAAAGCTCTGTCTTAAAGTCTCGTGCTCTTTAAACCGGAATGGATTCTGATTGGCTGTCAATGTTTTTTTTATTTTTTATTATAATTTCTCTGTGGCGTTATCGTTAATAATAAAGTTGTGGTGTGGACTGCTATTCTTTTATATTTAAAAACGATTTTAGAACTATACCTCATATATCGACTCCTTGATGTGAATGGGCCTTTAAAATTCTCATAACTTGGGTTTTAGGATGAACTGAACAGAATTGTTTGGGACACTATCTGTCACTGTAAAGCTGTTTTAGATTTACTTTTTATTGTGAAAAGTGATATAAATCCTTTTTTTATATTTTTAAAAAATCCATTTTTCCAATTTAATTGAATCCCAATGCCAAAAATAGTGGGTTGAACCCCGAGGTGAGGCGGGTGAGTGCTGCTGTGCTGTCACTGTCGGTGTGTCCTGTAGGATTATTCCACATGTGATGAACATCTGTCCTCCTGTCTGTCCAGATCTGAACCATGCACTGTCCCGTCTGAATGGAGCCGTGTGTAAGTAGTGCCTCTGCACCTGTCGAGCACCTGAGCACATCATTAGCACACATCCCTGCTGTACGTGTCACATGTTTTACATGATGTTTTACATTTAAAGAAATGGAGCTTTATATTGACGCAATTCGATTTTCTATGAAGCAAAAAAGTGGCAATGTCTTTATAGGATCTACATCGATCCCCCAGACTCTCTTACATTTGGCTTTTTGTAAACTGTTGTTTTTGTAACATTATTTTCTGTTAATTAAAAAACAAACAATCAAAAACCAGGCGCACAGAAATCATGATTACTAGTTGTCATACTTAGCCTGGTTAAAACCAGACCATTCTCAGTTGTAACTGAGTTATGGTCTGACAAAGCGTCATAGACAAATCATTTCCAGAGGGGCGTCACCAACGGACGTCGCGGATAGACCTAAACCCAATCAGAGCGATGAAGGAGATGACGTATGCAGAGCGGCGGAGAAACATCTCCGAGTGTTGTTCTTTGCTCGGTTTTTAACAAAAGGGAAACGTTCAAATCGCTTAAAACAGACGCGATAGCTGATTCGAACGAGTGATGTTCGACGGCGGCATCCATCTTTGTAATGTAGGCTACAAAATCTGCTTCAAAATCCCAGCGCTGTCGTCATTGTTTAAAGCCCGCCCCAACGTTTTTGATTGGTGCCTCGATTTCGACGGATTGGAAATGGGCTTGAATGAGCTCTTTGCCAGACTAACTTTCAGAGCAAATCTAAATTTGCCGGAAGTTGTCTGGGTTTTTTCAGGCTAGTTCATACTTACATTTGAATAAAAACACTATCCCCAAGTAATACAGGTGCACTCTAACCATGTGTGGGTGCCACTGCATTGGATAACATATCAAAGCAAATGTCATTTATTTTAAAGAAAGCATTTTTCAAGTGTGTGTGTGTGTGTGTGTGTGTGTGTGTGTGTGTGTGTGTGTGTTGATAGTTAATGTGATGAACTCCACCTGTGGTTATACTGCTAAAAAAGACCCGTGAACTTGAGGAGGACTGAGGTCATCCTCTTAAAAACACCAAAGACACTGAGTAAAATGAAGTGAAGAGAAAAGCTCATGCAGATACAGGTACTAATATTGAAATTGTATTGATTTCTATGAGACTTCAAGTGTGACTTAAAACTCTAATCATATCATATAAAACAACTTAATCTCTATCATGGCCACATAGCGGTGAAACCATTACTGTCAATCCAGCAGCACACACACACACACACACACACACACACACACACACACACACACACACACACACACACACACAGAAGATGCTTCTGGTTGGATGACTTCAACCTCTTGGTTTAACCGGTTTTACCTGATGTTCAGGATGTAACTCAACAGCGTCCTCTACAGGTGGAGCTCCATTAATACTCTGGTTCTGCTTTAGGAGCACATGATACCAGCACATTTAGAGAGACAATTAAAGCCTTAGATTCCACACATACTGACAATAACAGTGTATTAAATGCGTTAAGAAAAAAATATTGTTCCCAACTATGGCTTTTGGAGACAAAAAATATGCAACATCACCACCATCTAGCTTGAATAATGGACTACTTTTCACATGTGTGTCACATTGATAACCTTGGTTTTCAGCAGCTCTCAAGGCCTGTTGTATATACTGATGTTATTCCTGCATGATTTCTGCAGCAGGTGGAGGTTGAGGTCAAGAGATCCTGTGAGGGGAAAAGCAGTCGCCATCTGCCCGCCTAATTCCCACAGGTGGCTTCTGTCTCGACCCATTACAGGATCAACTGAGACACAGGAGCCGACCTGACCGCCTGCCCAAGCAAAGTAACTTTGAGTGAATTTATATTAGTGCTGTCAAATCGATTGTTTGAGAATAATCGCATCTAACATAAAAGTTTGTATAGGCCTATATGTTTGTGTGTGTATGTGTATATATATATATATATATATATATATATATATATATTTATATACAGTATATATATATATACACAGTATATGTATGTATATATATATATATACTGTATATATATATATATATATATATATATATATGAAGCAATTAACAACACTTATTTATATATTTAAAAAATCAACAATTTCAGAATTTAAATACTGAGCAATGTAATGTAAATCATGATGTAAAAAATTGAAATGTTTAAGTTCTTATGACAACTAAACAAAATAGAATGTCCTCGTTTGAAAACTTTTTTTTATTTATAATTATTTTAAATAAACACATTTCTGTAGCTCAAATTGGCTGAACAAAACATGTAGCAACGCCAAGATCCTGGGTTTGATTTTCAGGCAATGCATAATCGTTGAATGCAATATAAGTCGCCTTAAATACAACCATCTGCCAAATGCATGAACGTAACATTTATGCAACTTCCATAGACATTGAAATTCATATTAGTGGACCATCAATAATAGTTTTCCGTTGAGCCTTTATGCTGTCTTCACGTGCTATCGGAATTATCGTAGTTTCCTCGTTAAAAATTGGACATGACCGACCGTCCTCTCAAGTCGAATTTACCACTGGGAAGCCGAGATCATTTTGATACGTTCCCGAGTTGGGAGGGAAATTTTAAACATGGCGGAGGGGAGAACGATTGCTGTTGTGACTGCTATTTTAAACTTCCCTCTCGATACGGTTCACCCGTATTGCGTTGTTAGACGCGATGGGGAAAAACGACTTTTTCCTCGAATGTTGAAGCCTGTGAAACTCTGAAGCCTGTGGTTGCTCGCTTTCTAAAAGGGGCTAGAAGGCTCAACCCGCCTCGTCCCTTATAATCACGACTTCAGATGTGGGAAGTAGGACATTTCCGATAGCATGAGTAGACAGCTTTAGGTCGGTCCCACCACTCAAAATCAAGTTCAAGAGTTTATACATCACTAAACTTGTGTGGCTTAAACCATTAAATTCAATATATTTCCACATTCTACAGCACGAGCACCAGCCGACACCTGTGAGTGGGACATTAGAGGCTAAACGCTGCTGTTCAGAGGGTTTTGTGTGATTTCAGTGGTCAGATCCACTCAGAGCCTGAAGCCTGCGGTAAGTGTCATTGTGCAGGTAATTGTTATTCTGTGACGGCGGCAATTACGTCCCGCCGTGTGAGTCCCAGATTGCCGAGGGAAAAGCGTATAGCACAATGATGTAAAATAATCAGATCTGATTAAAAGCTTTAGTGCCATACAGACCTTTGACAGGGCCGTCTGAACGGGCCAAGTTCATTTTCCTGGACGCAAATCTACCTCTAGTCTAATTTAAATGTACGAGACGAAAACATGTTAACTCTATTTTTGTTTCAACACACATGCATTTCTAAATCTTTTAAAACACTGTTTAATATTACACAATCTTGCGTACAAAATGAAGTAAACAGTAGAAATGAAGTTGTAAACAAAACATCAGACTGTACAGGAGTACAGCAGGTGTAACGCAGACATCAAATCCCTCTCCTTCAGTCTGTTCATCAGCTTATCCACTGCTACAAATCAAGGGTACTGGGCCAAAACACACACACACACACACACACACACACTACCGGCTCACGCACAGTATACACAACATATTACAGGTGACGCTATATCTGGTAACACTTTACAATAAGGGTGTTTGTTAACATTAGTTAACAAGGCTACACTTCTACAGCATTTATTAATCTTGATCTCAACATTTACAAATACATCTTTAAGATCAAAAGATGCGTTAAATTAAATTAGTTAATGTACTGTGAAATAACATGAACATTTTTATGAACTTACATGAACACAACTGTAAATGCTGTAAAAATATATTGCTCATTGTTAGTTCATGTTAGTTAATGCATTATTGAAGCTTTATTGTAAAGTGTTGTTATATATATATATATATATATATATATATATCCTTTAATTTTTACTATTCTCTATTAATAATAATATATTATTTAACATGTCTACAAATGGTTTCCAGTCCTTTTCTCCTCTCTTACTCCAACCACAAGGGCTTTTTACAAAAAGTATACAATAAAAATGATTAATTTTCTGTAAATAAATGCAATGATGTATACAACAACTTATTAATTTCTCTGATGTCATTATTAATGTCTCTGAACTCTGCATCATTGCTTAAAACGTGACCTTAGGAAATGTGTACATCAACAGAAATGATCGTTTTGTTGATGTATAAAATAAATGTCCTCAACATGAAATCAGAACTGACTATTTACTTTCTTAATGCACATTTTTGGGTAGTTTGTGCATGATTCACTCCACGCTATTACAAAGAAACAAAATGCTAGTCACTGTAATGTTTATTAAAAATATATATAATTTGGTTCGCCTCCAAAATGATGTTCCGTTCCATTTCAGCCACTTTTCACGATAAGTTCACGTCCCGTCCTACAATGTTTCTCGTCGAATATCCTGTTTGATTTCGAAATGCATCACAGTTAAATGTGTTTGTGAGTCGCATCTCATCTTGACTTGACTTTAAACTGACTCAAACTCCCCGTCACTGAAGCTCAAAGCCCTGGACACAGCTCAGCTTCCTCCACCATGTGTCCGAGAGCTGTTTGAGTTTATCTGGAGTTTTTTCCCTCAGCGTGAGCATCCTCGGCTCGTCCGCGCGCCGCATGCTGGCCAAGATGGCGCCGTCGAACACTTCCTTGAGGTTCTTCTGCGTCAGTGCGGAGCACTCGGCGAACGTCCCGGCACCGATGCTCCGGGCGCACAGGCGGGCCTCGTCTCTGCTCACCGGTCTCTCCTGGACGCCTGCGAGTCGGATCAGCACCTGGACGTCCTCCTGCAGGTCGCACTGGGTGCCCACGAGGATGATGGGAACGCCGGGACAGAGGCGATGAACCTCGGGGGCCCAGCGGTCCGTCACGCTCCTGAAGGAGGACGGGAGAACCACGCTGTAGCAGAGCAGGAACACGTCAGCATCACGGTAACAGAGAGGGCGAAGCCGATCAAACTCGTCCTGGTAAACATGAGAAAAAAAAGAGTGTGAGAACTTGACTAAAAGGCTGGGATGAACTGATATGAAAAAGTTGGCAAATACGATAACCGATAATTCTTTAAATTGGGAAGCCGATATATCGGCCGATAAATCTAAATTCGCATTTTTTATATCATTTTTGAGAGCCTGATTACGAAACAAAAGTCTCACCGTTAAAAGCCATGTCCCAAACACACAATTATAATGCTTTTATTATGATTTTATGTAGCTGATATGCCAAACTTGCGCTGCACATGTTGCACTGCACTGTATTTTCCTTTTTTGAAGTGATTTCAATCATATTTCAAGCAATTTAAAACAATCATGTTGAACAGTGCGCATCTGATGTGTCTCAGCTGAAGGAAATAATACATTATTTATCGGCTTTAATATATCGGCCAAATTTTCTTATTGGGCCGATAACGATAACATTAAAAATGTACATATATCGGCCTATACCGATATATCATGCATCCCAAGCTAAAATCTTATAAGTTAATAATTCAAGTATTGTGATATTTATCATGCACCAGACAAAACCACTTTTATGTTAATGCACTTTAAATTAAGTTCAAAACGTAGGTTTGGGAGGAGCCTAAACATTCAGTCCTGTCAACCATCATTATGAGCTTAGTACTATATAAGCTGCAGACACCACGTCATCTCATTGACAAACTCTTCCGACAGCCCTCCTCCAGTAAAATATATCTATCCTCTTATGCACAATTCCATCAAGCCGAGCCTCGGGTTCGAGCCTCTTCCAAGGACAGCAGACCTTGTTTACTATTAACCTTCAAGGCTGAACGGGCAGGCGAACTAGTGAACCACCAAAGTTGCAAGTGCTTTCCTATTTATAACACAAGATATGCCAGTAAATATGCCAAACGGTGAATTATAGCGGTGACGTTTCATCAGCCAGATGTGGAAGTTCTAGGACTGTGCGCTTAACACATCATGGAGTCGATCTATGTGACACAGTCATACAAACATCTACAGGACTCAATCCTAAGAGAACCCAAGGATCTAAGTCTAACACTAGGTGGCGCTCATTGGTCACATCCTGTTGCTTACATTTAGATGCTGATCCACCGCCCCCCATTTCTGCCATTCAAAGCACAGAGAGAGAGAAAGACAAACCATCCATCATGACAAACTGCTGATGGATAGATAGATAGATAGATAGATAGATAGATAGATAGATAGATAGATAGATAGATAGATAGATAGATAGATAGATAGATAGATAGGAGATAGATAGATAGATACGAGATAGATAGATAGAATCATAAAACGATGGATGGATGAGACAGACAGACAGATAGAGAGTTAGGATCATAAAACAATAGATAGATAGATAGATAGATAGATAGATAGATAGATAGATAGATAGATAGATAGATAGATAGATAGATAGATAGATAGATAGATAGATAGATAGATAGGATCATAAAACAATGGATGGATAGATAGATAGATAGATAGATAGATAGATAGATAGATAGATAGATAGATAGATAGATAGATAGATAGATAGATAGAATCATAAAACGATGGATTGATGAGACAGACAGACAGATAGACAGAATCATAGATAGATAGATAGATAGATAGATAGATAGATAGATAGATAGATAGATAGATAGATAGATAGATAGATAGATAGATAGGATCATAAAACAATGGATGGATAGATAGATAGATAGATAGATAGATAGATAGATAGATAGATAGATAGATAGATAGATAGATAGATAGATAGATAGATAGATAGAATCATAAAACGATGGATTGATGAGACAGACAGACAGATAGACAGAATCATAGATAGATAGATAGATAGATAGATAGATATAGATAGATAGATAGATAGATAGATAGATAGATAGATAGATAGATAGAATCATAAAACGATGGATTGATGAGACAGACAGACAGATAGACAGAATCAGATAGATAGATAGATAGAATCATAAAACGATGGATAGATAGATAGATAGATAGGTAGATAGATAGATAGATAGAATCATAAAACGATGGATAGATAGATAGATAGATAGATAGATAGATAGATAGATAGATAGATAGAATCATAAAACGATGGATTGATGAGACAGACAGACAGATAGATAGAATCATAGATAGATCGATAGATAGAATCATAAAACGATGGATAGATAGATAGATAGATAGATAGATAGATAGATAGATATGTAGATAGATAGATAGATAGATAGATAGATAGATAGATAGATAGATAGATAGATAGATAGACAGATAGACTGACAGACAGACAGATAGATAGATAGATATGTAGATAGATAGATAGATAGATAGATAGATAGATAGATAGATAGATAGATAGATAGATAGATAGATAGATAGATAGAAAGATAAATAGATAGTCACCTGTCCTGCCATGTCACACAGTTGAAGTTGAACTTGTCTCCCATCCACCACAACCCTTGCTAAGACAGTAATACACTTAAATGTTATTGTTAATCAATTTGTATAATAAATAATAAAGCTGAGCTAAAATTAGCTATTAATGAGCTATTGCCTGGGAAGATATCATATCAAGGCTATACGATGTCAAAAAGTGCATGATGGATAGGTCTTATTCTAGAATCTAGCCTATATGTTTACTATGTTTAACTGTATTATGAAGCAATGTAAAAGTGATCAGACACGTGCACACTTCTAGAGTCCGTCAGGATATTTGAAGGGATTTTACCTGTGAAGTTGTCAAAGGCGGTGGGAATGTGTTCAGTCGGATATCCGTTAGTGGTGTAGCTGACGATCAGACTGGTTTTGCCCACCGCTCCATCCCCGACCAGCACACACTTTACCCTGCGCTCAGGTGCGTTGGCGGACGCCGGAGCGTCGCGCTGAAGCGTCGCTTGCGGTGGAACCGGAGGCGGGAGACCGTCTTCATTTACCGGCGCAGACTCATCCTGCGACGGCATCGCGTTTAACAAATGCAAATTTAGTGGCGCAAAACAAGCCTGTTGCTGTTGTCAAGACACGGTTTGTGTAAAAAAAAACTACTTTATTTACTATTCCTGCATCGCTAAATGATGGCGCGGAATCGCTCGCGCACCTGCTGTGTTCTTTCTCTCGCGCTCTCAAGTCAAGTTCGAGCGCGCGTACCCGCGCCAGGTTGATTGACAGCCGAGCATCTGCTGCAGTAAGAGGATTAATGCACGACACATGCGCTCAGTGTTGCGTTTCACTGACCCTCACAGAACAGAGAAGTTCGACGAAACAATAGAAAGGTACCTCTAAAATCAACACTTGTTTTGCGTTATAAAAGTAATACACTGAAAGCACACCCAAAAGTGCGAGATAGATGTGCAAATAAAATAAAATGTATATATAAATGCGCAAATATCTCCTGAATAAAATATGAGGTCAAGTGATAAACGATGTGAAAGGTCAAGGATGCGGTGACGTGTGACAGCTCGTTGCTATGCGCAACCAAGACTTGCTCAGTCTAAACTGTATTGTATAAATAAGGAAAAGACATGTGGTCGTGGATTCTCTCAAAAAGTGTCAATGAAACCAGTGGCATGAGAACAAGTTTGTCCTTGCAAAACTGTATCTTCACTCAAAGCAAACACTGATGCTAATTTAGCCATTAACCCTGTTTGGACTTCATTTCTGCTTCTCAATCACAACACGTTCAGTGATTATGATGAGGAATAGCAAGCTCATCCCTGTCTCTCCTCCTTCTCCTCCATCTATCTTCCGGCTCCTCCTCACCCCTCTCTCTCTCTCTCTGTTCGCAGTGAATCTGCTGCCATCTGTCCGCCGTTCGCTCATGCACCACCAGAAGGCCTCAACATGTGCTGGTGTAAATGGAGAGCTCAACTTTCCCAGGACAGAGCTGACCCTGGCAGCCGCCCTCAAACACACACACACACACACACACGTATATCACACCATCAAAGGGACCTCACGCCCCTGATCACTACGCGCGCACACACACACACACACACACAGAGACTGGCTGAAAACACATTTGCTGACTACAAGTCCATCAAACAGCCGTCAGATCATGGCCAGATAAGAGCTGATATCAACACACACACTCACACTCACATACTCAAACACGCACACTCTCTCGCACACACACACTACTGCAGGTCCTGAGGGAAAGCATTGTGTATGTAGAGACACATCTGCGTCAACACACACATCCAGACAGTGAATGTCATGAAAATATGCCCATCATATTTCAACCTAAAATTACAAGCAAATCTGACTATATATTTATATTATATATTTTACATCATATTTTGCATAAAGAAGGAATCCTGTTTTAGGACTATTCGGATTTACTCTGCAACATTATTTTCATGGCAATTAAGCAATTCTCCGTAATTACCATAATGCAATAAATAAATAAATCTCATCATGATGCAAAAAATACTATAAATCTCATTTTACAATAATGCAAAAATATTATTTCAAAAGCGTAAAGCATTTTTTATTTATTTTATTCTGAATGATGATTCTCATTAAATCCTCATAACTGTAATATAGTAATTTTTTTATGGTATTGTAAAATAGACATGACAGTAAGTCAGCATAAATTAAAAGCAGATCAACCAAAATACTATCATGATACATACATATTTTGCAACTCTTTAAGTGATAAGTTATTATTGTTTTTGCATAATAATTGTTTAATTACCATGAAAACAATATCATAAAACATAATGGTTTTAAAATCAGGGTTCATTTTCTTTATGCGAAATAGTTCAATAAAAAAAACAATATATACATTTTATATACATTCTTAACCAGTTTCTCATTAATTGACTG
This sequence comes from Rhinichthys osculus, assembly GCA_029959095.1. Lineage (NCBI taxonomy): Eukaryota > Metazoa > Chordata > Actinopteri > Cypriniformes > Leuciscidae > Rhinichthys > Rhinichthys osculus. The sequence continues at coordinate 47,969,322 of JARWKJ010000005.1, forward strand.
GTTTACTCATCAATTTATTTATATATATATTTGTTTGTTTGTTTTTTTCTTCATAATAATTGTTTAATTGTCATTTTAAAAAGGTAATAATTTTTATTTTGAGGTGAAATATGACATGGGCATTTCGTGACCGGTTTCCCATTAATTGACTGGGCTGCTCATTAATTTATATATAAGTGTATGTGTATGTGTGTGTGTGTGTGTGTGTGTGTGTGTGTGTGTGTGTGTGTGTGTGTGTGTGTGTGTGTGTGTGTGTGCGTGTTTGTGTGTCTGTGTGTGTCTGTGTGTGTGTGTGTGTGTGTGTGTGTGTCTGTGTGTGTGTGTGTGTCTGTGTGTGTCTGTGTGTGTCTGTGTGTGTGTGTATGTGTGTGTGTCTGTGTGTGTGTGTGTGTGTGTGTGTCTGTGTGTGTGTGTGTGTGTGTGTCTGTGTGTGTCTGTGTGTGTATGTGTGTGTGTGTGTGTGTGTGTGTGTGTGTGTGTGTGTGTGTGTGTGTGTGTATTATGGGAGGACTCTATCTTAATAGTCTCAGTGTGAAATAAGGGTCCGGATCATCTGATGGGTAAAATGATTAGAAGAGGAAGGTCTCTGAGGGACACGGGACGCTAAGCTGGGGAGGGACGCCCGGATAGAGAGAGGGTCCCAAAGAAAGAAAGGAAGAAAGAAAGGATGAGGGTGGGAGGGGAGGGATGAGAAAAGACATAGGGGATGCAGAGGGGCGCCAGGGCACAGCGATGTCACACACTTTTTTTGTGCCTCAGTCAACAGGCGTGTGCCATGATGTGTGTGTGTGTGTGTGTGTGTGTGTGTGTGTGAAAGCACAGCCCTGCTGTCCAGCTTTAGTTCAGAGCATGGGAACCAACTGAACACACACTCCTAATGACCCGCGTGCTGCTTTTATTATATCAGTCACACACGTACACACACACACACACACTCCTAATGACCCCTGTGCTGCCTAAATAACACACCAACAGGCGTCATTAGATTCATCCACACAATGGCATTATCACACAGACAACAGAGACATGTGTGTGTGTGTGTGTATGGATGCTGACATCCTGATTTGGGTTAATACACATGCAATATGCTTTTCTTTTTTTTAGCTTTACCTCAATGTTTTTTGTTCAGTCACCAAAACTTGAAGAGTTTTTATTTATTTATTTTATTTATGAGGTTGTTTTGCGGAGAATTGTTAATTTTGCTTTACCATCTCACCACCTTTTGTAAGAAATTATGCAAACTAGCAAGCCAAACATATTTACATTTACCTTTATTTAATTATAATATATATATACATACACACACACACACACATATATATATATATATATAATCAGTTTACAGGAAAGATACTTAAAATAAACAATTAGCAATTTTTTACATTAGCAGTGAACAATTTGAAGTATGTTTGTCTTGCTAGTTTGCATGCGTTTTTACAAAAAGTGTTGAGAGATGGTAAAGCAAAACGAACATTTCTCTGCATGCACACTCCTTTACACACAACTTTTGAACAATGTGCTTCAATAAGGCTCACTAAAATGTAATGTTTGAGCGTCGTACTCAGAGTTCAGCATCAAAAAAGCATTAAAGTCACTAAACGCGCATTAAACAAGTCCTCGTCCTCCAGAACCCTGAATGAATGACGCAGTCGCTCTGGAGTTTCCCCGAAAGGTCGTTTCAGAGGCACGGCCTGCTCTGCGTCTTCATTAAAGTTTGGAGGAACCGTGCCTGTGTAACAGAGGGAGTAGGCGCGTGTGTGTTGGTGTGGAGATGACCACTCCACAGCATCTGTCTGTCCAGCTTGCAGGGGCATCGGCACACAAAAGCCCCTCTCCCCCGGGGCAACACACACGGGGCAGGGGTCTGAGACCTCTACAGAGAGCGACAGAATGCAGCAGAGCCAGAGGAACACAGAGGAGGGAGAGAAAGAAAGAGCCCCCCCTCTCTCTCCCTCACTCCCCTTCACCTTCAGGACCCCTGTTTGTCCCGGAGCGAGCGACGTGTAAGAGGGAATTCCTGAAGAGATCACAACAGGTGCACAGTGGAGGAACACTGGAAACACACACACACACACACACACAGAGAGAGAGAGAGGAAGGGTGAGAGTGAACTCTACTGACTCCAGACCTGCTTATCAGTCGCAGTGAAGTTACCAACATATATTAAAGATATAGAAATGACAAATGCTGATACTATCTAGAGCATGGCGGTTGATTCATAGTATTTTATAATGTTATTTTGTAAAATTAAGAAATAGCCACAACTTTTATATTACACCATATTTAATGCAATTGTAGTGTAATATATGATTTATATTTATTAATGTAAAATAAAAATAAAACAACGTTCATAGTCTCATAATAGATTTTGACAACTGACAGATTCGTTTTATATATTTACACCGGTATAAGAAAATTAATTTATAACATTAGTTTATATATATATTCATTTTAATATTTTTTCTAATAAAATCTAATAGAAATAAAATTATGTATTTATTTATATGTATATATATATATAAAATTTAAACAAAATTTTATTTTTAAAACAAAAACATAAGATTTAATTAAAAAAACATTAAAGGTAAAATTATAATAAATTTTGACATTTTTATTTTATATATTTATTTTTATATAGACACTTATATTTATATAGGCTATATTCATTTAAATATTGTTTCTAATAAAATATAATAGAAATAAAATTATGTATTTATTTACATATATAATTGTATTTTATTAAATGCTATTTCTTTAAATAATGTTTATTTTTAAAACAAAAATATAAGATTTAATTAAAAAAACATTAAAGGTAAAAATCATAAAATGTAATACATTTTAATGAAATTTTGACAGTTTTAGAAAATATGAAGATTAAATATAAAATATAATAAAAAGAAAAGCATATATAATTAATTTTTTTAATGCATTTTTTTTTAAATAATGTTTATTTGTGATTATATTTAATCCAATTTAAAAAAAAAAAATTTTTACGAAATAGTCTCATCTTGACCAAAACCTGACGGAATAATTGGCCTGGTCAATAAATCATCATCACTAATCCTCACTAAACAATCATAACACACACACACACAGGGGCTTGGCTTGGACAGTTATTGAGCTGTTGGTTAAAGGTGAATATAAACATGAGCATCATGGTGTGCGTGTCTAAAGATCCCGAATCATATCTGATGTTGAGCCGTGATGGATGAGACGTTTCCATCACTGACTCCGGATCAGTGCGTGCGCGGAGAACAACTCCTTTGTGATCGGGCTCTTCCCACGAGCTTCATCTTACCACCGACACACTCAACACCTGCCACCGGCTTTGTCTTAAAAAGCTGATCTTAGTTATTCTGTCTTTTTGTGGCTTTGTTGAGGGCCGGGCCACTTTCGGAGGGTGTGACGCTTGATTTTGTTACAGAAGCGTGATTACTGTATACCTGAGGCTCTTGTAACATACAATCACACCCCGTGATCCATCAGGCACCATGTGTTACTCCCAACCTGACACTCCAGAGCTGTAGCGTCCCATATTAAATCAACCTGACACACACACACCAACACACACCTGTGTCGTAGCGTTGTTTGGAAATGAGCAATCATCCTGCAACAGATTGTTTGAGCCTGTCTGGAAGATAGTGCTCATGACAAAGGCTCATAGAGAGCATGTGTCCTCAGGGAACGTGTATGTGTGTGTGTGTGTGTGTGTGTGTGAGGGGGTGATGGAAGTATAGAGCAGGGGGTATAGTTTCTGCCCCCCTCCTCCCCTGTTCCCTCTTTGTGGGCCCTTCTGAGGAGGATTGAGGAGGTTAAAAGGGAGGAGAGGCAGAAGAAAAGGAGGATGGGGGATGTGTGAGTCCTAAACACAGGTGCCTACATCTGTTCATCCTCAGGGCAGATGCTGTAGAGACACACACACACACACACACACACACAGGACTTCACTTTCAAAACAAAAGCCTGGAGTACACTACGAGTCAGAAGTTTGGACACACCTACTCGTTCTTTGTTATTACGGTCCTTCGCATTATAAAGTAACACTATGGGGGTGAAAAACAAACAAACATGAGAGACTAAAATTAAACTAAAATTAAAGATCCTAGGCTTACTTTATATTATCAACCAATATGAGATAAATCAACATTCAATAAATAAATAGTATTTTCATAAATAATGTTAACAAATGAACAAATTACAAGCAATAGAACAAATATACAAATAAAATAAACAGATTTCAGGTGTGCCTAACAGTATTCAGGTATGAAATATTATAAATTAGATGTATATTAATCCTTATTAAAGATTGGTGCAGATTTTTGAGCTACTGTCACTTTAAGAACAAATGCACAGATCTGACACGCATCACATTTTCTCCCACCTGTTTTAGTTCATTAAGACTTTTTCATTAATTTAAGTGCTTATTTTAACTTGCCAAAACGGGCAGTTTAACACAATTTTGAGTGTATAAGCGAGATAAGACAAGGGAACTCAGTTCAGTAAGCTTTATTTGTAAGAGTGAAGGAGGAACATACGCATTGATTTTCAGTCCATTCCAAATAAATTTTATGAATAATGAATAAGTTCATGCACAATTTATACTGTGACCCCAAAATGTATTAAGTCACACTTAATGCCTCATCATCGCTGCATTATAAAAAAAAATATTGAAGCAAGAGTTTTTTCCTCTTCACTTTTCTACATAATGTTTGCTTTTTTGTCTTTGAATCAGCTGTTTTTACACTCAAAAAAATGATATGTTGGCTTTACTTAATTTTATTTCGTCAACAGGTTCCACATAACTAGGTTATGTTAAACAAACATAATTTGTTATGTAACTTCAACATAATTTGTTCATTTAACTTCAACATAATTTGTTCATGTAACTTCAACATCATGGAATTAAGTCATTTTAAGCAACCCTATTAAAGTAGTCTCAAAGTGATTTTTTAAAGGCTTCCTGACATGATTCGGGTATTTTTTATATTCATTCATTCATTAATTTTTCATTTATTTTAGTAACACATAATTAAATTGTTAGACTATAGCTAGCTATTTGCTAGCAGGAGCACATATTAGCATCTTAAATGATAAGATTAACATGCTCAACCAAACAGTTGAAATAAATAAATCAGTCCACAGCCAAACAAAATGCTCCACTCTTCTCCACAATGGTAACCCACTGTAATTTAAATGGTGCTAATAATTCAAATGTAATTGAACATTAAACACAATTACACACTATCAAGTCTTCCCCTTTTGTCATTTTCTCAAAAAAACATAAAATAACACTTAATTTTAACATTTATTCTCTCTTAATTCAACCATATGCAAAGCATGCTGGGCACTAACAAGCACCGCCCAGTTTTAGTTAATGCAACACAAATCAATCATGTAATCCAACACAAGTGGATTAAGTAAACTTAAATGTTACATATATTTAAGCAGATTGAACACAATCAAATTAAGTTCGGGCAAAATGGCAGTTGGCTCGCACTATACTGCCACCCTCTGGATGTAAGAATTTTTCACTTAACATAAATGGTTTGTGTTTAGGCAACGCAATAGGATTTTGTACTGTTAAGTTGAGACATAATTACGTGGACCTTACTAGAAAATAACATTTCAAGTCAAAAAACACAATTATTATAAGTAAACTAAATATAAATATATTATGTAAAGTGCACAACCTTCCTAGTTCATTTTTTTTAGTGTAGTGGAAGACCTCAGTTCTCCTTAACGTCACAGGTGTTCCAGCAAGAAAAACCATCACATTAACTATCAACACGATCCACTAATGCTTCACAAACACAAAGAGTGGCACATACTCGACTTTGAGCACTTTATTGTTTAAAATCAGCTTTAAAATAAAAACGTCATTTTACTCTAACTTGAGCTTCTTTAACATATTATATAACTAATCATTTGGATTTTGTTTAAGTTTGATTTTTTTTTATATAATACATATATTTTACATAACACACACACACACACATATATAATGTTAAATATTTAAATATTATTTTTAATTTAAAAAACATTTTATTTATTATGAATAATAGGCTAATTCAGTACTGGTCAAAATTATAATATATATTAAAATTATATATATATATATATATATATATATATCATAGTCTCATATTGGCCCAAAACTGACAGATTAGTTGGACTTGTATGCTGTTTTAAAGTAGGATACTTTACCTCTTTAAATTAAATACCACATTGGTTGTTCTTATCTAATGAAATAACATTCAGACATGACTTCAGTTTCTACTGGCCACTGTATTTGTCTACAAAACTAATTTAAAGCATTCAAGCTATCAGATCAAAAGGTATTGAAGATTATTAGAAACACATTGTGAGGTGTGTGCAAACTTTTGACTGGTAGCTAAAGTGGAACTAAGAGGAATCATTTCCAGCACAAAAACATCACGTGGGATGCATCGACATCTTTAGCGTGGGGATTGTGGTGTCAAAAATGCATATTCCTTGTCAAATCAATATGTTGAGGGAGAGACAGAGGTCGATATGTTGTGGTGGCCGGACGCGCGCATCAGTCCCAGGAGCCCTGGAAGCAGATGTGTTTTGATACGCGCAGGCACGCGACAAGCGTCAGCTCCCAAACGTCCACGCCTGTTTCCTTACGCTCGCACACACCCACAAACAGACTCACACGGGCGCAAATAAGAAGATCCCTGCGTAATTATTGAATGATTGTATCCCCTCGGGAGGCCCCCGAGAGAAGCTCAATGAAGCCACGACCACCATGTCCATGGCAACGGCGCATGATAATGAGCCTCGTGGTCAGAGCCAGGGCGCGCGTGGATTGTTCTGCGCGCCCGCGGGCAGCTGCTCAAAGTAATACGATCTGAAAGTTGAAACAATGCATGGACCACAGGTAGCCTCTGATCAACGCGCGTGCTTTTTGTATTTAAGCGGAACTATATGATAAATATGCGACTAAAACACGCATTTCTCATTCTAAGATGTACAGGGTGCGAATTAGGCTACCCCTCCTCTAACCCCCAAAGGAAGTGAAAACAAAAGGTTGGGTGTGTTAGTAAAAGTGCATTTGCCTATGCTTTTGTATATACAAGTATATATTTAGACAGGGTTTTAGCAGCTAATGATAAACATTTAAAAACGAACTAGTCAAAGTGAACGAGCGCGTAACCGTAATAATAAAGTGACGCTGTGCGGTCATTATGTAGCATAAGGATCACATTGGGGTGAATTCAGGTTGATTGGGACACTTTTTCCAAGTCATCCCAATGGCAAAAAAATGACCCAAATCACCCTGAATTCGCCTATATATAAATCGACCAATTATATTATGAAAAACAGTGCTTTATTTACAGTATTTGAGATAATTTATGGTTGGCCAATAGTTGCGCGACACGAACCTATAGACAAATTGCTCCAAGGTAAAAAAAAAAAAAAAAAAGTCTAAAAATTCCCTTTAAAAATAAATAGTTAACCCCCTCCCTAACACTCTGGATGCGCGCGCGCCTCTCTTTCTGCCCTCTCATCCATGTTACCTTCTCCAATCTAGTGCCACGTTTTTGTAAAATAAGCCGTGGCGTATCAAATCAGATTCTCCAACCCCTTCGCCGATCGATAGGTCGCAAACAACATTATAGCCCCTAATTGTGATCCCCACACGACTTCATATGATCGATCCCGTGTGATGCGAGCCCAGCTTAGGTTCCCACGGCCGCCCATGTGCTGTCTAACTCCGCTGGGACTGCAACACTTCTGGCTTCGCCTGCGCCATCTGGCCCCTGCCGGGAGTGCCGGCCCATACCGTTACAGGTTCTTTAACATGCTTCTAGTTCAATTTAGACCCAGGGCAGTGAGCACACACACACACACACACACACTCGGGCAGAGGGAGGGAGGAGACAGGCGTTTAGTCAGTGGCAGATGGTGTGTAAGGGTCTGGTCGCGTCTGAAGGCGTACCGTAGACCCCCTTCAGTGACTGTCCCCCGAGGGGCTTCACAATCAATGAAAAACGAAAGCGCAAAGAAAGGCAAGAACAAGAAGCAAGCGAGTCCCACTGACCTGATAGCTGAGGGGCTTGAGTTACTGCAGGCTTCAACTGTTAGTTCATTCCACAAGGGAGAAGGGACGAGCAAAACAACCTGACTAAAAGCTGTTGCTCGAGAACTCATGTTTGCCTTGATATAAAAAGGGGAAATATAATACAGTGAAATGAATTGGTTACAGAAAAAGCGAATTGGTTAACTTTAAGACACGTTGCAAAAATACACCAATCATTACATGCATCACTAAACAGGCCTATCATAAGCCAATAAATTCATTTTTTCTTTAAAGATATATAGTTAAAGAAAAAGTAGGAGGTTTATTAACTACCTTACACTTTACTACACTGTTAAGAAATGGTCCCAAAAAGTTATTGTCGCAGTGATGCCATTGAACTATTTTTGGTTCCCCAAAGAACCTGTCTGTGAAACCATTATTTTTCTAAATTTGAGAAACACTTTAAAAAACTTTTTTTTTTTGTTTTTGCTATAAAGAACCGTTTGAGGAATGGACAGATTCTATTGGTGTTAAAGGTTTTTCATGGAACCAGATGCAGAATAAGGAGAACCTTTATTTTTAAGAGTGTAGGCTACTAAGAAAAAATTATTCAGCAACAACACATAAAAACTACCCAAAAAGTTTTTTTTTTCATGGGTAAGGAAACATTCCCAGAATTCCCTGTGCAAACTATTACATTTGTTGAATTCTATGTTTTTTTTTTAATAGCTTTGTCTTGATGTTATGCATCAGTGTGTTTTAAGCTGCATTATATGTTTATGTTTTTTGTGGTTCACACTATCTTTATGCAGATCAATTGGTTTTGAGGCAAAATTTGATAAACTTTAAGTTGATTTGTGTACCACCTGTGTTGTCATCAGAACATTTACTATTAAAAATAAATGTAAAAAAATCCATACCTCAGATTGGCATGTTGAATTAGTAAAATATAAAACATTCAGAACATAGCAACTGTGTTTTATTTTTTTTTACTGTAAAGCTTCACAACTGCCACTTTTTAATCATTAACACGAACAGTGTAAAAATACAAATTCCTAATAAGCGATTTTTTTAGCATACATGTTTGGGGGAAATAGTAAAATAATTCAAATGCTAAATTCAAATCACACACACAGGGAGCAAATACAGAAAAAGAGGAATTCCATATTTGCCAGCCCATGCCCAAAGTCCCACCCCAGCCCCCCGCGACCAGCAAAGTTTCACCAGGAATAGATTTTTTTTTCCACTCTATGATGTCAGAAAATTTGGCTCATTTAAAGGTTGGTGGATTGGAAATACAGAAAGAGCTCAAAGCATATCTTAACACAGTGATGTAATTTGTCTCACTTGTGTTTGGTTACTATGGACCTCAGGCGAAAAGCTTTTGTGCTTAAGAAAATCGCACTTAAATGAACGACCAAATTAAGACCCCCCTTCCACCACCCCCATTACACACGCGCAAATCTCGCTCTTTTTTCTCTCCTACACACACACACACACACACACACACACACACACACACACACACACACACACACACACACACACACACACACACACTTTTTCGCACAACGAATTCTAGCTATACAGGGGGAAAAATCGTAGCGGGTTCTTCTAATGTAAGACAACAGTCGGGCATCGAAGAGGTTCAAAAGACGAAGAAAAACAAACATATATTTGTTTGAATGGGCTCCTGAGAATGGAACGATAAGGAGGCGATTTGCTTGTTTTTGTGGGGCTCCGCGGATCGGCCGATTATGAGAACGGTAGCGCAGGTGCTGCCAAAATTACCATACAGCTGAGAGCAAACTTATTCCGCCAGCACACAATAGCGGTGCGCCCGGGGGATGGCCACGCGAGTAACACACACACACACACACACACACACACACACACACACATACACACACGCGCGCGCGCTTCGAACTCTTTCACTGCACGCGTATACACACACACGCACGCGCGCGCGCAGGCACACACACACACACACACACACACACACACACACACACAGAGGAAAAGGGAAAAGCAAGTGGAGAATTTGGCCTCCATACAAATGATGCGTATTCTTTTGTGAGTTTGCCTGACGCACACACAGTGTTAGCCTGAGGAATGTTTTTTAGACACAAATCAGGACTCCCTCAAACAGGAAACGCAAAGGGAAGTAGACATGAGTTGAAAACTGAGAATGTCTTTCTCAAATGTGCTGGAAGTTAAACTTTTAACTAATTTTTAAAAGTTGATTTTTTTTAGACACACACAAAAACACGCGTATTAAACTCCCTGAGCGCGTAAATGAAAACAAAATAAAATAAAACTTATACGTCACGTTGCACTGTCATATTCTAATGCAAATAATAATAAATAATGTGTCTAAAACTTCAAGTTGTAAATTACCGTCACTTTTACGCACACACAGCAGCGCACTGATGTGTTTGGTTGGTTGGTTGGTAGGGGCTGGTTGCAAGCGAGCCGCATTGTAAAGCGTGGGACAGATTGGGGGTAGCGGTTCATTAGCATATTATTACCCCGGCATGTGGCACCCCGTATAAAACTGGCGGCAGGCGGCCTCGCTCCAGATACAAACGCACAGTGTCCGTCGGAGAAAGACGTGTGGAGGGATGTTGGAGCAGTGACAAACCCTGGTTTAGGATCAGACGAAGAAGGAACTATAAGAGCACACACGCGCATTCTTCTCCGAATTTTGAGGATTATATCATTCCGACGGAATTCCACAAGAATTCTGTTTTAATTTGGAACTTTCAGTTTGTTTTGGACACACTTTTTTTTCGCGGGGAAGAACTGGGAATTGTTTTGACATGAAAGGGAACTGCGTTCACGCTCAGTATCTTTTGAAAGCAAGCCTCTTCCAATGAATCAGCCGGCGAAAAGAAGAGGCTTTTAATACGAGGGATCTCCTGACTGATCTGGGAGCAGCCAAGTTTGCTCAAAGACTTTCATAAAAAAACTATTTATTTATTTATTTATTAATCATGGGACGCCACTTACTGTTGCTCTTCTCCATCCTGTACATGCTGCTCTGCCAGGTAAGGACTCCTCGCTCATGTCAGAATAAGGTAATGTGTTACATTGCAATCACATTTAGATCTAATACTCATACATTCATTCTTCTCCAGGCGTCTTCCTCAGGCGTCTTCGAGCTGAAGTTGCAGGAGTTTTTGAACAAGAAGGGCGTGCAAGGCAACAAGAACTGCTGTAAAGGTGGACTTACCACCCCGTACCAGCAGTGCGACTGCAAGACTTTTTTCCGCATCTGTTTAAAACACTATCAGCCCAATGCATCTCCAGAGCCACCCTGCACCTACGGAGGCACCGCCACCCCTGTGCTGGGGTCCAACTCTTTCCAAGTGCCAGATACCTTACCGGATGGCTCTTTCACCAATCCCATCAGGATGAATTTCGGTTTCACATGGCCGGTGAGTACCCTTTAGTTGCCTACCAATGCACTGACTTCAAAAGTGATGGTCAGCTCATTTTCTAATGGACAAATCTGTTTTTGCTATTGCAGGGAACTTTTTCTCTTATCATTGAAGCGGTGCATGCTGATTCCAAAGAGGATCTGACAACAGGTATGTTATCTGACAGTAAAAAGAGAAAAGAATGAGTTGTGTATGAATATTGTTTTGAACGGCATGACTGAAAAACATGCATTTTCTACACAGAAAACCCAGAGCGCATCATCAGCACCATGACCACACAGAGGCACTTGACTGTGGGCGAGGACTGGTCTCAGGACCTTCACAGCGTGGGTCGAACCGAGCTCAAGTACTCCTACCGCTTTGTGTGTGATGAGCACTACTACGGAGAGGGATGCTCCGTGTTTTGCCGGCCCAGGGACGACGCATTCGGTCATTTCACCTGTGGGGGAAGTGGAGAAATCATCTGCGACGCAGGATGGAAGGGCCAATACTGCACAGAACGTGAGTAAAAAAATATTGTATATTACTAAATTATTAATGGTATAGTAAACATAACGCTCTGCTATCATGAAAAACTCAGATTTTTGAAAGGCTGTGCTGTTATTTAGAAAAGAGAGGGAGAAAAAAAAGTTAACGGTTACAAACAACTTGTAACTAAAACCCTGCCCCCCACACTCACACTCACACTCCCCCTTCCAGCCCACTCTCACAACACACCACTTGATTTATTCCAGTCGGGAGGAGGAAAGTTTTTAGGAATAATCTCACGCGTGCCATAAATTTACATGCTGCCGTTGGATTGGCTGCTCGCGGAGTGGGCCGGCTGCCGATTGGCTGGCGGAGGGGAGGTATTGTTTGAAGTGGGCAGCTGCCGGGAGTGCGCAGACAATGGAGCAGCTGTCGCCCGCTGGCCGCGCATACACCAGCTGTCCACTCTTATCTTCCCTACCCGGAGACATCGAGAGCACAGGGGAGGAGAAAAAAAAAGTTTTGACCCATAGTGAAGAGAGGGAGGAAAGAAGGGTCCCCTTGTTTGTGAGCGCCCTATTGTTGTCATGTGTTAAGCAGAAATTCTTCAGAGGTGATTAGGAGATTTGAGCTTTTTTTTTTTTTTAAGCAAGAGAGAACGCTAATAGGTTTACGTGGCCCCCTCATTTGACACGAATGGGAAAATGTAAAAGTTGTGGATCCTTGATCCTAATGCAGGTGTTTTGTCCTCCTTACAGCAATTTGCCTCCCAGGATGTGATGAGGAGCACGGCTTCTGCGAGAAACCTGGAGAGTGCAAGTACGTTCATCACAATGATTACATCATTAGCTGTTGAATTCACATTCAGGACTGATTTTCTAACTGGATCATTTGTTTATATTGTGCATCAGGTGCAGAGTGGGCTTTAAAGGACGCTACTGTGATGAGTGCATACGTTACCCAGGATGCCTTCATGGGACCTGCCAACAACCATGGCAATGCAACTGCCAGGAAGGCTGGGGAGGCCTCTTCTGCAACCAAGGTAAGACACACAAAAGATCAAAGAAAAGCATTTATAATGGCCTTGGAAGACTAAATGACAGAAGGATGTTTGGTAGAGAGGCTGGCTGAAAGAGAAATATGAGTTCCCAAGTGCACAAGACTACAAAAGAAAGAGCGAGCAACAGCTGTCCAGCTGCGGTTCAACCATGTGTCGCTGCTTAATCCACATGTGCTCAACATATGTCCGCCTCTGTTACAGATCTGAACTACTGCACACATCATAAGCCCTGCCTGAATGGAGCCACTTGTAGTAACACCGGTCAGGGCAGCTACACCTGTTCCTGTCGCCCAGGATTCACTGGAGCCAGCTGTGAGATTGAGGTCAACGAATGCACAGGGAACCCCTGCCGCAACGGAGGAAGCTGCATTGTAAGTGTACATGTTTTATATAAATTAGGGTGTATTCACACCTGTCTTGTTTGGTTCGATCGAATCGAACTCAAGTTCGTTTCCCCCCTTGGTGGGCAGGTGTGAATACAGCAAACATACGGAAATGAATACGGGTCAAGCAACCGTACCGAGACCCAGCTGAAGAGGTGGTCTCGGTCCGGTTACAAACGAACTCTGGTATGGTTTGAATTTCTGTCCAATGAATGGATGACCTTAGCACACGTGTGGTTTTGTTTACAAATTTTGGTTCACTTTCAAAAAGTGTAAAAAAAAAAGAACCACATCAAACAAACAAGGTCCAGACCAAAGCAAGTGAACTAGCGGACTTTCCTGGTGTGAATACATACACCCTAAGACTTTACAACCACGTACAAACCCATGTGTTTGCAATAAAACACTCGTTCTGTTTGCTGAGCATCCCATACCTTTTGCTTTCACAGGACATGGAGAACACCTACAGCTGTACCTGTCCACCGGGCTTTTATGGCAACAACTGCGAGCTTAGCGCCATGACGTGTGCGGATGGGCCGTGCTTTAACGGCGGACGCTGCGCCGACAACCCAGACGGTGGTTATTTCTGCCAGTGTCCAACTGGATACGCAGGGTTCAACTGCGAGAAGAAGATCGACCATTGCTCCTCCAGTCCATGCTCGAACGGTATGTTGCACTTTTGTATTTGAACTTCATTGATCTTTGTGTTGAAACCAGTCCAGAATCTCATTCTCTCCCCACTTTGATCCACAGGTGCACGGTGCGTTGACTTGGTGAACTCGTACCTGTGCCAGTGTCCAGAAGGCTTCACGGGTATGAACTGCGATCGCGCCGGGGACGAGTGCTCGCTGTACCCTTGCCAAAATGGCGGGACATGTCAGGAAAGCGCCAGTGGTTACATCTGCACATGCCCACCTGGTTACACCGGGCGAAACTGCAGTTCACCTGTGAGCCGCTGCCAACATAACCCCTGCCATAACGGCGCCACCTGCCACGAGAGGAACAACCGATACGTGTGTGCTTGCGTTTCGGGATATGGAGGACGCAATTGCCAGTTCTTGCTTCCGGATAGAGCCTCCCAAATAGCCAGTGACGTTCCCTGGACTGCTGTGGGATCAGGAGTCCTGCTGGTGCTGTTGTTGGTGGTCGCATGTGCCGTGGTGGTGGTTTGCGTTCGCTCAAAGGTCCAGCAGCGCCGCCGGGATAGGGAGGAGGAGGTCGCCAACGGGGAAAACGAAACGATCAACAACCTTACAAACAACTGTCATCGTGACAAAGATCTGGCTGTAAGTGTCGTCGGGGTAGCACCTGTCAAGAACATCAACAAGAAGATCGATTTTCACAGCGATCACGACGACCTGAGCATGACGACAGAGAAGAGGAGCTATAAGACAAGACATCCACCTGCAGACTACAACCTGGTGCATGAAGTAAAATACGAGGCGAAGCACGAGGTGAAACTGGAGCACGCTGGGAAGGAAATGACGGCGAAGGAGTTGTCCGATAGCTGCGAGGACGTAAAGTGCCAATCTCTGCAGGACTCTTCCGAGTTTGAGGAGAAGCGCAGGAAACGTCTGAAAAGGTAAACCTGGTGTTATTCTTGTATTAAGATTTCTTCTTGTAACTATCAACTCAACGTGCTCTCAAATGTATGCATTGCTAACACACTATTCCCTCTCTTTTCTTTACAGTGATGCATCAGAAAAGTCAAAATATTCAGAGTCGAGGTATTCTGAATCAAAGTATTCTGAATCAAAGTACTCAGAATCAAAGTACTCAGAATCAAAGTACTCAGAATCAAAGTATTCAGAATCAAACTATTCCGATTCGCTGTATTCCGAGTCAGCATGTGCGTCGGCATGTGCATCGGCATCCACGTCGGCTTGTGTCGACACCAAATACAAATCCGTCATGGTGATGTCGGAGGAAAAAGATGAATGTGTAATTGCAACTGAGGTGAGTGTCACATATACTAGTTGACTTCACTACATCATGCAAAGAACGTACATCCATTCGGCATCCTTACCTTGAATCTGAGAACTAACAGACTTTTCATTGTCTCGTCCTTTTCCCAATCTCAGGTGTAATGGGCCTGCAGGAAGCCGATGCTCATTGTGTCCTATGGGAGACATTTTGAACTCCCTAAGAAAATGCTGCTGCTCGAAACCTTAGGTGGAAACGTCCCACCTCGTGACTACTGCTGCTGAGAAACTAAGACTGATTAACTGATATTCAGGATGAGCTGGTTCTCTGTACTGAAAGAAGCACAGGCAGTGGTGGCCTGTAGGCTTGGAAACTTGTGGAAATGATAATGATGGCAGGAGTGTCATTGAAATTTCAAATGTAGTTGTAAAATTTACCTGTAAAGCCATTTTAAAGGTGTTGGACAATGTGTGTCCATTTTTAAAGTTTTTTTTTTTAAACGTGGGTTCATCACACACGAAAATGGCATTAGGAATAAAAACGTAACAGAAAGATACAAGGAAAGTAAAGTATCGCAGTGTTTTGCCATGTGATGTCCAATACTTTGTCAGCATTGTGGCAACGTTTTAACAATATTTTGGCAACATTTGCTGGTTTTTCGCCAATAATTCCCACAGGCTTTTACTGTGCCCAGAGACTGCACCAAACATTAAGGATGTTAAGGAAGTAGTTTAAAATAAATGTGTCACAAATTTTCTTGCCGTTGACTGTCTCAGCAACACCGTGGCAAAGTTGTGACAACATTTTAGCAATATTTTGGCAACATTTGCTGGCCCCACAAGTCAGTGTACAAGGGACTACATCAAAACGGTGGATGTTACCAGACCATACTGGCCTGTCTTGCACTGGGTTAAAATGTCACATGATGTCATATCCTGTCACATGACCAGTGGAAACTATGTTTATTACTTGATCACTGTGTAAATGGGAAAAATAAGTGCTCAAAAAGAAAATCTCAAAGTCTTCCAAGCCTCCGCTTTTTTTGCATTATGGTTTAGAAAATGTGCGTAATTTGTTTTTCGACGTAAGAAAATAAGTTTTTGTTGATGATGAATAATATCCTTGTTTGTATGTATTTTTGCTTTCTTTTTTATAACAAGAGTTGTATGATTTAAGTTAATTTATTTTTATTTAAGTTGTATTTCTAAATATTTGTAATGTTTTTAAGATTATTTAAGTTTGCGTTTTTCCTAAGTTGCTCCTGTTACTTGCAAAGGCACTTCGGGTTGCTGGGATGTTTTGAGAAAAAGATATTTAAAGAAGGATTGTAAAAAAATGTTATTAATGCTATTGTTTTCATTAACAGGTTTTTGTTTGATTTCCTTTCTCTGAATGAAGGTTTAGCTTAAATTATTTTTCCAAATAAAGATTATGAACTATTGAATATATGTTATTGTTTTATTGACAGCTGCACCACATACACTGGTCTTAAATGTTAACGCTCAGCATCTTTACATTCATATTTGAATACCGACACAATCGTTACAGCATTTTCAGTCTAAAGTAAAGACAAACTTATAAATCACATGAACATAACACCAAAAACAAAATGAAAAACTTTTAGAGGCTGCTAAATTGGAGCCTCTTTTTATTTAAGCCTCTTTTGTGGTGATTCACGTTTTTTTATCAAGTCTTTTCTGGGTGTTGGATTTGTGACTTTTATGTGTGCCACTCTGTAAGGGTTAGAAATGGTTCCTTAGAAAATAGGGAATAGATTGGGATGCGGGTTCTTTATAGGGATGAGAACGAAGCTAATCATTAACATCTGCTCTGGCCTCTTGGTCACCCCATACTGGGCTATTCATCGCTTTACCCCACATTCTGCCTGCCGCGGGTGCATCGCTCAAGAGATGGGCCTTTGAGAAAAGCCGTCAAATAGCTGCAGGATGTTTACAAGTTTTCCAACCAGACTAGAGAGAGAAATTTAAAGCTTTGGGAAGAGCTGAGGGGGGAAAAAAAACCCTGAACTAGTTGGCCCATTTCCTAAATGGATGAAGCTATTTGGCAGGTGTTTTGGCGGGAAAGCCTTTCTTGATTTCAAACATGCATCACTAAAACAACCAAAACCAAAAAAAGTTGTTTTTAATGCCTTTCTCTTAAAGAAGTTTGTGCTTTCTATTAAGAAATAACGTTGCAAGATATTTTGTATCCTAACATTGAAGTAGCTAGAGAACAAAACATCTTTTGTTGAGCTTTTATGGCTAAACATTAAGCTGGAGGAGAAGTTCAGAGGAGTTCTGGCTGAGGTCTCTTACAACACTCATCAATGGAGCTCTGGGGAACAGGCAGAGTCACACAATGTAGTGGCGGACAATAGCCGATACAAAAGGGCACCATTTGGGAGAGGCAGTGTGTGCCTATGAATGGAGGGAAGGGAGGGGGCAAAGAACGACAGATGTTGTCTGTCCTCCTGAGTCAAAGCGTCCTGCAGGCAGAAAACACCAGCTAGACCCCACATGGCCATGGATGAGAGACACAATGGAGACCCTTCAGCTCACGTCTCTTGGTCTTCTCTGATATTTCCCATCTGAACGCAACTTAAAACTAATTTACACTGCACTGCAAAAAAAGCAATTCACTTAATTTAGATATTGACCCTGAGATCAATAATTAAAAACTTTATTTTATTTACACCAAGCCAGGCCTCACTCTTATTCAGTGGCGGGCCGTGCATCTCACACCTAGGCCTTCTGTCCTACCTGAATTAATAACTTTTAATAGTGTAGCAGCGCAAAGACTCTCTATAATTGTTGTTTTTATTTTGCACCGGCAGTTTTTGGGTTAATGCGGTGAGTTTGGAAAAGGAAGAAGTTCAGAGGAGAGAAAGACTTCGGCTGGTGCGTTTGTGTACAGTTGTTCTTGCTTTCCGATTATAAGTTCAGAAACGGAGCCTCCCTTATCTTGTCGTTCAATGGTTACAATAGTCCCTTTTCAGACGTTACAATAGTATGGATGTTTGAAAAAAATTAAGTTTCGATCATAAATTTAAAAGAAAAATTAAGAAGAAAATCATATTCACCACGGGAAAAAAAGCATTATACTCACCAAAACTACTGATTATTTTTTGCAGGAGACCCGGAAAGTCCATGGTGAAGGCTGAGCGATGACTGACAGAGGTTGAGCTGGAGGACCGAATAAGGAGCTTGGAGGAGTCCTAGGACTGACGGTGGAGCCAAGGTAAAGCAGAGCCGGGGCGGAGCCGACAGGCTGAGGTGGAGACATTGGCCTGGAGCCCCGAGGTGAAGAGGGGGCTAAAACTCACGCCGAGCCACATGGAGCTATAGCGCTGGGGACGGAGCCAAGGAGCCGGACGAATCCAGGGCAGTGGCCATAACCAGCAGAGGAGATGAGACTTAGAAATCAGGTGGGCATATCAGAGATTTCTGGACAGATTTTTTGTGGAGTGAGGGAAACTAAGATACATGTTTATAGCATTTATAATGTTTCTAAATGTGTTGTTTTATTTACTGGCATTTCACATTATTTCTGAATGTAATGAAAAGATGTGACTTATACTCAGATGCACCGTACAGTTTTTTTTTCTCTCAACCACAAAGAACACCCCAGCAATCACATAGCAACGCCCTAAAAACTATTCAAAACACACTAGCAGTCTCATCGCAATGCCCTGGCAACACCTCAAAACACATCAGCAATCTCAAACCCTCGAAACCACCCAGAATACCCCAGCAATCACATAGCAACACCCTGGCAACTACTCAGAACACCACAGCAATCACATAGCAACACCCTGGCAACTACTTAAAACTCCCCAGCAATCACATAGTAACACCCTGGCAACTACTCAAAACACCCCAGCAATCACATAGCAACACCCTGCCAACTACTCAAAACACCCTAGCAATCTCACAGCAACAGCCTGGCAACTACTGAAAATACATTAGCAATCTCAAACCTTTGACACCACCCAGATTACCCCAGCAATCACATAGCAACACCCTGGCAACTACTCAAACACCCCAGCAATCACATAGCAACACCCTGCCAACTACTCAAAACACCCTAGCAATCTCACAGCAACAACCTGGCAACTACTCAAAACACATTACAATCTCACAGCAACAGCCTGGCAACTACTCAAAACACATTAGCAATCTCAAACCTTTGACACCACCCAGATTACCCCAGCAATCACATAGCAACACCCTGGCAACTACTCAAAACACCCCAGCAATCACATAGCAACACCCTGCCAACTACTCAAAACACCCCAGCAATCCCATAGCAACACCCTGGCAACTACTCAAAACACCCTAGCAATCTCATAGCAACACCCTGGCAACTAGGGTGACCACCATCAAACAAAACAAATGTGGGACGATTACTAAGTTTGTGTGGGACAATGTGGGACATGTTACCAACACTAAAACATAACCTGAAACTGTTATATAATGTCTATTTAACTTAATAAAAACATTTGTATTCTGCATTTCAGCTGATAAAAATACTTTGTTCTTTAGTCCCTTCCAGAAAACACAATTACATCACAATGTAACATAACATAACTTTATTTTACATGTCATTTAAATTCAAAATCACTGAGCCCAAAGTTAGCAGGCATCATTTTAACTATTTTTGAAACAGTTCTGACCAAGTCCAACTAAAATCCAACAAAATAAATAATGAACAAATAAAATATAAAACAACATGAAATTTAATGACAGTCTTATATATCAAGAATATATTAAACCAAAAACTTTAAAATTTTTAGAAAGGATGTGAATTAAAACAAGCACAGCAGGCAACAAGTTGATAAAATCTGTTAAATAAAAATGTTAATTTACAGAATTATCCATTTGTTTTCTGACAGGGAACACATGGAACGAATCACCGCTCCACATTTGATTGACAGCCGTCACAACCTACTAGTGACCGTGTTTACTCCTTTCTCTTCAACCATTTGGATAGGATTTTAAAAAGGGCTGTTGTATTTGTACTTCTGTTGAAGCGCTGTTAAATATAGGTGAAAAACTATGCCGCAAAAATAATAAATAAAATGCTTTCTTAAAAAGGCAAAAGAACGCATGTGTTCTTATGATCATTAAAAACGGGTGGTCACCCTACAAAACACATTAGCAATCTTAAACCTTTGACACCACCCAGAACACCCTAGCAATCACATAGCAACACCCTGGCAACTACTCAAAACACCCTAGCAATCTTAAACCTTTGAAATCACCCAGGCCAGAACACCCCAGAAATCACATAGCAACACCCTAGCAACTACTCAAAACACTGTAGCAATCACATGGCAATGCCCTGGCAACTACTAAAAACACCATAGCAACCACATAGCACCACAATGGCAGCCTCATACCAACACTCTGGCAACCACTCAGGTTGCAATGTCATAGGAACGCCCTGACAACCAACCAACTTGTGGTGAGCTTCACATGGGCAAACACTTACATTTTTTAGAAGATGTAAAAATCGAATTAAACTTAAATTATTTAATATTTGGTGCCTAAAGAATAAATATGGGCATGGCCTTTCATATTAAAATCATAGAGCAATCTTAAGAAACATAGTTTTGCACAAACAACCCAAGATCAAACTGGGTAAGCGTTCTGCACTTCAATTAGCACTAGATCTTGAGCTGGCATCAATGTGACTTCATGGAAAACGAAGAAGGCAATAAGAGGTTTGCTCTGTGATCCCTTGCATTTTAATGAGCCGATCATGTAGAGTCCTCAGGGAACAGACAGTAACACTATATTCCGGCACAACATGGACGCTAAAATACTAAACAGCAGCGTTCTCAAAATCGCAAAGTCATCAGTCACGTCCAACTGAGCTGCGAGGGCTCGGTTCACGTCCACTGACTGACTCTAGTTATTAATGCGCCATTACCAGCAGGTGAAGTTGGAAAACTGACCAAGGAAGAAACTGAGGCTGGTTATGGCAGAGCTGGAAATAACTGAAGAACACAGATAAGAGGACGAGAAGAAAATGTGAACTGGGAACAGGAGAACAAGGAAGAGGACTCGGGTGCAATAGGGACAGACCAGGTGTGATGAAATAGTCATGAGGAGAGGCAGAGTCTAGCTTGAGTTACATCTGCCGGCGGTCCTAAAGTAATGAGGAAAGAGCGAGAGGAGGAACGCCACAGAGATGGGGAGAAGAAGGAGAGATACAAGACGCTGGCAAGGGCATTAGTGAAGTCTTGGGAGCGCTGAGAAGGTTTGTGTTTTATTTGTGGACTTTTCTTCTGTACTGACTTACAGTATGCTTAGCTATTCTATCTTTGCTGGCTACTTTCTGCTAAACGCTAAAAAGTGCTTGCTAACTTTGCATGTTTGTGCTGTAAGCTCACGCCTCACACCGTAGTGTAGCTACATTTGCTTCTTTTTTTTTTTAAATGTGTGTAAGTTAGGGGTTAAATTGAGTTATTTTACATAGTTAAACATCACTTGATTAGTTGTTTGAGCTCTGGCATAACATCCATCTAACCTTTAAGCCTCGAGGAACTTGTTTAACCCACAAGCTACATTAAAATATCCTGTTTCTGGTACAGATCCTGCTAAGATTGCACTTATCGCTGTATTTAGGAGTTAAAAGTCTCTACCTTCACCTTAGCGATGTAAATTATTCAAGAACACTTGGATTCCGTCACAATCTGTCAATCAGGGAGATTAAGGTGATCCTGAACAAGCAGCTGCTGTGATGTGAATTTGTTCTTCGCTACTTGATGTTTTGACGTTTTGAAGGGTCACCTGTGATCTACAACAAAATCAGGAAAATCAGATCCTTATAAATGCATTTTATGGTTTACATGCAAATCAGTAAAGGGTCAATGCAATAAAGTTTTCTCCTGACATCAAACCTTGTGCACAATAAAAAAAAAATATATATATACACTATCGTTCAAAAGTTTGGGGTCAGTGAGAATTTTATTTTTATTTTTTGGAGGAAAGAAATCAATACTTTTATTTATCAAGGACAGTAAAGACATGTATGTTACAAAAGATTCTATTTCAAACAAATGCTGTTCTTTTGAACTTCCTATTCATCAAAGAATCCTAAAAAAAAAAAAACTAAAAAACTGTACAACTGACCGACCAACAACTGTTTCAACATTGATAATAATAATAAATGTTTCTTGAGCATCAAATCCTCATATTATACTGATTTGTGAAGGATCATTTGACACTGAAGACACTGACACTGGTGATGCTGAAAATTCAGCTTTGATCACAGGAATAAATTACACTTTACTATATATTCACACAGAAAACAGCTGATTTACACTGGAATAATATTTAATACTATAACTGATTTTTGTTGTATTTTTAATCAAATAAGCGCAGCCATGGTTAGCAGAAGAGAATTCTTTTAAAAGTATTTAAAATCGTACCGACCCCAAACTTTTGAACGGTAGTGTATATTTAGATGCAAAACAGAAAAGCAAAAATCTAATATTTTTTTAATCAGGTTTCGCTTAAACCAGGAGATGCCCAAACTTTTTACTACAAAGCAGGATTGTAGTTAGTTCAAATTAAAACCATACAAATAATTGATACATAAAATGAAATAAACAACTGAAATTAAATAAAGTTTAGTTGCCAAAGAAATATCTCATTTTTATTTACCTTGACCTTAACTAAAAATTAATACATATAAAAAATAAAAAATAAACTAATAAAATTACAAAAACACACAATGAAATTACTAAAACTTTAACTAAAAAAAAATTTAAAAAACTATAACTATAATAGTATGTCAATGATAGTAAAACATACTGCTGTGGACCGAAGGTTAATGTTGCATTATATGCAACAATTTTATTTTCAAATTTACATTCAGAAATTTTTAATTTTAATTTTTAATTTCAATAAGAAAATAAGTAAAAAAAAACAAAAAAAAACATAAATTACTAAAAAATTATGATATGCTTAAATGGCATGTTATTTCCCCCGCTCTGTCGATATGGCATCGCAGGGCAAATCAAAGGTCATCAGTGGCCAACTGGTTCAGGCATCTCTGGCTTAAACGGTTTACAAGCTTTCCTCGAATCAAGAAAACATTGAAGAACGGCATTCACGTGACCTGGCACACATCTGCTTCTTAAGATCAGCATCATTCTCCTCGAACTGCAGGTGGAGCTGAACACTATTTGAAATACGTCAATATGTTACTTGACCGTGTCTAATTCAGATAATGGATGTAGACAAAGACCCATTAGAGAGTGATGTACCATCTGCTTTAATCTACTACTAATAAACTACACTGAAAACCAGGAACAGGCAGTAAAGGGCACATTTTTATGACATCCACAAGTTCAGTAATTTAGTCAAAGTGTCAAAATTGAATCCAAATTGTTTAGCTACCATTAATAGCACTGTATAAATATGCTACATAATTCCAAAGATAACATGAAACAAAACCGAGCAATTACCATGTGCACTGCTAAAAACTTTTTCTTTCTTAGAATTTGAACTTTACTTTTCTCGTTTTCCAGTACAAATATTTAAACATTCCTAAATGAAGATATTAGCATGAGAAGCAAAATGACAAAAAATATCATGTCGTGTTTTGAAAAATGCATAAAAAGTGAGTTTATGTTTAATGGGATAAGAAAAATAAACTTATCTCTTTGAATTAAGTTTATTTTTCTCATCACATTGGCAGATATTTTTTCTTGTTCACTGAAAAAACAAAAAAAATGTTTCAACGTTCTGAGTTAAAATTTTAAGTTTAGGCCGGTTTCACAGACAGAGTTTAGATTAAGCCAGGATTAAGCCTTAGTTTAATTATGACATTAAAGTAGCTTTTATAGGCGTTCGATACCTTGTAAGGACCATTAGATTTGGATGAGATGCATTTGGATAATTTTTCTCCTTCTCTTGTTTGATCTCTCTTTAATTTATTTTCTTTATTTAACAGCTTTAAAATAAAGTGTGACCTCTGAAGGAGCGATCATCGTTACAGAACTGAAGTTCTCCGAGTCAGACCTAAAGCATGACTCGACTGGAACCGGCTCTCCAGCGCTCAGAAAGTCGCTCAGTGATAGAAACGCAGAGCAGGAGAGGAAGCGTCAGCATGAGCAGAAGAGAAAGTGTCAGCCAACACACAGGTGAGATTTACGCCGTATCATGATTACCGTAATTACACGAGGACAACCCTTGACGTTCTACTCGTAGCTTTTCACGTCCTCGGATCTGTAGAGTGATCAACAGACAAAATCAAAACACATCAAGAAACAGTCGTTATGCAAATGCCTTATTAATAAACGTATAGTTTATTTAGTGGGACATTAGTTTGTATTAATTGCTGTGCTAGTTACGTTAAATTGCAATGTGGTATGCCTTTTGTTTAAATTCAAATGATTCTTGCAGTATTAAGACATAAACAATAGTCAATTACAGTAATTACTAAGCAGAAATATTACAAAATAGTAACTTAACAACATTTTATTGCTGAAGACGCAGCCATTTACAATAAAATGTCGTTTTAAAAATCATAGCACACCACAACTATAACGATAACGACACAGAGGAACGATATTGTTGGAATCACTTTCAGAACAACATTTTTCCAGTTGATGAATGATAAATAAAAGCGAAACAGAATCCACCCAACTTTAAAGAGCTTGAGTAATTAAAGCGGCAGAAAATAATATTGCTTATAATAAAGAGAACGATATTGTGCGTAGGAGTGGAGTCTAAAATAGTTTTCGTTCTTAGTGTGAACGGGACTTCAGCAGTATTACAGAATATTTTGTCTTGTATATGCAACAATCAACAAATAATAAGAGTGTAACGGTACATGCAGATAGATATATTCGTACGGTGTGGACGTCACGGTTTGGTTCATGCAGTCGCACGACGAACACATTCAGTAACAGGCGATCCACACTCCAATCCAGAAGGTGGCGTGCGGTAATGCAACGCTGTTTGCTATCAGTAAAAAAAGCGAAGAAGAAAAAAACAACTATCGATTGATATTTCTACATCTCTCAACAAGTGTTTCAACTGCAGAAAGATATCAAAACAGCTTGAGAATAATATCTCACGTAAGATTATGTTTACCTCAGTTTACCGCATTTAGTGTCGACAGCAGGTTAGTTCACTAGAGATATTAACTCTAGAGAGGAGCATTTTATATATGCACTATATTAGCCTGTTCATTAGGTTTACTTAACCTGATGGTTTTACTGAATTAATAGTCTTGGTTATTTAATGTATGTTGTCATGAAAACAAGTAATGACAGCCACTGTGCAAAGGATTATATTTCAAAAATGAATTGGAGTAGAAAATTAACTTATTAAATTAGATTTAGAGGTTAATGCAAAACCTGCCTTATGTGCAATTTACAGTACATGTTTTATTTTTTTATTTGAGTGTTGATTATTATATCTAAAAAATAAATAGCAACTGCATTTAATAATTTGGGCTCTGTTGTTACTTGTAACTTTGTAACCTTTAATGTAATAGTAATGTGTAATTAAGGGCTCCCCATTTAGTTTACAGCATTAACTAAATAACTATTTTATTATTATTTATTAACTATTTTATCCTTAAGAAATTTTTAATTTCAAAAGAATTTATTTAAACACATAAACACACTTTGTAAAAAAAAAAACCAAAACAGTTTAATAATAAAAAAATAATAAAAACAGAAAAAAGAAGCAATAGTTTTCTCCCCCATCCTGTACCGAACCGTGACTTCAATACCGAGGTACGTACCGGAGCGTCATGTTTGTGTACCGTTACACCCCTAAAATAATAATAAAAATTATCATACATGGATTTATAATAAGTTAATTATGTATGTGTCAATGCCTTGTCTTCCTCAAACAGAGACTAGAACAGAAACAGAACAAAGTGGTGGACGTGCCATTTTTAAGAGAGCCAATCGCTTCCTCTCACGAGACCGGGAACAAGAAGATGGCAGTCCTCCGTCTCCCTTGCGTCACTACGAGAGAGGCCACCCTCTTCCGGCCAATCACAGTCCAGAACGTAAAGCCGCCATCCCTTTCCGAAACCGTGACCTGGGCCTCCCGTCCTATAGGAGGCGCACTGACAATTTCAGCGATGAGGCAATGAGCGGCCTCTCCCCCCAGCGACACATGTCCTATTCAAATTTCAGACGTGGAGACAGCCAATCCCGCGCAAGTCCTCGTTCCTGCAGCCCGAGATCTACGAACGTCTCGCCACAAAGGCGGGGGGAATCGCGAAGTTCGTCCCGTCGCCGAGGATCAACAACGCACGGCCATCGCACATCCTCACAGCAGGCTTCTGGGAAATGCACTCCGTCACGAAGACGAGATTCGATAGTCACGCGCACCACGACCCCCTCGCGAAACTCAGGTACGAATAAATATGCAGACTCCTTTAGCCCCGCCCACAAAAGAAGCCCCTCCCAGAGTTCTTACGGGCACAGCTTGGATTCTGAAAAGCTGTATAAGAATCTCAAGTCAATCGCGAGTTCGGCAGAGTCAGACGCCTCCGAAGAAAGGAACAGCTGGTCAAAAAGTTTACATTCTGATATGGAAATCGACGGCGATTTTAACGAACGCAACCACAGTGGTCGCAGCAGTCGAAAGAGTGGTGGTGGTCGCAATACTGGCTACAACAGCAGGGATTTCTCTCCAACCGGAGGCAATCGTGAAGTAACTCGAAGTCGAAATGGTGGTGGTTATAATAGTCGCAACAGCGGAAATAGTGGTTTTAACAGTGCTGGCACTTCAACACCTTATCGAGATTATGATGAACATGGTACTTTAAAAAGCAATTCAAAAAATAAAAATCGCAGGAATGGCGTGTACACCTCTGAAAAACAGTCCAGATCTGATTCGCGTCAATCACTAAGCCCCACCCACTCTCGTCGAAGCCCCACCGACTCACGTCCAAGCCCCGCCCACTCACATATAAGCTCCACCCACTCTCCTCTAAGCCCAACTTCACCAGCATCAACACCAAATATCTCCCAATCAAGGCGGAGTCGGAATCCAATTCCTACCCCTGATTTGCCCAAATCCCAAGCCGTAATTGCAGAGACGGAAAAGCCGGTCACTGATCGGAGCAGAAGCAACATCAGGCGGGGCTTGGAGGCGCTAATTCTCTCCGAAAACACCAGGTCTTCCAGCCAACCAGCAGTGCCAGAGATGACCATTGAGGACTATGTGATCATAGCAGATATTCCCCGATCGAAGCTGTACCCTGAGGAAGAAGAAGCAATAGTAGTGAGGAGGAGACCGCAGAGCAGGAGCCCACGCAGAGACAACCAACACAGGTCAGAGGTTTAAAGAGAGAGGGAGAGCGATACCGCTTTACCGCTGACATGGTGCCGGTGCCGAAGCCTGAGCAGATCATGCCTAATATCGCCCTATACATCATCTTTCATACAGACTGTCTGGTTCTAGAGCACCAGCACTATTTCAGTGGCAAAGGGGCATGAGCGAGAGAGAGAAACAGAGTGAGAGAGAGAGAGAGAGAGAGAGAGAGAGAGAGAGAGAGAGAGAGAGAGAGAGAGAGAGACAGAGTGAGAGAGAGAGAGAGAGAGAGAGAGAGAGAGAGAGAGAGAGAGAGACAGAGTGAGAGAGAGAGCGCAATGGATTTAAAAACATAGTCTCAAGACTCGAAGTAGCATTTTAGAAAGTGGGTGTCTTCAAATTCATGCATGAGTGAAGTTTGATTGTAAAGTTTGTATTTTTTTTGTATTATTTTTATTTTTTTTAAACAAGTGTTGTGTTTGAAACAAAAAAAATACAAACTTTACAATCAAACTTCACTCATGCATGAATTTGAAGACACCCATCAGGGTCAACATCGCAAATACGTTTGTTTATGCCCCAATTTACATCTGAAAACATCCAAGTCATTAACCAACTTGTAATAGCTAAACACTATATTGATAGGGGATTTTATTAACCGCTTTAACACTGCAAATGCATCAGTTAATCCACCATCATTCAATTTTCCTTTACGTGAAAAACAAATTGCCATTTTAGCTTGCCCAAATAAAACATTTAATAAAACATGAACGAGAGAGAGAGAGAGAGAGAGAGAGAGAGAGAGAGAGAGAGAGAGAGAGAGAGAGAGAGAGAGAGTGGAAACCCTGTCAGTAAAATTTACTTCTTCTTTCTGTGGCTAAAGCTATGGGGATGGGAGATATGGTGATGATGAGCATGAGGTTTCAGAAGAGCGAGGCAGAGGACGAGAAAGAGAAAGAGGAAGAGACCGCAGAGAGAAAGAGCGGAGACGTCCAGACAAAGAAATAGGAGGGTCATCATCAAAGGCCAACAGCACTACATCAGGCCATTCACAGGTGCTGGAGTTCACAAAGCTTCACACACTTCCTTTTCTCATGGTTTCATTCACTGTCTAATCTGCTGAATCTGCAGCATCATACTTAAGAAATCCCAATAGACTTACACTGACATCTGAGACATATTTGAGAGTGGAGATTTTGGTGTGGGTCAGTATGTAACCACCCAGCAAGCAATAGCTGTCATTTCACCATCTAGGTTAACCATAGACCCGATATAGTCCAGCTATGAGTGACCCACTTCAAGCCAAAATAACCTTGAATTTGGTTACATGTCGTTTTTTTGCCAAAATAACTTGCGAAATCATGTAAGCAAAGTAAAAAGTGATTACAAGGTGTTTGGTTTCATTTCTTCACTCATTTCATTTCTTTGTTATCTATTTGAAGACTAGTCTATTCTTGGGCTATGGTTTAGACATCTATAAAATTTTCACTGACAGCCCAAATTTTGCCTTGTTTTAGCCTAGACGTCTGGACTGTGTGTTTGGACGGCTATTAGACGTCTTTTAAACACAAAATTGCTTGCTGGAAACCGAGCAACCACCCAGAACCTAATAACTGCATAGCAACACACTAAAAAACACCAAGAACACCTACACAAAGTCACAAACACATGCCCTGCTGCAACCACCCACAACAATGATTCCTTGAGAAAATAAATAAAGTCAGTATCTCTCTGAATATGTTCTCAGAGGTCCAGTAAAAAAGCAGAGAACATAAGGATGGTAAACGGAGGACACAAAGGTCCACAACAGCCTCCTCAGATGCAGGTAAAGTCACACACAGTCACCGCCACTCGTTTACCAACACTGAGGTATTCAGTTTCTAGTCCAGAAGCAGGTGTTTATGCTCGCAGGACGGACGAAAACGCACTTTTAAGCTACTAGACAGAAATAACATTATATTTAGCGCTAGATACAGACGTTTTAGTGAAGTTATGAGAGGATTTGAAGCTTAAATTACACTGAGAGAAGCTGTAGTGTACAGTTTAGTGGTAATGTGTCAAACCGCGAGCTGCTGCTTAGTTCGCGGAAGCTTGAGGTCACATGACCAGCGTTTAGAGATGCTTGTCTTGTCTAGTCACGCAGGGATAATTTAACGTGTTTGTATTTATGGTTATTTAATTACGTGCGGACACTATTTAAATCAGCGTGAATTTGTATTTATTTAATTCACAAGTGCAAATACGCAGTTTGACGACACAACGTACTAGCTAGAATTGAGCAACTAAACCAGTTTCTTCCCTATTTCATGCCAACAACCGGATACCCATGTCGGTAAGTCTTTAAAAATGTATGTAATTGTTGAAATACTTGTGAATGATTAATTGACGCGCTCGTCCCTCCTCGCGCGCGCGACTGGAATGTCTCGTGCTCAGGATTGCTGTGTTCTGGAATGTCACGCTGTTGCTCTGAAACATTCATACTGTAACTGTAGACGTCGAGTTGATTATACACATCGAATTGCTTATGCATACACTTGTTTTAACGCAACTGGTTCTGTTTTCTATAAGCTTGACCTTCTGAACTGTAAAAAGGGATGGATGTATTTGCTGGATGAAGATGAAGAGGTAAGGATACAGGGCTTTCTTTGAACTTGATCCTTTGAATGATGTTGCATGACCGATCTGTCTACGTGACTTCCTATTTTAACACTGACTAATTTACCCCTAATTTTTTATTGTTTTATTGCATTTTTATGAACTTGTATTATTTAAGAGACTAGTTTGGGCATTTTAAAGGCGATTAAACATAGTGAAGAAAATGAGAAATGGTGCTCATTTACAGAACCTAAGATATACGTTCTCTTATATTTACCTTCCCTAAGGTTCAGAGAGATTTTGCTTTGTTTGTGTTAATGCATATAGATGTTTGACATACTTCTGTTTAACTGCAGTGGAGGAAGCACTGGTTTGTGATCACTGATTCAGAACTGAGATACTATAGAGACTCTGAAGCTGAAGAGGTGAGCGACTGTCAGTGATTATTAACTAAAGATGTACAGATAGCGCTTGAGGAAATAAACATGAACATGGTAAAATGTGTAAATGGAACTGAGAGTACTATATTTATTATAGTATTCTCAGATTATCTGAATAGGCATGGCAGATCATTAATAATAAGTTTGTTTTTCACTTTGGTAGAGAGATGAGGCAGATGGTGAGATTTATTTACGTCACTGTCTGCAAGTGGAGGAATATGATGCCGACAAAAACTATGGGCTTCAGCTGCATGTGAGAACTTGCCACAAACGTTTTTAGAGGCCGAAACTCAAGAATATTCCTAAAGTGTCCCGAATCTCTCTGATTGGTCTGCAGATGCGCGATGGACTGGTGACGCTGTCAGCGATGACCTCCAGGATCAGGAGGAACTGGATCGACACGCTGAGGAGGAGAATCTCCTTCAGGGATTCAGCTGAAAGCATACAGTATGATCAAACTGAGGGGCATAAAAATGTTTAGGGGTGTAATTTTCATGAAAATTAAGCATTTTACACAATGGTATTTGCTACGAAGTCCTTAAAATATGCAAAGCAAATCTAAATAAAAGAAGTCATTGACAGAGCATCTAATGAGTCTTAAAAGTAAAATAGCTGGATTGAGACTGCAATGAGATTTTGGGAAGGGGTGGGGAAATTATGGTTAATTGTCATGAAAATAATGTCAGAATGTAAAATTTGGCTTAATATTTCTTAATCTCTCTCTAAAAAAAATAATAATAATACAACAAAATATTAGACTTAGATACAATTTCTGGTTTTGTTTTTTTCATTTGATTTCAGGTTCATGTTTTTGTGATATTCACCCATAGAGAATTTATTTGGATATTCAAAACATATCAAATATCCATAATAAAACATTGCTATATTAAAAGTCCCCCTGAAGTCAATAATTGTATCCCTTAAAACTCATCTTTGATCACTAAATTTACATATTTAAAGTTTTTTCTTTGAAAAAAAACCCCCCGCCATGCCTTAAAATAACTTGAATGTAACTCTACACCCTTGCCTTATTTAGTAAATGCAGAATATGCAAATGACCCCGCCTCCACTCACTCACTCAGCTCAGAGATCCACTGGTTGACGATCACACGTTGATCTGATTGGTTACAAGGTCGTGTGTGACGTCAGAAACACCAGCGATTTCAAACCGTGTTTTTGAGACTGTCTTTGGTTCTCTGCAGTTTTAAGCAGAAAATACTCAGCAATGCTGTCGACTTATGAATTTACACATGGTTTTCCTTAAAGCGTATTAAAAACACCACATAGACATATAAACAACATTAAAAGCTGGATTTTCACCACAGGGGGACTTTAAGGTAATCTAAAAGATTTTGCTTTGGACTTTTTAAAACTGAAATTTAAAACCTATTGATGTCCAAGTGGAGCCGGTTTGAGGTTTGACTCGAGTTTTTGTTTCCTTGTAATCAGGGAGTTGATTTCTCTCTCTGTTCTCAGACACCCAGACAACAGTGACATCAGCGACAGAGAGAACTCCAGTTCCCAGAATGCACCATCCCGAACCTCTCCCGCACCCCATGACCCAGGGTCAGATGTCGCCAGTCCATGTCAAGATCACAGCGACATGACGTCCTCACCTTTGACCAATCGAAGGGAGGCTGGCGAGGGCCGTGACCGAGATCAAGAAAGACGTCTGGAGGACCGAACCAAGTGGTTCCAGGAGGGAATATCCGACAGGGAGGGCGAGGACCCCTGGGAAAAGGTGGAGTTGAAGAAAGGTGCCACTCCGGTGATCCCGACTAAGCCTCAGGTTCCCAAAACTCAAACGGTGCCGGACATCGAGAGAAAGTGGGCCGACTTTGAGCAGCTTCCAATCGGATTGAACAAGTCACCTGTTGGTTCCCAGAATCCACAAGCGACAAATGAGGTGCTTCAGCGAGAGGTGTGTTTTTGTATCATGGTTGATGTAGTAATGGGATTTAGGCAACGTCCTTGCAGAGGTGGAAAGTAACTTAAGGTTACACTTTATTTTACAGTGTCGTTGTTACATATGTTACATGTACTTACCATAGTAATAACAGTAAATTATGCATAATTACATGCAACTAACCCTCAACCAAAACCTATACCCTAACCCTATAGTAAGTACATGCAGTTCATTATTATTACTCAGTACTTAAATATATAATTACTCTGTAACAATGACACCTTAAAATAAAGTGTAACCCTAACTAATTACAAATACTTTCGATACAGTACTTGAGTAGATTTTTAAATTTCTTATATAATTGTATAATTAAATTGTGGTACTTTTACTTTTACTTGAGGTGAATAAAAAACGATGTATTCAACTTCGCTAGGCCTCTGGCCTCCAGTAGGAATAAAACAGAAATTACATGCGCATTTAGCACTCCATATTGCTAACATCGCCTCATTTTGGATAAAAAATAGAAAATATACTGAAGTACTTTGCTGAAAAACTACCTTAAGTTACTACATTACAAACTACTTATTTACTCTTACATGAGTTATATTATTTTCCAGTATTTATTTTTTTATATATTTTTTTAAAGAATTGTTTTTTTTATAGTTTTACAATATCAAAACCATGGTACAGGTGTTTCATGGCGGTATATACAATCATCCATCAACTGGTAGTTCAAGGATCGGGTGAAGGGTAATAGCAAAAAAAAAAAACAAGAGTCGAGAAATAAAGACATTCAACATACATTCTCAAGAAAGTTCCACAGAGGGGAGTCGGGACCAAATACGCCAGAAATCATTAGACCTCCGGCGTAAGTCACAAGTTAGTTTTCTAAAGGAGGGAAAATAGCAATTTAATTCATCCACATATAAACAGAAGGGACATGTGTAGTGGATCACAACAGAAGTATACATTTTCTCGCTAAGTAAAGATGTAAAACACATTCTTAGATCATGGTTGAGGTGTAATTCATTTTCCAGTACTTCTACATGTACTCAAGTCAATTATTTTTTGTAGTAGCAATACTTTTACTTAAGTACAATTGTTTAGTACCCTTTCCCTTGTTAGTCCTGCAACGTTTTGTAAGCATCATCTTCATGTGTGTGTGATCTGGACGCATTGCATCGGTCAGGTGGTGTCTCTGAGGCAGCAGATCGAGGCTCTTCGCGAGGTCCGTGTGCCGGCCGGTGTCGGGGGTCTCTGCGCTCCTGACGCGCCCTGCGCTCTGAGACTGGAGCAGATGGAGAGAGAGCACAGAGAGAGAATGACCGAGATACACAACGAGCACGAGAGAGAACGCAGAGAGATGGAGAGAGACAAACAGAGACTGCTGCAAGAGGAAGCCAAAAATACTGTTCAAGGTCAGTATGGGCCACAGAACACCACTGGGTCACATATGGGTGACATAATTATAATAATAGTAGGGCTGTCAAATGATTAATCACGATTAATCACATCCAAAATAAAAGTTTTTTTTACATTATATATGTGGGTGCACTGTGTATAATTATTTTATATATATAAATACACACACATGCTTGTATATATTTAAGAAATATTTTCATGTATATACTGTATGTAGATTTATATATAATTTATATTATATATAAATATAAATATTTTATATATAAATAATATTTTTTTCTTAAATATACATGCATGTGTGTGTATTTATATATATACAAAATAATTATACACAGTGCACCCACATATATAATGTAAAAAAAACTTTTATTTTGGATGTGATTAATCGTGATTAATCATTTGACAGCCCTAAATAATAGTAAATGTTTCTTGCATCAAATCATCATATCAGAGTGATTTCTGAAGGATCATGTGACACTGAAGACTGGAGTATTGATGCTGAAAATTCAGCTTTGATAACAGGAATAAATTATGTTTTAACTTATATTCACTTAAAAACAGTTATTTTAAATTGTAATAATATTTCACGATATTACTTACTGCGTTTTTGATCAAATAAATGCAACCTTGGTGAGCAGAAGAGACTTCTTTCAAAAACATTGACAAAACCCAAAATTTCAACTAGGGATGCACCGATATGACATTTTCTAGCCGATACCGATAACCGATAATTATTTATATTTGAAAGCCGATAACCAATATATTGGCCGATAAATCTAAATCAAATTTTTATATAATTTTTGAGAGACTGATTACAAAACCAAAAGACTCACCATTAAAATCCACGTCCCAAGCACACAATTATAATGATGTTCTCATTATGATTTTATGTAGCTTATGCACGTTGAAATGCATTTTCCTTTTTTGAAGTGCTTCCAATCTTATTTCAAGCAATTCAAAACCATCATGGCGGACAGTGCGCGTCTGAAGTGTCTCAGCGGAAGGAAATAATACATTGGCTTATATATATTAGCCAAATTTTCTTATCGGGCCGATAACAATAACATTAAAAATAAACATATATCGGCCGATACCGATACGGTGGCCGATATATCGTGCATCCCTACTTTCAACAGTAGCGTCCATCCCCAAAAAAATCTAGTGCATAAATTGAGTGATTTTGATGTACGACCGGGTGAGACTTCAGTATGTTCATTTCAAATACTACTTTTTTCATCTTTATTCATGCAGCTATGGAGGCTCTGGGGAAATCTCACCAAGAGGAGATTGAGAGACTGAAGGTTCATGGAGGAGGAGAGCCAACAGACCCCTCGATCAAACAACAGCTGTACGTCCACAAGTTACTCATAACACTCAATCAAATCACTCAAACCTACACAGTCTGACAAGGAAACACCACCAAAACTGCTCTAAGCTCATTTTTGTGGTGCGTAGCATGCTGAACTTAGCAGAAAACATGTTGAAAATCCACTATATACCTATTTAGCAACATAATCCTTTGCAAAATCAGGGGCTTTTGCTCTGGAGGAATGTTTTCACACTTTTGACTATTGACGCAAGTACCTGCTTTAAGAATGCCTTTTGAAGGGAATAAATCAGCTCCTAATTCAGTGTCTAACCCACCACTATAGGAACCATAAGTTTCATTTAATTTTATTGTTTATTTTTACAGGGGCAATGCACAATTAAAAGTAATTGCACCAGAATTAGCTAATAGCTAATTTACATCTGCTGTCCCTGGGCAGGTAAACAAATAAAACAACATACAATATTACATATACACCACATAAAACATCACAATACATATGTCCAGGAATGTAAGATTTACAAAATCAGTTTATAAAACAGATCATTTACAACACAGTCATTAATGGTTGCAGATTTGTTCTGATAGTAGCCAGTGCTTAACCTTGTTTTTAAAAATTGAGAAGCTATCAATACTTCGGATGTTTATGGGTAAGGAATTCCATATCCATAAGTGACATAAGGATACGCTGATTGGCCGAACGCAGGCCATACGAAACACTAGTCGTCTAGTTGACTTTAATAATCTGCCATGATGCTTTAAGTTTGAAGTCGACTAGTTGCCGATCATGGCCTCTCTGAGAGCGCTCCACAAGATATGTTTGATTATACCATCTGGATGCTCAAAATTGTTCGGGTGAATGCACGTTTTATACAGTTTATTGTACACGTAAGTTAAAGGGTTAGTTCACCCAAAAATGAAATTTCTGTCATTACTCGCCCTCGTGTCGTTCCAAACCCGTTAGATCTTCATCTTCAGAACACAAGTGAAGATATTTTTGATGAAATGCGAGAGGTTTCTTATCCCTCCATAGGCAGTGACGATATTACCACTTTCAAGGGCCAGAAAGGTAGTAAAGACATCGTTTAAATAGTCCATGTGACTACAGTGGTTCAACCTTAATGTTATGAAGCATTATTCCTCCACTCCACCTCAATTTTATTGCTCACGTGAACAGCTTCATAGGCTGATGCGCAAGAGAAGAAATTGTTGAATAAAGTTGTTATTTTTGTTTGTTTTTGCGCTCAAAATTATTGTCGTCGCTTCATAACATTAAGTGTGAACCACTGTAGTCACATGGACTATTATAACGATGTCTTTACTACCTTTCTGGGCCTTGAAAGTGGTAATATCGTCACTGCTTGTGGAGGGATCAGAAACCTCTCGGATTTCATCAAAAAATATCTTCATTTGTGTTCCGAATAGTTGTGTTCCGAAGAGTTGTGTTCCGAAGAGTTGTGTTCCGAAGATTTGTGTTCCGAAGGTTCGTGTTCCGAAGATTTGAGTTCCGAAGATTTGTGTTCCGAAGATTTGTTTTCCGAAGGTTTGTGTTCCGAAGAGTTGTGTTCCGAAGATTTGAGTTCCGAAGATTTGTGTTCCGAAGATTTGTGTTCCGAAGATTTGTTTTCCGAAGATTTGTTTTCCAAAGGTTTGTGTTCCGAAGGTTTGTGTTCCGAAGGTTTGTGTTCCGAAGAGTTGTGTTCCGAAGATTTGAGTTCCGAAGATTTGTGTTCCGAAGATTTGTTTTCCGAAGATTTGTTTTCCAAAGGTTTGTGTTCCGAAGAGTTGTGTTCCGAAGGTTTGTGTTCCGAAGAGTTGTGTTCCGAAGATTTGAGTTCCGAAGATTTGAGTACCGAAAATTTGTGTTCCGAAGATTTGTGTTCCGAAGATTTGTTTTCCGAAGATTTGTTTTCCAAAGGTTTGTGTTCCGAAGAGTTGTGTTCCGAAGATTTGTTTTCCGAAGGTTTGTGTTCCGAAGAGTTGTGTTCCGAAGATTTGAGTTCCGAAGATTTGTGTTCCGAAGATTTGAGTTCCGAAGATTTGAGTTCCGAAGATTTGTGTTCCGAAGATTTGTGTTCCGAAGATTTGTGTTCCGAAGATTTGTTTTCCGAAGATTTGTTTTCCAAAGGTTTGTGTTCCGAAGAGTTGTGTTCCGAAGATTTGTGTTCCGAAGAGTTGTGTTCCGAAGAGTTGTGTTCCGAAGGTTTGGAACGACACGAGGGCGAGTAATTAATGACAGAAATTTCATTTTTGGGTAAACTAACCCTTTATTCGTTCTAAATGAATGAGCTGAATGATATTGTGAACAATACACCCAAATAACTACATCTGAATTATAAATGATAAAAGTTATTCATTTCGATCACATATTTATACATTGTATTACAACTAAATGAGACTTTACACCATGCTCAACAGAGACAAGCTTAGATGCATTGTAACGCACACACACACACACACACAGACAGTAGCTCACACATCACGCGCAGATCGCGCGCACACAGAAACATTCATGTATTGTCAAGACTGTTCTGTGATTTATCAATAAGATAGCTTAGAAACTGAAAGGTTCTAGCATATATTTCTCAGTAACTAAAACCCACAGCTTCACTATTAGTAGAGAGACGCACCATAGCAACCACTCAGAACACCATAGCAACCACCTGAACACATGAATAAGCCATATCTCAACACCAGAACATCGTACAGACATGGTTGTTGGCTCGTATGCACTAATGTACCACACTCTAGCAACCGAGCGGTGAGTTTTGCCACTGCAAGCACCACTTCACATTTTCTTCTGGAAATGTACATTCTAGAAGAATCAATTCACATGCAATCGCTCTCTAACTAATGCATTCATATAAATGTAATCTTTACTGTGCTACTTTATCTGTATCCGAGTTAGAACGTGAAATCTGACGAAATATAACAACCCAAAGACAGATGAACTGATAAAAATAAGCTGTTATGTAGGAGCGCTGTGTCATATCTGTGCACAAGGTGACCCGTGTTCGAGTCTCAGCTTGAGGTTCATTTGTTCATTAATGACTCGACTTTTTTCAAATAAATGTCGACTTTAAAAAATTCCTTCAACCCCTACCAACTACACTCACAGTGTTCGAAAAAAGTCGTCTGTCAGATTTGATGCATGTTCACAAACACTTTATATGCAGTAATCCTGCCAGAATCCATCTGATTTAACCCTGTGCCGTATGAAATAATAGTCTTTGTTTGAAATGGAACAGTTTATTGAAATGCTGGATGTTTGCTGTGTTGGATTCAGTTTGAAATGGTCTAAAAAGTCGAGACGAGAGTGTGTTGCATGCTAGAAAAGCCCAACATCTTGTTAAATATTTGACCGGCATGATGATATTCTCAAGGGATGTCAATAATTAATACTGTACACAAGTTCTCATCTGTGCCGTGATTCCTCTCTCGCGCCTCAGAGACTCCGAACACAAGAGCGTCATTTACTCTGAAAAGCGGCAGGTGTTTGATTGACAAGAATCGATTGATCACTCAGTTAATCGATGACTGGGTCTGTGTGTCCATCAGCCACGAGTCGCTCTCTCTGCAGCGGGAGCTGGGCGGCCTGTCCGAGCGTTATTCCCAGCAGTGTGTGGAGCTCAGCCGCGTCCAGAACAGCACCGAGGAGCGAGACGGGGCGATCCGACAGAAGGAGAGAGAGATGGAGCAGCTCCGCCAGGAGAACCAGGTAGACCGGAAGTGGGATGAGAGGAATGAGGCCATTGGAAGATACACAATAGACCATGTGAAACTAAAATTTAAACTTCTAGCGTCCCCAAATTAATAATGGATGATACACACACTAGTGAGGATCCAACCCGGATCTGAGACTAACTGGACCAAAAAACTTAGTCTTCCTGGGACGTTCGCAGATATGAGGAAATCATAATTATGACATGGTTTTGGTTAAACTAACCTAGACTGTTTACTTTTCTAACAAAAACAGGAAGCTTTGGTAACGCTTTAGATTACAGCCCGGAAAGTTCTGCCTAATTAAAGCGATTTTACAGCTTAACTTTAGGTAATTATAGTGTACCTATAACGTACTTACAATATAAGTATAAGGGAACAATATTTTAAGTTTGGGGAATAAAGGGGTAACAACCAGGAGAATTACAAAATTATTTATACTGTATTATAGAACTAAGGGGTACTTATTCTACTATTATGATATAACAATCTTACATTTGGGAGCATTTTAGCGAGAACATACACTGCGTACCTTTTTTAAATAATGGTGAACCAGTACATACTGTATAGGCTTTTTAAAAATTACAGGGTACATATCTATGCATTTATAAAGTAATATTTTTAACAAAAGTGCACTGAAAATGAAAACTATTGCAACATTTGCTTAAATATTGGGGAAAGATACTCTTGTTTCATGTAGTGGTGCTTGTTACCCCCTTGTTCCATGTAGTTACACGGTAAGTACAATAAAAATGCATACACAATCTTATATCACTGACTCGGAAACCTTTATTTATTATACAAGCGCCACTTACCCTGTAACCACACGAAACAAGATATATATTTCCCAGTATTTAAAAAAAATTGCAATAGTCTTAGCTTTTCTTGCCTTGACACATGTTAGGCCAAACTTAATCATCTGCACTTTTGCTATCAAATTTTTTTAAAAAATTTTTTTAATAAATGCATAGATATGTACCGTGTCATTTTTAAAAAGCCTATACAGTATGTATTGGTACACAATTATTACAAAAAGGTACGCAGTGTATGTTCTCGCTAAAATTCTCCCAAATGTAAGATTGTTAATAGTAGAATAAGTACCCATTAGTTCTATAATACAGTATAAATATTTTTATTTATTAATTCTCCTGGTTGTTACCCCTTTATTCCCCAAACTTTGGATATTGTTCCCTTATACTTACATGCAAGTACTTTATAGGTACACTACAATTACCGCAAGTTACACTGTAAATTCCTCTTAATTACACAGTACTTTCCAGGCTTTAATCTAAAGCGTTACCAAAGCTTTTTTTACTTCTAGTGTGTTTAACTGACGCTTTATGTATTTTATCAATCACACGCTGCTACAAAGAATGATGGGAAATGTACACTAGTGTTCAAAGGTTTGGGGTCGGTACGTTTTTGATAGACGTATCATGTTCAGCAAGGCATTATGTTGATCAAAAATACAGTAATATTGTGAAATATTATTACAATTTAAAATAGCTGTTTTCTATGTGAATATATTGTTAAACTGTAATTTATTCCTGTGATCAAAGCTGAATTTTCAGCATTACTCCAGTCTTCAGTGTCACATGATCCTTCAGAAATCACTCTGATATGAACAAACATTTCTGATTATTATCAATATTGAGGATTCTTTGATGAATAAAAAAGTTCAAAAGAACAACATTCATATGAAACAGAAATAATTACTATAATTTTATTATAAATATTACATTATACATGTTTTTACTGACACTTTTGATCAATTTAATGCATCCTTGCTGAATAAAAGTATTAATTTCTGGGGGGGGAAAAAAGAAGAAAAAAATCTAAAAAGCATTTATTCTTTCACAGTAAACAAAATCCATTCACACTTGGGCTGATTAAAATGCTGAAACAACCTAGTTGTTACCGTATATTATGGTAATATTTTAACATCTCTTTATCTTCCTTACTCAAAGTAGGAGCTTAAAGAAAATATCCCACTAGTATTTAATTACGGTGACATTCAGGTGTGCTGATTTCATAAACGCACTCATTTAGACATCACATGTCATCCTGTGACTCAATCCATCATGTCATATATTGAAATCTGACACAGAGCACCTTTACATTTTAAACACACATCCGTTATTCAGAGGGATAGAGCGACTGATTTCAGTGTGTGTGATATGTCTCGACACACAGCATCCTGTTTCATTGTTCTCAGAAGAGACTGACTGTCGGTGTGAGTGTTCTTCACGGACCCAGGACTAGTTTACTTACGCTAGCCAGAGTTATTGTCACCAAACAAACGCATGAAACACAAATGCTCGCCTCGCTGTCAGTGTGTGAATGAGCAAGG
This sequence comes from Rhinichthys osculus, assembly GCA_029959095.1. Lineage (NCBI taxonomy): Eukaryota > Metazoa > Chordata > Actinopteri > Cypriniformes > Leuciscidae > Rhinichthys > Rhinichthys osculus. The sequence goes on from JARWKJ010000005.1 coordinate 48,010,696, forward strand.
CTTCTTGTGTGGTTTTTAGCTTGGATGTGTCAAAATCACATTTCCTCTTCCTGTACACACAGGAACTGCAGACGCGTCTGACGGAGGAGATAAGTCTCATGCGATCCTTCATCACAGGTCAAAGGTCAGGTGTTGTTCCCCTCGGCAGCTACGAAAGGAGCACCTCCGAATTAGAGGTGAGGCTCTGACCTTCGACCCGCAGATTATGTCTTCATGATCATTCAGAGAGAAGTATATTAGAATATTCTAATTAATGCAAATTAAATCAGCATGTAAATCATGTAAATATTCACTACTGTTCAAAAGTTCTGGGGTCATATCAGAATGATTTCTGTGAAGTGAAGGATCATGTGACACTGAAGACTGGAGTAATGATGCTGAAAATTCAGCTTTGATCACAGGAATAAATTACATTTTAACATTATTCACATAGAAAACACTTATTGTGAATTAGAAAATATTTTGACAATATTACTGTTTTTACTGTATTTTTGACCAAATAAATGCAGCCTTGATGGAGCAGAAGTGACTCATTAAAAAATCTTACCGACCCCAAACTTTTAATGAAATAAGGCAGAGTAGATAAATTGATGTTATTGTAAGAAATTTGCTAATATTTCAAAAGTTACTAAAATTCAAAAGACTGTTGTTAGATGCTCAACACTGGTTTAGTCGTATATTTGATACTGTACGCAAAGAATAATCAATAACAAACAAGTCAATTCACTACCCATCAAAAATATGCTAAAATAGATGAGGAAAACACACAAGAATTGATCGCACAAAATACTCCAATCCTCCATTTTGTGTCCAAAAATGATCCACTACATGATTAATCCACAAAAAATACTTATAAATCCCAGATTGTAAGTGAAATTATATTCCTAATATATAATCTATTTAGGAGGAAATAAATATTCAAGAGGCCTATTTCCTCATGGCTGTCACCTTCGACCCAATTTCCTCTTTCAGATAACCCTGATTAAACCTGTCTGTGGTGTTTATGAATCAGAAGAAATGTCTCCAAACATCACACCATCCAGTAGAAGAACATCGGCTCATTTTTAAGTTTGAGCGGGAGATTGAAGGTGCCTTTAGGGTCCAGATGGTGTAATTATGACATCAACCAGCAGGGGCTAATTGACCATCCTAACCATCAGCCAAACCTCGACTCCGTCATTATTCGTCAGATTTTGGGGAAATGCATTTAATAACCTGGGATTTCCACTCCACTTTGCATTACTGTGTTTCAGAACGAAAAGAGTGTGTGTTTCAAAAAGAGTGTGTAGTTTGGCTTGTATTGGAGCGTAGAGACACGTGAGGTGGATGACGTCATCAGGGGCGGGGCATGTGATGTGCGTGATCTGTGGGCAAACGCTGCCATCTAGTGATCATACGAGTAAATAAACCGATTGTTATTTTGCAGATCCATGTTTTGCTGTAATAAATCCTTAAATAGTGTCGGTGGTTTATAAATTATTAATGTTAAAACTGGTTTGGGTGTTGTTGACAAATAATATTGACATTGCTCCATATATATATATTTGAAAGATTATATTTTAGGTGCTGTGACTTGTCACTATGTCCTTTTTTTTTTGCTCTAATAGTGTGATGAATGAATTTTTACGAGGACAAAATGTAGATTCTTGATTAATATGAAGTAAAAAATGAATGAATATTTGCATCAGAATTGGAGAAATGGTTTAGTATAGTCATTCTGTCATGCCCATCTGTAGATGTTGCTGAAAGTGAAGGAAAGTGAGGTGGATTATCTTCACAAGGAGATCAGCTGTCTCAGGAAAGAGGTCCAAACTCTAACTAAGGTACAAATTCAGCATTAAATCAAAATACTATCCATTATTAATGCTTATTACAGAGAAAACACTTTTAGATTGATGGATTCGGCCATGAATAATTGATTGTTGATAGTAATATTGTTGTGTGTGCCTGCAGGAGAATGAAGCGCTGAGTGAGCGCTATAAGGAGGTGTATGTGGAGCTGAGTGAATTAAGGGGCCGCAGTGAGAGAGACATCAATGCACTTAAAGAACACCTCAAACTCACTGATGCTGCGCTGGAGGAGGGGCGTCTCCTCGGCAACAGCAGAACCGGCCAATGAGAACACACCAGGAGATCATAAGATGGAAACTTCAGTGTCACATTGGGATGCATCGGATTTGCTCACATGTATACAGGATATTGTGTTATTATGTGCAGGTCTTTTCTTGGTTAACTTAAAAATCATATTCTTTAGAAATGACAATGGTGCTAAAAATTAATAAATATTCCATATTCTTAAAGCAAGATGTATTTTAAGTTAAACACAATAAAAAGTGCCTCTGTTGGACTTTCTAAGTGTGTGAAAATGAATGAATCTTAATGTAGAGTCCAATAAAAAACTCACTAACTCTCTCACACACACTCATAAACATACACACTCACTCACTGACACACACACACACATTTATATTACATTACATATATAACAAAAACACAACGAGCAACTTAACATTCAATCAATTTATTAAATAAAAAAGAGAGGCTATTGATGAGGGCAGCCTCAAATCATATTGTCGCGTAGACAATGTTTTGAAACCTAAAAATAGCATTAAACGTTGGCTTCTAGACATATTTAGTGTAATGTGGGAATTTGAACACTAGAGTGTGTTGACAATCTTTATTATTGCATAAATATATATCCTGTTCATCTGCATCAGGCACCTCTCAAAAGATCTGCAGACCGCTGGAGTGAAACCTGCACAAGAACATAAACATCTGCAACCACATACACACAATATAATAGTAATACATAACACAATATAAAGATATAAGTCTACCTTCGCTCAGTCGTCATCATCATCATCATCTGGGACGAAGATCTCATGTTCCTCCAGAAGAGCAGCGAAATTTTTACTGATCAGATTACCAACATAGAGGAACGGAATCACCACTATAAACATGCGGGTCAGACCGAACGGGACCTGGAGAAATATATCAAATTATACCTAAATTAGTAATAATAATAATATATGTGCATATTGAAACCTCCACAATGAATCATTTGGCGTTTAAAAAATATATATATATATATATATATATATATATATATATATATATATATATAAAAAAAGTTTTGTATACGGTACACGAAAAACATAGTCGATAAACTGACATATAAATAATTGATTTTTAGAAACAGCCGTCACGTCACGAAATACACTTCCTCTTTTGATAAAATATGTGCCGCTCCAGCAATATGATTGGCCATCATTCATGTCAATCAATACATTCTTATTTTTCATTGGCTAGCAAAAAGCCCTACCCTGGTTCCAACTTATCCCTAGGAGCCTCCAACTGTAATGCTTAGACATGTATAAACTCACCTTATCTGGTTTAGGAAGGACTCTCCCCGTTGTGGATGACACGGCGGTTCGGCTGAGAGTCAGTCCTGTCGCATTAACCGATTTTGGACCAGTGTTGCGGCTCAGTGTTGCTGTATTTCTAAAGAAAACTGCTCGAGAGAGACGAGCCACCAACGACGCCATGTTTCCTGTTTGTGCGCTTCAGAGAAACGCCCAGCAGTGGACCCGCCTCCTTTGGATTTATAATTAGGGGGAGGAGTAAATATGCTCTCCCCTGTTTACTGAACTCAGCAAAAAAAAAAAATCGACAGAATTGATGTCAATAATGTCCATAAAGCTTAAATGACAACGACTCCATTCATTTCGATGACTAAATGGGATGGAGGGTGATACAGTCATTCATGTGTGCATTGTTTCACTAGACTAGAGACACACCCACCAGGCCAAAGTCCTCCTTGGTGTATGATAAAGCTCGACATGATAAAGCATGATAATATGACAGTTATTTATATACTTTTTATGTTAATTATTAAAGTGTACTTGAAAGTGATCATGTAAAATAGAATATGAACATTTTAATTAACTGCAGTATAAATCGATTGAGACGACTTTGACATTATAATGTTGTGATTAGTTGACTAATTAGAAACTACATAAAATGTAACCTCATTTACAAACAATTATTTTTCCACACTGAACACGTAAACCAAAATGACAGTGGTTGATTGGTTGAAAAATGTTCAGAGCCAGAACCCAACAAATAACCCGCCCTCATTTCTTTGATTGACGGCTTTTGTGACCAATCAAAGCTCTCATTGGAGAAGGCAGAGCCAATCGGCGAGCTGCTCGGGCTGGACTGATGGCAAATCCAAAGAACTGGCAAAAATCAAAAATGGCGCCCAGCTCGAAATCTGAGAAAGATGACAACAAACAAAAACACCAGAGAAAACATAAAGATCACATTATCAAACTCCTCACGCGAGGCCGGGTAGGTAGAAAGAGGAAAGTTGGTCCAAATGTCACATTTGTTGCGTAAAATGTTTCAACAGCATAACGTAGATAATAATGTGTCTGTTATTAGCATGTTTAGCTGTAGCCTCATTAAACGCCTTTATGTGTCTATGAGAGTTCATTATTTGTGTATGTGAAGCTATTAATGGGCACATCTACAAAAAAAGCAAAAATATTCCTTTGCAGCAGTACATGGTTCTTTGGGGCAGTTACAACAACAAACAATGGTCATGTTTATATGAATCTGTCATGATTGAGAAGATGTCCATCAATTATCATAACATAAGTAACTTATTATTCATTGGTTTGCACTGACATCTATCATTAACATTGAAATAACAGTATCTGTCCTCAACCCCATCTCATTTAATGAAAAATGTCATTTTTTAACATAAATGAATGGTAGAAATGCCTCAGCCAGGTTGAGTTCAGTGCAAAGATGATTTTAATAGGTTATCATAACTATCATGGTCTTGATATTTAGCAATAACACCCTTGATTAAGGTGATTTTGTCAGTCTAAAAGCTCATTTAACTGTACTTATGGCTCATGTGTCTCTTTAACTGAATTAAAGTCTCTGTCTGTCTGTCTTTTAGCTGAATGGGCAGCTCTCGCAGCGGCTCTTCCGAAAACTCCCTCCTCGCGTCTGTGTCCCGCTGAAGACCATCGTCAGTGAGGAGTTCCTCAGAGCAGGGTGAGGAGAACATGCGATCTCTGTCGGAGCGATGTGAATGCTGTGTCTGATTCGTCTCTCTGCTATCACAGGCACATCTTCCTGGGCTTCACCAAATGCGGGCGGTACGTGCTGTCCTACACCAGTGACTGTGGAGAGGACGATGACTTCTCCTTCTACACGTATCACCTGTACTGGTGGGAGTTTAACCTGCACAGCCGCCTCAAACAGGTCTGTCAGAGCTTTGGATCCTGATTTAAAGTCACCATGAAATCAAAATTGACAATTATTATATTTTTAATGGAATATCATAATACTCATTATAAATTATTTATCAGTTCCCTCGCAATCTTTAATCAAAATAACTTACTTGACGTGTTTACTGGCATGTTTACTCAAATGAGATCCCCAATAGCAAACCCCAACCATCCAATCAATTCTCTATCGATAAAATCAAGTCCCACCCTACATTTGTTCTTAATCCAGAAACTGTGAAACAAAAAATATATTTCACAATAGTGAAGAAAAGACCACCGCAACTTCTGTTTTATGCCGACTTTTAGCCTCTGGTGTTCTTTGGTCATTTTAGAGAGAACATTTTTACACTTATACAAACTTTGTGACTTGAGTGGCATTTACATTTAGTCATTTAGCAGACGCTTTTGTCCAAAGCGACTTACAAATGAGGACTAAAGCAAGCGAGTCATCATGAAGAGGCAAAAACAAGTTCAGGCATTGCTCAGAGTAGCATAAGCCAGACAAGGGAGGATTAAAGGAAAAGGAAATAATCTCTTTTTTTTTAAGAGGTTAAGTGCTGACAGAAGAGATGAGTTTCCTGCTGTCTTTTGAATGCTGTCAGGGATTCTGCACTCCGGATGAGGGCGGGAAGGTCATTCCACCAGCAAGGAACCGTGAATGAGAATGTTCTTGAGAGTGATTTTGTGGCTCTCTGTGATGGCACCACGAGCCGTTGCTCATTGACAGATCGAAGGCTTCTGGTAGGGACATAGACTCATAGCTGAACCTGTGGTCAATCTGTAAGCAAGCGTCAATGCCTTGAACTTGATGCGAGCAGCGAGCGGTAGCCAGTGCAGAGAGATGAACAGAGGAGTGACGTGGGCCCTTTTGGGCTCGTTGAAGACCAGACGAGCTGCAGCATTCTGGATCATTTGTAGAGGTTTAGTTGCACATGATGGAAGTCCAGCCAGAAGAGCATTGCAGTAATCGAGCCTAGAAATGACCAGGGCCTGGACGAGAAGTGGTGTTGCATGCTCAGTTAGGAAAGGCCTGATCTTCCTGATGTTGTACAGTGCAAACCTGCATGATCTTCATAATGTGGTCTGTGAAGGTCAGCTGGTCATCAAATATTACTCCAAGATTTCTGACTAATCTTGATGGTGTGATTGATTGAGGATGAGCCTAGCTGGATAGTGAAGTCGTGCTGTAGAGTCGGATTGGCAGGGAGGATGAGAAGCTCAGTCTTTGCCAGGTTGAGCTGCAGGTGATGTTCCTTCATCCATGCCGAGATGTCTGCCAGACAGCTTGAGGAAGATCTGTGTGTCATCGGCATAGCAATGGTAAGAGAAACCATGTGCCTGTATGATAGGTCCCAGTGATGTGGTGTAAATGGAGAAGAGGAGCGGTCCGAGAACTGAACCCTGAGGAACCCCTGTGATCAGTTGATGTGTTTTGGATACCTCACCTCTCCATGTGACCCTGAAGGACCTACCTGTGAGATAGGACTCAAACCAGTGGAGAGGAGTACCTGTGATGCCCAGTGATGAGAGGGTGGACAGGAGGATCTGATGATCCACAGTGTCGAAGGCAGCAGACAGATCCAGGAGAATGAGAACTGATGATTTGGAAGCAGCTTTTGCGATCTGCAGGGCTTCTGTGACCGACAGTAATGCCGTCTCGGTTGAATGCCCTTTCTAGAAACCAGATTGGTTGACATCCAGCTGGTTATTCTGAGACAGGAAAGATGATACTTGGTTGAAAGCAACTCATTCAAGTGTTTTCGCAATGGGTAGGAGAGAGACAGGTCTGTAATTCACTAAAAGTAATGTGTTTAATGTTGTTTTTTTAAGCAGAGGAGTTTGCTATATGAACACAAAAAAATCGTAGACCTAATGTGTATATGTGTGTATATGTATATAAGGCTGAAATCCCCTCTAAAACATTAAAGAATACATTTTATTTAATATAGTACATTAATTTAAAATGTACTATATTAATTAAATTAATTAATTTTGTCTGTTTTGACTGCAGAGGATCACAAGTGTGACCTCTAAGTGAGGGTTTAACTATTTGAACAGTCTGTAGTTGTGGCTTCTTCACATCTAGAGCGACGTGACAAGTCAGTTTCTTTCTCTTTGCAGGTGCATCATGTGCGTTTGTTTGCGGGTGAGGACATCTACACCGATCTCTATCTGACCGTCTGCGAGTGGCACAACGATCATTCCAAGCTGGTCGTCTTCGGCTTCAAGTAAGAGTCTGTCTTCCTCCTCTGTGCTGGGTCAGTGGCAGGGTTGCTTTAGTGAGAATTTAGTTTAAATAAAACTAAAGCCATAAAAAAATGTTTGTTACTTGAAATAAAACAATCATTAACTGAATTAAAATATTTATTTCAGCTAGGCCTAGTTGTCAAAGCAACATTTCTCATCATGTAGTTTTACTTGATGTACTTAAATAACTTAAATAAAAATTAATTAAACCTATATAGACATTTAAAAAAACGGTCTTTCTTTCTTTCTTTCTACGTACATCTTGTGCTCTATTTTCTTCCTTTTTTTCCGTATGAGATCAGGGCAAGGAGGTCAAACTGCAAATAACTCAAAAAGGAATAAAAACATGCAACAAAATTTGAAGTGCCCTGTTATGCTTTTTCGAATATTTCCTTTCATGCAGTGTGAAATATAGCTGTTTGCGAATGTAAAAGGTCTGCAAAGTTTTAAAGATCAAAGTGCACGACAAATAAAGTTATTGTCTCCTAAAAAAATATATGAAAATTCGGAACTGCTAAATCGAGTCATCAGCAATGCCGAACTCACTTCCTGCTCGAACCTTCGTAACAACGTAACAAATTTGCTTAATGCCAGCCTATCGTCTTCATCGGCTGCCCTCAAACGATGCCTACTTTGACCCTCAAACACTGTAGAAGTAGCTGAGGCCCAGAAGAGTTCGGTTCGTGTTGTCGACATGTCGAGAGATGCTGTTTTCAGTTCTGCGAATCCACTTTTCATACTCTTCCAAACTAAGGATGAGGACTCGGGTTCAAATTGATACATTAAAACTGACACCACTGTTACTGTTTGTATCACTGTTTATAAAGGGCTGAGGAAGATCTGGGGCTGAAATTCATATATGGTAACGATGGTTTCATAACGACACGCTCTGTAATCGGTCGACCAATCACAACAGACTGGTTAATCTGGCCAATCAGAGCAGAGTAGACCAATCACAAAATCCTGGTTCATCTGGCCAATCAGAGCAGAGTAGACCAATCACAACATACTGGTTCATCTGGCCAATCAGAGCAGAGTAGACCAATCACAACAGACTGGGTCATCTGACCAATCAGAGCAGAGTAGACCAATCACAACAGACTGGGTCATCTGACCAATCAGAGCAGAGTAGACCAATTACAACAGACTGAGCCATCTGACCAATCAGAGCAGAGTAGACCAATCTCAACTGACTGAGCCATCTGACCAATCAGAGCAGAGTAGACCAATCACAACAGTCTGGGTCATCTGGCCAATCAGAGCAGAGTAGACCAATCACAACAGTCTGGGCCATCTGACCAATCAGAGCAGAGTAGACCAATAACAACAGACTGGGTCATCTGACCAATCAGAGCAGAGTAGACCAATCACAACAGACTGAGCCATCTGACCAATCAGAGCAGAGTAGACCAATCTCAACTGACTGAGCCATCTTACCAATCAGAGCAGAGTGGACCAATCACAACAGTCTGGGTCATCTGGCCAATCAGAGCAGAGTAGACCAATCACAACAGTCTGGGCCATCTGACCAATCAGAGCAGAGTAGACCAATAACAACAGACTGGGTCATCTGACCAATCAGAGCAGAGTAGACCAATCACAACAGACTGAGCCATCTGACCAATCAGAGCAGAGTAGACCAATCACAAACAGACTGGGTCATCTGACCAATCAGAGCAGAGTAGACCAATCACAACAGACTGGGTCATCTGACCAATCAGAGCAGAGTAGGCCAATCACAACAGACTGGGTCATCTGACCAATCAGAGCAGAGTAGATCAATCACAACAGACTGGGCCATCTGACCAATCAGAGCAGAGTAGACCAATCACAACAGACTGGGCCTTTTGTTATTTTTTAGCTTGGGTGCCTGTAAACCTGTTGTAGGAGACTCCACAACAAAATTAGGAAACATTAAAATAGCATAATAGTGGCGCTTGAACTAAAATTCAAATGAAATGTAGTCAGTGTATATGTAAACATGTGCTCTCTGTGATCTGTCAGCACACGCAGCTCCAGTTCAGCCCTGATGAACATGATGATGAGTGATGAGAACAACAGAGACATCTACATCACCATCACCTCAATGCCTCCTGCACAGCCGTGCAAACAGTGCTGTCCCACGTCCACCGTGTCCACCATACGCACAGGTACACACACACACACACACACCGTATTACTGACCGCTCACTAGGGATTGAAACGGAGCGACTGAACACCTCTCTCCGGTCTCGGCTCAGGGGGCGAGTGTCTGCAGCACGGTTACGTTCTGAACGCTCGCTATCAAGTGGTTTATCCGTTCCCGACCTTCCAGCCGGCGCTGCAGCTGAAGAAGGACCAGGTGATCCTGCTCAACACCAGCTACTCTCTGGTGGCCTGCGCCATCTCCCTCTGCCCAGGTACACACACACACACGTCAGAGTGTGCTGCTTTGTTGATGTCCACGTGAGTGTGTGCGTTCGTGTGCTCTCTCAGGTGTCAGGAGGAAGTATGATTCGTTTAGGAAATTGTTCAATTTCAATTAAACGGATAAAGGAATGATTCTCGTCACTCTGGGGTAGTTTACTCATGAATTTACTTTTTCATTTAGAGACTCACAAAGTGTCATTTGTAAGAATAAATAAATAATACAAAAAAAAGTTTATTGCATATTTATATTTAATATTGTTATATAGCTTATTTATTCATTTATTTGACTAAATTATTTCAAATGTAAATTATGCTATTTAACACTATTTTCAATTAATTTGTGTACTCTACAGTTCAGACGTTCGGGGTCTTTTAAAAAAAAAAGAAGAAATTAATACTTTTATTCAGGAAGAATGCATTCAATTAATAATAAGAAGCAATAAAGACTTTTATAATGTGTCAAAAAAAACATTTTTTATCATGGTTTCCTGATATTATCAACTGTTTTCAACACTGATAATAATAATCATAAATGTTTCTTGAGCATCAAATCCTCATATCAGAGTGATTTCTGGAGGATCATGTGCCATTGAAGACTGGAGGAATGATGCTGAAAATACAGCTTTGATCACAGGAATAAATTACATTTTATAATATAAGCACATAGAAAACAGCTATTTTAAATTGTAATAATATTTCACAATATTACTGTTTTATGTATTTTCAATTTCATTTCAGATGCATTAATCTCTCTCTGTGTCTCTGTAGGAGACGGACAGCAGGATTGTCAAAACAATCAGATTCTGTACCGAAAGAGAGAAACGTCCTCCTCCTCTCCTCCTCCTCCTCCTCCTCCTGCTGGACCTTCATCACCATCCTCATCCTCATCGACCTCATCTGAGGGGTCACCTGACCTCAGCCAGTTAAAGCCCCATTTCACCCCGCTCTCCCCCGGCCAATCACAGGCTGCTGTGCGGGCCAGGGAGTTCGCCGCTGACATTTTCCGCCGAGCTCAGGCCGGAACGAGGGAACACGACAGGTGCAAAGCCAAAGAGAAAGAAGAGAGGGACCCCCAGCGCTCCCACGGCGAGGAAGAGCGAACGAGGGAGAGACGTGAACGAGACGCTGAGGTCCCGGGACCCTCGTCTTCCTCCTCTGCAGGGAACCAGAACCAGAGTACAGTGCCGCCCGCAGAGGAAAGCGCTGTGTGTAGCACAGTCATGTCTCCGGGATCCCTCTCCTCCGTCTCCTCTCTGTCTCCACACGCTCATGAACCTTCATCCTCCTCTTCCTCCTCAGAACCTGCTTACGTCAACTACTCCACTCTCAGATACAGACTCCCACAGGCCAGAGCGGCGGAGCAGCCCAGTGGTACTACAGTTACATTCACTATCTATCTATCTATCTATCTGTCTGTCTCTCTGTCTGTCTATCTATCTATCTATCTATCTATCTATCTATCTATCTATCTATCTATCTATCTATCTATCTATCTATCTATCTGTCTGTCTGTCTGTCTGTCTGTCTGTCTGTCTCTCTGTCTGTCTCTCTGTCTGTCTGTCTTCTATCTGTCTGTCTATCTATCTATCTGTCTGTCTGTCTGTCTGTCTGTCTGTCTGTCTGTCTGTCTCTCTGTCTGTCTCTCTGTCTGTCTGTCTTCTATCATTCTGTCTATCTGTCTGTCTATCTATCTATCTATCTGTCTGTCTGTCTGTCTCTCTGTCTGTCTCTCTGTCTGTCTGTCTTCTATCATTCTGTCTATCATTCTGTCTATCTGTCTGTCTATCTATCTATCTATCTATCTATCTATCTGTCTGTCTGTCTGTCTTCTATCATTCTGTCTGTCTGTCTGTCTTCTATCATTCTGTCTATCATTCTGTCTGTCTGTCTGTCTTCTATCATTCTGTCTGTCTGTCTGTCTGTCTGTCTGTCTTCTATCATTCTGTCTATCATTTTGTCTATCTGTCTGTATATCTATCTATCTTTTATCTATCTTCTATCTGTCTGTCTATCTTCTATCTGTCTGTCTGTCTGTCTGTCTGTCTGTCTGTCTATCTTCTATCTATCTACCTATATGTCTGTCTGTCTGTCTGTCTGTCTATCTACCTATGTCTTTCTGTGTCTGTATCTATCTTCTATCTATCTATCTATCTATCTATCTATCTATCTATCTATCTATCTATCTATCTATCTATCTGTCTGTCTGTCTGTCTATCTATCTTCTGTCTGTCTATCTATCTTCTGTCTGTCTATCTATCTTCTATCTATCTATCTATCTATCTATCTATCTATCTATCGTATCTTTCTGTCTAACTAATCTTTCTTTCTTTCAAACTAATCTTGCTTTCTTTCTAACTGATCTTTCAGTCTAATCAGTCTACTCTGCTCGTTCTGTATGTTTTCTACTCTCTAAAACGAACCAGTTCAAATCATCTGTTTGTGAATCAGACTACAGTGGTAGTACTGTATTTAATTTTGATTCACTTGAAGTAATTTATTCATAAACCAGGCTACACCAGTTGTGCCTTATGTTTTTGATTCTGATTCACTAAAAAGAACCATATTATAAGAGTCATTTGTGTGTGAATCGGACTTCACAGGTCACACTTTCTTTTCTTTTTTTGGGGGGGGGGATTTACTAAAAAAAGAAATTATTCAGAAGAGTCATTTATTCGTGAATCAAACTACACCGGTTGCACTGTATGCATGTGATTCACTGAATGGACAACCGAGTCACAAGACTCGTTTGTTAGTGAATCAGTCTACTCTGCCAGTGCTGTGTGTTTTTGGTCACTTAATAGAACTGGTTCATAAGAGATGTGATTATTTGTCTATATATTGTCTATTTAGTATAAAGTGTGTAGAAATTTTCTCATTTCTTTTAGTGTACACACCAGACCTGAACCAGTATATAATCTATTGTCTGTGTGTGTGTGTTGTCTTCAGGAGACGAGGATGATAAAGTGCAGCTTCCGTTCACTGTGACGGATCTGAAGGGGCGAAACTTGCAGCTGGTGACGGGACAGTACAGCGGTCAGGTGTGTGTGTGTGTGTCTGAGACGTTATCATGCACATGCCGAACTCTGCAGGATGTTGTGTGTGAACTCTCGTGTGTGTCTCTCAGTGTGTGTGTATCGAGCAGCTGACGCTGGATTTCGAGTATCTCATCAACGAGGTCATCAGGAATGATGCTGTCTGGGGCTCGCAGTTCTGCTCCTTCAGCGACTATGACGTCGTCATCCTCGAGGTGACCTTATTTGTGCTGTTTTATGTTTCCGGGTCCAAGCCTCTACTGGCTTCACTTGAGAAAGCTAATCTCAACAGCACGATTTAGTCATATCACACATTTAAGCTAACAAATATTTTAACGATCAACACGAATACTTTCACGATTAAAGTTTGAATTGAACATTTTTTGGTTCGATTCCGATGGCTTGGCACATCAGAGTGTTTTTTGTTACTCTATGCTCAGGTGACAGGAACTGTAAGAGGTTAAAGGTACAATATGTAGGATTTGTTGCAGTAAAATATCCAGAAACCACTAGGCCAATGTTATATATTTTGTTTAGTTGATTACTTACAATATCCCCAATGTTTCCAACTATTTGTAAATCGTGAGAAAATTGCGATTTTAACCAAGGAAACGGGGCGTGTGAGCAGGGGTGAGGAGTCGCCAGCCAATGACGTCATATCCGCGTTACCCTCGGTTTCCGCTCGTACTGCCATAGTAACCATGGCGACAGACGTGGACAACTGGGTTATGCTTAGCAGGACGCTCACGCTGTTGTTGCTTTGTTCAAACATTATGGACCATGGCAAGCAGACTTTGAGACAAAAAGAGGACTAGAACGAAGATCAAAATCTTTCGAGATGCCGAGAGCTCCACGTCCACGACTAACTTCGACTCGACTTTGTGTTGCGTGTACTTTATTAGACTGGTGAGCAAATGTACATAAAACTAATCAATGTTATTTATTTCAACATGATGAAATGTTAGAATATGATCTGTATGTTATTCTAATGTTGATCTAGCTTACTGCTAGTCTCATACAGCCAACACACAACCTAACTAACAACATTCAACACACTCAAATGCCGTTTAGTGTGATAGACTGTTAGACCAAGTGAAACAGCGCTGCGTTACCTCAAGTTTAATTCCTCTAATAAACTGACCTGTGAGTATTAATTCAGCACTTGCGTGTAGTTCGGTAGAATGAAATGTCCTTATTCCTTTATATCCGCGGGACTCGCGTGTGTGTGGCGCTGGTATACGTCTCTCATTAGCAATCGCGCCCTGCTTCACACCAGTCATGTTAAAAACATCACTGTATTCACGCATCCATAAAAGATCCATCAGCTTGACGACAAGATCCATAATTCCGCTTAATGCTTTGCGTCATCAATATACGCCTATATATATATATATATATATATATAGGTTAGCGACCCCTGGTGGTGAAAAACCCTACATATTGTACCTTTAAGGAGAAAAAAAGACTATTTTTAATGCAAAATTCTTTCTTTTTTTTTTACTTAAAAAGTGTAAATATGTATTGTATAATATAAAATATATATATAAATTAACACTGGTGGCTCACATGGTTGCGAAAGCTCACATCTCAAATCAATGTTCCTGTGGATAGAATGAGTGTAGTTGTCCTGGAGGAACCCAGCTGTCACTCTGTTGCTGCATTGTTCTAGTTAGCATGTGTTCTGTTGTTGCTATGGTGACAGGTTTGCCCGGAGACCAACAAAGTGGTGATCAACATCGGGCTGCTGCTACTGGCCTTCTCTAATTGTGAGGATGAGCACTGCAGGTACACACACACACACACACACACACACATATTGTCTTTCACACTCACAAACTCTTTCTCACACACACTCTCTCTCACAAACACATATACACACATGCTCTCTCTCTCTCGCTCACTCACACACACACACCCCCACACACAAATATACACACACACACATATACACACACTCACACATACACACACTCTCTCTCTCTCTCACTCAGACAAACACACTCAAGTATATACACACACTCACTCTCACTCTCTCTCTCTCTCTCTCTCTCTCTCTCTCTCTCTCTCTCTCTCTCACTCCCTCACTCACTCACTCACTCACTCACTCACTCACTCACTCACACACAAACACACACACACTCTCCCTCTCACACACACACACACACGGACTCAAAGTGGTGATCAACATCGGGCTGCTGCTACTGGCCTTCTCTAATTGTGAGGATGAGCACTGCAGGTACATACACGCACACACACACGCACACACATTGTCTTTCACACTCACAAACTCTCTCACACACACTCTCTCTCACAAACACACACACACACTCACACATATACACACATGCTCTCTCTCTCTCTCTCTCTCTCTCGCTCACTCACACACACTCACACACATATACACACACTCACACATACACACACGCTCTCTCTCTCTCACTCAGACACACACACTCAAGTATATACACACACGCTCTCTCTCTCACTCACTCACACAAACACACACACACTCTCTCTCTCTCACACACACACTCACAAACTCTCTCTCTCTCACACACGCACGCACGCTCTCTCTCTTACACACACACTCACACATACGCTCGCACACGCACACACACTCACATATACACAAACACACACTTTCACACTCACAAACTCTCTCACACACACACACACACACACGCATGCTCTCTCTCTTACACACACACTCACATTTACACAAACACTCACTCACTCTCTCTCACACACACACGCACGCTCTCTCCTTCTCTTACACACACACTCACACACATACGCTCTCACACGCACACACACTCATATATACACACACCTCTCTCTTTCTCTCACACACACACACACACACACACACACACATTGGTACACCTGTCATTATGAGGACATTCCATAGGTGTGATGGTTTTAAAACTGAGCTGATGATATTTTCTAACCCCTGACCCTAAAAATCACCCTCAGAAAACCGTCTGCATTTGGCCTGAAACCTGAACACACACTACAATCTGTCCTCGTAATGTAGGCCAAGCCAGTACACACAAACACTTTAACCTGTCTACACACACGTCACACACAAAATGAAATGCTCATTAACACTTTCTACTCTGTCTTTGTTTGTAGACCAAAGTCGTATCACTCCAGTCTGCAGGTCAGTTGGGACTTAAACACGGGAGCTTGTCGCACAGTCGGAGTGGGCGACCTCACTGAGGTCAAAGGTCAGACCAGGTAACGCCCTTCAGATGCTCTCTCTGAGTAGACAGATGTGTGTGTGTGTGTCGGGCCCTTCACTCAGATGTGCTCGTGTGCTTGTGTCTCAGCGGGAGTGTGTGGAGCTCCTACAGGAAGTCGTGTGTGAACACCGTGATGCGGTGGCTCGTCCCCGAGAGCAGCTCGCGCTACATCAACCGCATGACCAACGAGGCCATGCATAAAGGTGTGCTACACACACACGCTTGCATCAATACACCAACGTTTGGACAGAAAAGTTTAAAACTGTAATATGGTGAAATATTAATACCATTTAAAATAACTGTTTTCTGTGTGAATATCTGTTAAAATGATGAATTTCATCATTACTCCAGTCTTCAGTGTCACATGACCCAGATATGATGATCTGATGCTCTAGAAACATTGTTTTGATTGTTCTGATTATTATCCATGTTGTAAACAATATGAAAAAAATTAATATTTGGGTTGAAACCTTATATTTTTTATATGTTATATGCATTGAAACTTTGATTCGTTGATGAAGAACTGCATTTATTTGAAATAGAAATTATTTGTGACATCATAAATGTCTTTACTGCCACTTTCGATTAATTTAATGCATCCTTGCTGAAGTATTATTAATTTATTATTCTTTCTTTTTATAAAAGATTTATATATCTTCTTAATATATATATATATATTTTCTTTCAGATTTATATATTCTGCTCAGATTTAAGACATTTTCTGGTATTTTAACTTTAAAAAATGGAAGCCACATGTTTTTTCCGTTAAGTAAAAATAATAAAAAGGTAATTTAGAGATTAAGAAATGGTCACACCGTGAGATATAGTAAAGGGAGATGACTTACGTTGAGGAAAAAACAGGACTCCATATTTAAAATGCATTTCATTATTTAAACTAATTTATTTACTTTTAAATTATATTTTTGCCATTTTTATTGTGGGTATTTGCCATTAAAACTTTATTTAATAACTAATAAATTAACTAATTTACTTGACTTCAATTAAATAATAGCACTTCTAAAAAGTAATCGGATTCAATAATTATGAAAGCTCGTTTCCGCCACAGAATTTTTTTTTATTAAAAATTAAATTGCGACTTTTGATCTCGCAATTTTTGACTTTTTTCCTCAGAATTGCATGATATAAACACGCAATTGCGAGTTATAAAATCAGAATTGCATGATATAAACACACTTAAATTGTTTTATTGTGTGGCGGAAACAAGCTTGCGTAAATAATACACGTGTTACTTGTAACATGTTACCCACAATCCTTTGTGTGATGATGTTTTTTCTGGTCATTGCAGGTTCTTCTCTCCAGGTGTTGGCTGATAATGACAGAAGCACGTGGATCGTCCTGTGAGAGACGACACACACACACACACACACCTACAGACTCTCTACAGTCCAAACGCACTCGCTCTCAGTGTCTCCGTCATGTGGGAGTGGATTATTCAGGGTCCTGCAGATAAAGACTCGTTTGGGCCAAACCGATCCCGCCTGTGTGTCCCGACACTCTGGGACCTCCACATCAGACCTGTGACTTTATGAAACACGCCATCATTCGTCTCCATTCAGATGCAAAACACTGCTGAAGAACTGAAGTCTGTCTCTGTTTGCCCACACACACACACACACACTTGTTTTGATGTTTGATGTTGTGTTTGGAAAGAGCATCAGGACGGTTTGGTGGGCGGATAGAAACAGCAGAGAAGAGACGCTGCTTTGTTGTTGTTTTTGTTTTGTTTTGTTTGTTTCAGGACGCAGTTGTTTACATCGTTAAGTCATCTTGTCATCAGCCAATCAGAAGCCGTCGACGACTCCTTCACTTTTTTTAACAGTGGTCGTGGCCTCACAGCTGGACTGGATGAGAATATTGTTTTTACGCAACATTGTTTTACTTTATTTTTGATAAAATTAAATATTCCTTGAATAATTCATGGGGTTTTATGACTTTCATTGCATCAAACTAAGCAGTGCTATTTTTGTATTATTTATATACTGTTGTAATATTTATTCGTATTTTGAATTAGCTTTAGATTTCAAGATTGTTTTATAATTTTCATTTTAGTCATCTTGTCATTTGTATTAGTTTCTTTAATATTTCTATGTAGCCTAATTTCCGTTTTAGTCATTTTAGTGCTTACTTTTTCAGTTAGTTGCTACTTTAAGTTTTTCATCTAATATTTCATTTTATTTCAATTACTGATGATTAAAAAAAAAAAAAAAAAAAGTTTTAGGTAACTTAAGTATTTGTCTTGTAACAAATACAGCACATCTGAACGCAAGAATTTTCTTAAAAGCTTTTTTTTGTTTTAAAGGGACACTGAACTTTGAGGCACAATAATACAGATTTTTACATCAATTTCTGCTACAGTTACACTTCAAATAAGGCCATTATGGTTTCAACAGTACATGATAATAAAACTATATCATACATTAGCATAATCAAACACTGGAATCATTTTCATACAACTAAATCCATACAATTTGCATATAGTACAATTAAAGAAACACTGATATATATATGTATATTCAAAAACGATATAAACCTGTGCTAAACTCTGTTACGTGTGCATTCATAATCATCAAGCATATCTATTATTTTATTAAGCGTTTCCCCATCATATCTGTGGCATTAAAACTGCTGCCGAATCATTCAATTTGACTTTGAATCCACAGCACAACTATGACGATAACACTTTCAGAATGATTTTTCTTCCCAGCTGATGAACGATAAAAACACTGACAGCCAATCAGAATCCATCCTGCTTTAACGAGCTCGAGCATTTAAAGCGACAGACGACAAAACTGCAGCGCGCGCTTATAATAAACAGGACGATGTCGTCCGTTAGTGTGGATGCTAATATCGTTATAGTTATTGTTATAGGTGTGTGAACGTGCCTTAATTAGATACACAATATGCATGACCGAAGCGTCCAATCACTAAACGGCTTTGCTAATAAAAGTGTCCGGTGTGTTTGTGAATGAATCATTCGTGCTCGGCTACAATTGTGTGAAAGTAGAATGAATGATTTAGTGTGACATGAAGAACACTGACAGATGAAATGAATCTCATTATGAACACATGATTCTTTTAATTTATTGTAGTGGTCAATGATTAAACAGACATTGAGCCTCAACTTGTGTGGAAAATGTACATTTTTGCATCGAACTGAACATGAAAACTGTTCTGCAAACGATTGACACAACTAAACTAATTCTGCTCATGTTTAATGAACGAGGCCTGATCGGATTTCAGCCTGAACATTTTTAAAGCATCCTCATGATTGTTTTTCGACATTTATTAATACGGTTTATGGATCTCTAGATTGAATAATCCTCTCAAGGCACATTTTGATCCATTAGCATCAGACAATCCGACCGAATCAAAAAGCATCAAAATTAGACGTCCGATTAAAGCACAACAATTGTATATATTTTCATTAATACCGGTAATTAAAAAAAGAAGAAGAAAAAAAGTCGAAAGCATGGAGGGACATGAAATGCGAAATCTGTTCGGTCTTCAGTGACTACACTCATGAATATTAATGAGGAACGGGTCTAGGTAAGGTGTGATTGGCTTTGGCCAAGGGTGATTTCAATGGCAGCATGGAGTATCGGAACAGGACTCTTAAAGGAACAGTTCACACAGAAATGACGTCGTTTACTCACTCATATCATTCCAAACCCCTATGACTTTTTTCTTCTTCTGCTGAACGCACAAAGACTTTAATTGAATACTTACATTTTTGTATGAACTGTTTCTTTTAGAGTAAATACACATGGCAGCTTTGATTGAGAAAATGAAGGCAATGAAAATGTGTGTGTGTGTGTGTGTGTGTGTGTGTGTGTGTGTGTGCGCTTAATTAAGGCATGTGGATGTTACCGTTCTCTAGAAATGCTTCATCAGCTCATTTAGCAGCTCGGGGGTCTGATGCACCTTAGGAAACTCACATGATCACTTTCTCACTGTGTTTACAGTAAATGAACTGAACTTCCTCGAACAATTCAGCGAAACGGACTCTGAAAGCAATGACTGTAGATGTGAATGTAGAATAGATGGACGTGTGTGTGTGTGTTAGTTCTGAGTGGTGTTGTTGAACAGCTCTGTTCTGGCCAGTTTTGTGGGCGGCTCCAGTGACTCCTCCCCCAGAACCACAGAGTTGTCCGGAACAGCCATGTCCTGATCCTCATCCGTCTCATCCGTCTCATCGTCCTCTTCCTCATCTACACACATTCAGACACATGGCATTTCCTGATGCTAGAATGTTCTAGAGAGCTTTGCTATGTGGTTGCTTATAAAATGTGAATTTCTATGAAAGCTCACTCGAAAGCAAGACTTGACATTAACTTTTTTTTGCTCACCAGCCACTGTGGCAAATGGTTTGGCAATTTTGACATCGACACCATGGGGAAAAACTGCCATATAGATATTTTTTATATTATCTTATAATTTGGCAGCAGGTAAATTAGGCTGATGTCACTTTAAGACCTGACGCACTGACTATACATGCGTTTTCTTTCTCAACTGTGTGCGTTCACTTAAAACATAACTTACTGTTTACGTGAATACTCGTCAAGACCGACATTTTGACATTATTTTGAGTGTATTTGACTGTTTAAGTGGAATAAGCAGCGAAAAAGCACTCAATTTAGTACTGAGAGGCGGCTTATGTGCGCGCACTTTAGGTGTGACCATAAAATCTGCGGGAATGAGTAAAATATGTGCAATCCCACACCCAAATTCAAACCATGTAACAACAATAATATTAATCCGCAGCAAATGAAACGAGTGAGTGAGGGGAGGCGGGTTTGTGTGTAACTCGCTGTCGGAGAGATGAGAGATGAGAGAGAGAGAAAGCACAGCTGGTATCGTGTATCTGAAAATTTGTTTTGGAAGCGTTTCAGATATTTTAGTATCGATATGTATCGAAAAATCTATATTTCTGACAACACTACATTGCACTTGGTTTATTATTTCAGATGCCTTTTTAAAAGACTATAATTGAAAAATGTATATACATATATTTATATAAATCAACCCGCCAAAGTAGCTAGTAGGAGTGACTGCGTTACACGCCACTGCTGAAATCGGGTGTTAATGTCAAGCCCTGCTCGGAAGAAAGATGTCAGGCATTTTGATTGTTCTGACTCATCACACACTGTGTGTTTATGTACCTTTATCCGGATCCATTGAACTCTGACTTCTGTTCAGACAGGCAAACTGAAACAACAAACAGGAAGTTAAATCGCTGTATGAACGCTGTATTTGACAGTCCGCAAGTGAGTGTGTATGCATACCTCTCCCATAACAGCGATGGGCGTCTCTCCTTTGGCCTGTGCGACTCTGTGCTCGATCAGGTAGTACATGTACTCGTCATACAGCAGTCGGATCAGATGAAACGAGCCGAAACTGGCTGCGCTGCGCAGGGTCAGATCTCTGATCACCATTGAACTACAAAACACAATACAATAGCTAAATACCCCTAAAAGCACACAGTGTGAGGCTGCCATCAGCTTTTTGTTTAATCAGAGAATCAATACACAAAACTGAACTCTGTGTTCACTAGGCTTGGGTATCTATCGTTTGAATTTGAACAATCCCGATTTCGATTCTGCTTATCAATTCCGATTCTTATTGATTCCTAATTTCGGATCCGTGTGCACCGCATAAAACAGCGTGTGAGTCGTCTCGTGCTTGAATGGTTTAAAGTCATATTGAAATGCACGCAAAAGAATCGATAAGATAATTCGATTCCCAACCCTAGTGATCACTAGGGGTGTAACAATGTATCGTGTCGCAATACACTCACCTAAAGGATTATTAGGAACACCATACTAATACTGTGTTTGACCCCCTTTCGCCTTCAGAAGTGCCTTAATTCTACGTGGCATTGATTCTGGCATTGACATTCTTTAGAAACGTTGGCCCATATTGACAGGATAGCATCTTGCAGTTGATGGAGTTTTGTGGGATGCACATCCAGGGCACGAAGCTCCCGTTCCACCACATCCCAAAGATGCTCTATTGGGTTGAGATCTGGAGACTGTGGGGGCCATTTTAGTACAGTGAACTCATTGTCATGTTCAAGAAACCAATTTGAAATGATTCGAGCTTTGTGACATGGTGCATTATCCTGCTGGAAGTAGCCATCAGAGGATGGGTACATGGTGGCCATAAAGGGATGGAGATGGTCAGAAACAATGCTCAGGTAGGCCGTGGCATTTAAACGATGCCCAATTGGCACTAAGGGGCCTAAAGTGTGCCAAGAAAACATCCCCCACACCATTACACCACCACCACCAGCCTGCACAGTGGTAACAAGGCATGATGGATCCATGTTCTCATTCTGTTTACGCCAAATTCTGACTCTACCATCTGAATGTCTCAACAGAAATCAAGACTCATCAGACCAGGCAACATTTTTCCAGTCTTCAACTGTCCAATTTTGGTGAGCTCTTGCAAACTGTAGCCTCTTTTTCCTATTTGTAGTGGAGATGAGTGGTACCCAGTGGGGTCTTCTGCTGTTGTAGCCCATCCGCCTCAAGGTTGTGAGTGTTGTGGCTTCACAAATGCTTTGCTGCATACCTCGGTTGTAACGAGTGGTTATTTCAGTCAAAGTTTCTCTTCTATCAGCTTGAATCAGTCGGCCCATTCTCCTCTGACCTCTAGCATCAACAAGGCATTTTCGCCCACAGGACTGCCGCATACTGGATGTTTTTCCCTTTTCATACTATTCTTTGTAAACCCTAGAAATGGTTGTGTGTGAAAATCCCAGTAACTGAGCAGATTGTGAAATACTCAGACCGGCCCGTCTGGCACCAACAACCATACCATGCTCAAAATTGCTTAAATCACCTTTCTTTCCCATTCTGACATTCAGTTTGGACTTCAGGAGATTGTCTTGACCAGGACCACACCCCTAAATGCATTGAAGCAACTGCCATGTGATTGGTTGATTAGATAATTGCATTAATGAGAAATTGAACAGGTGTTCCTAATAATCCTTTAGGTGAGTGTATATCGCAATACAAAAATGCAACAATATGTATTGTGTATAGTTCCCCAAAAATAAGAGTTTTCGTGTCAGTACTACATTAAACTAATGTATAATAATGCAATGGGGGAATATTTGTGGGTCCTGATAATGCCAAATGTTACCAGTTAAAAGTGGCCTACATTATTTTAAATATATCTAGTCAGTGACAGAGTGCAAAATTCGTCTAAAATAATTCTGTATTTTCAGCTTCAGAATCATGAATATTTTTATTCTGGTGTCTCTATTGTCCTGTGAATTGGGTTTCTAAGCACCAATTCCAAGATATTCATTTACAATGTGTCACCAAATTTAGCATTTTAATCAACTGTACATTTTTTGTTAACTTTTTACCATTTGTCTTTGAGTATCGCAATAATATCGTATTGTGAGTTCAGTATCGTGACATGAGGGTATCGTTACACCCCTAGTGTTCACTGATCAGCAAGCAGTTCTCTCACCTGTAGAAGCTCCACTTGAGCAGGAAGAGTTTGGCCGCTTTGGGTAAGGTCTGGCTGTCGGTGTACGGCTTCAGGACCTGTGAAACCACCCCATCCAGCCATGCCGCCCACTGCTCCAGAGAGTTCTGCTGCTGCAGGGTGATCTTAAAGTCCTGCTCCAGCCGCTGGACCATGCCATCTTCACAGCCACACACCCACGAGGCCTGCTCCTAAACACACACACACACAGATTGAAGGGATAGTTCACCCAAAAATGAAAATTAGCCCATGATTTACTCTCCCTCAAGCCATCCTAGGTGTATGACATTCTTCTATCAGACGAATACAGTCGGACTTATATTAAAAACCTACCTTTATAATGGCAGTGAATAGCTGTATATTTTTTTAAGTCCATCAAAGTGCATCCATCCATGATAAAAGTAGATGGCCTATTAATTTAAGTTAATAAAGGCCTTCTGAAGCGAAGTGATACGTTCGTGTAAGAAAAATATCCATATTTAAAACTTTATCGACTAAAATAACTAGCTTCCGGCAGACGGCCGTACGCATCGATTTACGGCGAAAGAGAAACACTTGACCCGACGCACAACGTAATGACAAGCGCAGAGGATAGAGCAAAACAAAACACCAGTCACGAATTAGAAGTCTAAAACGACAATTTTAAAGGGTAACTAAACCCCTGGTCAGAGCCTGACTCCACCCACTGGCAAAATTTGAAAAATGCTGGAAAAGTGGGCGGAGCCCAGCGGAGATAGAGGGGATGAACGGATACTCTATCCTGATCGTTTTCAAAACTCGCAATTCCAATTCCTGACTCGCTACAGTGGTTTTGACGAAACAAGATGGTTTTTATACTGCCATGGGGGTGGTAGCTCGTACCAAGGGTGTGGTAAACTGAAACCTGCTTACGTCAGCTCTCACCGCTACCGTCACGAACTACCGCAAACATCCAATAGGAAAATTCAAGTGCAGTAGCCACCGTTCAACCTGAAGAGGGCAGCACTCAGACGTTTTTACACCATATATTGTAGAATTAAAACACTTTATACCCAAATGTCAAAAAAGTTACTCGAATCAATGAACAGCACTAATAAAGCCCCAGTCTTACAGATCATTTATTAAAAAAAGTTGGTTTAGTGTTTAGTTACCCTTTAAAGAGAAATGTCGGCTTGAGTTTGTTGCCCAGCCTTGTTTGTTTGAACCGCGAGCGTCAAAGCTTACGCTACTCCTGCATCCTACGTCATTCATCAAGTCGACTTGCATAGGCCGTCTGCCGGAAGCTAGTTATTTTAGTCGATAAAGTTTTAAATATGGATATTTTTTCTTACACGAACGCATTGCTTTGCTTCAGTGCCGTGTGGATTACTTTTATCATGGCTGGATGCGCTTTTATGGACTTCAAAACATAAACAGCCATTCACTGCCATTATGAAGCTTGGAAGAGCCAGGAGCCAGAGCCTGTTTATGTTTTAATATAACTCATTGTGTTCGTCTGATAGAAGAATGTCATGTACACCTAGGATGGCTTGAGGGTGAGTAAATCATGGGCTTATTTTGATTTTTGGGGGTACTATCCCTTTAAGACCTGCAGGGAGATCTGAGGATGTGACATGAACAGAGCGAGCTGTGTTACCTGTACGTTGGTGAAGTCGACGCGGTTGAGGTCGCTGAGCATCTGTGTGATCTGAGCCGTGTTCTGCAGGACGGCGCGGGCCGCCTGAGCCAGATGATTGAGAGACGTGTAGCGCCGCAGAGTCTGAGCGAACGCTCCCGCACACACCACCTACACAAAACAACACACACCGTTAGCATGACCACGCCCGAGGACAGAGGCGAGTCAGAGGCACATCTGTGTGCGTGTCAAACCTTGATGCGGACCATCTCCTCCGGGATGCTGATCATGGCGTTAGTGAGCCAGTTCTCCAGATTCTTAGCAAAGTTACGGATGGCTTGAGTTAAGGCACCTACGGGAACAGAGAGAACGTAAGAGTCAAAATAAAGATAACGAGACCTCAAATTCTGCATCCAAAGTACAATTTTTATTTATTTTCATGGTCATTTGCTGCAACGAGATGACTTTTATGATAAGAAAGTGTTGATAATGTCAAGCTGTATTGAGTTCTGTTGAATAGTGTAGAGTTATATCGAATTGTGAAGAGTTTGTTTTTGGAATTGTAAATTTCACTGATTATATCTTTATATCAAGTTGTATAATGTATGTAAAGTTGTGTAGCTTGTGAAGAATTTCGGTAGCTATGTATATAGTTTTGTAACTCTTTGGGATTAGAATATTTTTTATAGAGTTTGCGCAACTTACTAGGGATGATGTTTGTATGGAGTTGTGAAAGGTTTCAAAGGGTTGTGTCTTAAATAATTCTGTAATTTGATATAGTTTGTGTAGAGTTGTAATTCACTGGAATGGTGTTTATAGTAAGTTTGTTTGGAGTTTGTAGAGTTTTGTGATTCATTGGGACTAAAGTTGATATAGAGTTTGTATAGCATTATGTAGGGTTGTGTATCTCAGAGAGGATGGTGATTATAAATAGTGTAAATAGCATTGTGTAGAGTTTTGTAACTCATTGGGATGGAGTTTATATAGACTTTGTATAGAGTTGTGTAACTCACTGGGAATGGGTTTTAGGAGATCAGGGATGAGGATCTCCATTAGGCTTTGGTACAACAAGTTGATTTATATAAAGTTTGTTTAGAGTTTGTAAAGTTTTGTAATTAATTGGGACTAGAGTTTATTTAGAGTTTGTATTACATTATGTAGGATTGTGTAGCTCATTGAGGATTGCGATTATATATAGTTTGTATAGAGTTATGCAGAGTTTTGTAACTAATTGGAATGTATTTATATAGTTTGTGTAGAGTTTAGTAACTCACTACGGATATTATTTACATGGAGTTATGTACGGTAAGCCTTTAAAGGGTTGTGTCTTATAGAATTTTTCAACTTACTGTGGTTGGAGTTGATATAGAGTTTGTATAGTGTTGTAACTTAGAGGATGTCGTTTATATGAAGTTTGAATGGAGTCATGTAGAATTATGTCTTATAGAAGTGTGTGACTTTCTGTGGATGTTTGTTTAAAATTGTGTAGTACTGTAACGTATTGGGACTAGAGTTGACAGAGTTTGGGTTGGGTTACGTAGGGTTGTGTATCTCACAGACCATGGTAATGGTGAGTGTGCATAGCATTGTGTAGAGTTTAGTAACTCAGTGGGATAGAGTTTATATAGAGTTTGTGTAGAGTTGTGTAACTCACTGGGGATGGGTCTCAGGACATCAGGGATGAGGATCTCCATTGGGATGAGGAACTCTATTAGGCTTTGGTACAACAAGTTGATTTATATAAAGTTTGTTTAGAGTTTGTAAAGTTTTGTAATTATTTGGGACTAGAGTTTATTTAGAGTTTGTATTACATTATGTAGGATTGTGTAGCTCATTGAGGATTGCGATTATATATAGTTTGTATAGAGTTATGCAGAGTTTTGTAACTAATTGGAATGTATTTATATAGTTTGTGTAGAGTTTAGTAACTCACTACGGATATTATTTACATGGAGTTATGTACGGTAAGCCTTTAAAGGGTTGTGTCTTATAGACTTTTTCAACTTACTCTGGTTGGAGTTGATATAGAGTTTGTATAGTGTTGTAACTTAGAGGATGTCGTTTATATGAAGTTTGAATGGAGTCATGTAGAATTATGTCTTATAGAAGTGTGTGACTTTCTGTGGATGTTTGTTTAAAATTGTGTAGAACTGCAACGTATTGGGACTAGAGTTGATATAGAGTTTGGGTTGGGTTACGTAGGGTTGTGTATCTCACAGACCATGGTAATGGTGAGTGTGCATAGCATTGTGTAGAGTTTAGTAACTCAGTGGGTTAGAGTTTATATAGAGTTTGTGTAGAGTTGTGTAACTCACTGGGGATGGGTCTCAGGACATCAGGGATGAGGATTTCCACTAGGCTTTGGTACAGCAAGTTGTCGCATTCACGGGTCCAGTGGAGGACGGGCTCATATTTACACAACAGAACCAGAACTGACTTGGGCAAACGCTTCTCTGATTCATCATGACTGTAGAGACAGAGAGACACATCAGGGAGACTCACATCACAACGCCTGTGACTGTATGAGAAGTCAATACATGTGTGTGTGAACAGCTCTCACAGGTCAAGTGTGTCCGTGTCGCTGGTTTGTCCTTCACTGAACCTCCAGAAGCTCTTCCACAGCGTCTCCACAAGAGGGAACTGCAGGTTTACCATCACGTCCAGAATGGCCTACAAACAAACAAACACACACATTATTCACCAAAAAACACTACAATAAACACACACACACACACACACACACACACACACTCACCTCGCAGTGCTCTCTGTAGATCAGCTGATATGTGTGTATGTGTTGAGGAAGGAGTCCGTCCGGCAGAAATTTACCCTCATCCTCGATCACAGGGAACTCCGGCAGACTGCGAGACGCATCTGAGACACACACATTCAAACAGTTGATGTCATTTCCTGTAGAATATGATTATGTCCGGAAGAGAGAGCTGCTCCTACATTTCCATTTTACAATAACCTGTATAGAGACAGATGTTTGTCCTACCCAAAAACTGCTGATACTGGTGAACCTGGCCGCTGATGTCGGATAGCCCCGCCCCTTGTTGATGCCCCACCCCCAGGCCCATTCCATTGGTCAGTCCTTCAACCTTCTGCACAGGCTTTATTCTTTATAAAGAGACGAGGGCTGTCAATCAAATTAACAAAACCAAGTGATCATCAACACAAACTGTAAACACACAGACACACACCTCTGTTTCTGCGAGTACGGCTGTTGTCTCATGGCCAGGTGTTGCTGGTCCTCTACCAGCCTGTGCAGGGGGGAGTTGCTCTTGATTCGAAGGCCATAGTAATGGTACTTCGAGTTCCCTCTGAAATACACACACACACACACACACACTTTATTAGCCCGTTCTACCCAGTGTTATTTTAGTATCATTGATATACTATTATAATTTTTGTTTATATATTTTGATATTAATATTTTTTGATTATTTTAAATTATTTTTTATATGTTCTGTTTTCACATAAATTTTAGTTAAAGGGTACCTATTATGCCCCTTTTTACAAGATGTAATATAAGTCTCTGCTGTCCCCAGAATGTGTCTGTGAAGTTTCAGCCCTAACATGTTGTTTTCGTGCATGTATCTTTAAATGCAAATGAGCTGCTGCTCCCCGCCCCCTCATCCAGAAGAGGGCGGAGCCTTCACAGCTTGTGCCTTGGACACTGCCAAAAACTAACAAAACATCTGTTTGCGTTTGATTATCATCTAACGGCCACGCTCATGTGAGATTGCAGTTCTTCATCATCGTGAAAGTTTATTATCTGCATGTGCTTTAAAGCCATATAAGTCATAACTTCTGATGTATGGTTTTCTGAGCGCACACACCCGAAGCACGCGCACAGAAAGCTGGATGTGAGACGGCGCATCCCGTGAGTATTAAACTAACTTCTCTTTCACGTCTTATTGCGATTAAATTGTCAAATACACACAAGGTTATGTGACAAAGTTCACATAAACACAGTCAGTAGTTATGTCTATGAACGTAAACAGCATGTAAAGACATCACAATAAGTGTATATTAGATCTGTGTATTAAAGTGAAAGCAGTGTAACATTCAGTACCTACCTACTGTTAAAGTGAATCAAACAACCAAAGAAAAACAGATAATCACTCACTGCTCTTGACTGAGTAACTTTAGTAGCTTTAATAAGAATACATTTCTTACTTGAATGCTGCAGTTAAATGCTCTGGCGAGGAGATGAACATGATTACTGAGGGGAGGAGCTAAGCTAATAGGGCGGATTCTGTGCCAGTCATGGGCGGAGCCTGTTACCATGTGACATCACATTGGAGCACATACCTGAACGGCTCATTTTGAGACACTGTTTCAGATTTTTACAATAGGGTGGTTGTGTTCACACACTGCGGACACATGAAAATGTTCAAAACAATATAAAAGTGAATTTAGCATAATAGGTCCCCTGAAATGTTGTTGTGTATTTTGGCTTTTTTTTTTATAATTCTATATAGTTTTTAGTATTTAGTATAGTATTAGTTTTAGTTATTTTAGTACTTCAAGTTAAACTAAACGAAAATGAGAAATGTTAACTTGGCAACTTGCTGAAGTAAAATATGTTTTTTGTTAAATATTTTAAGGTGACGTAGTTACATTGTACTTACTCAAATAAGTGCTGAGTAATATTAATGAACTACATGTACTTGCTAAAGAGTTATGGTTAGGTTTTAGTGTTAGTTACTTTTAATTGCACATAATTTACTGTTATTAATATAGTAAGTACATGTAGTAATGTGTAAATACGTCACCTTAAAATAAAGTAGATTTATTCGTAGTCTTGTTACTGGATAAAAAAAAAAAATGTCTGGACATTTCATTTCAATGAAATTTGACTGTGGGCAGAGCTACCCAGTACAATGAATATAGAAATAAAGCGAAATGTTGCAGGTTGCGTGCCGTTGCTTGAAGCTTTATTGCGCCACACCTGGTCTGAACAGTGTGTGTGCTTGTACCTGGTGCCGAGACGTCTGGTTCTGAGGCCCATGAACACGGAGCGGATGAGTTTCCCAAAGGAGGCGGCGTTCACGGGTTCTAGCTTGGTCTGCTGGCAGTGCAGGAGGTAATGACAGTAGAGAGTACAGCGAGGAAGACTTACACCTTCAGCTGTCTCGTAGTTATCCATCAGCCACTGCACCTGAAGTCAATAGTCAAGCAGATATCCACGTTTATTTGTCAACAAAAGTCTGGTGGATGACGCAAAACACTGCGTGAAACTCTCTCTGGGTGAGAATCCGAAGCATCATTCATGCCCGTACCACCAATGAACACAAACATACTCACAGTCGCAGGTGAAGCGCGCGTGTTGTGTGAGAAATTCTGGTTCCCTCCGCCGAGCATGTACCCGCCCTGAATCACGTAACTCCCCGCCCCTCCGACGGTGGCCACGCCTCCTGCCCCGCCCACTTCCGACGAAGCCCCGCCAGTCACCACGGTGATCCCCGAACTGCCCTCTGAGAACATGGACACCACCCCTGTGCCCGTCCCGGACGTCACAGACACAGCCTGAGTGGTGGCGGGGGACGTGACCTGGGAGCCGGTGGTGGGGGAGGTCTCGTAATAAGTGACAGAGGGCGTGGCTTGGGGGTAGAGGGAGGGGTCTGCGAACGAGTAACTATTGGAACGACTGAAAAGGGAAGAGAGAAAGAGAAATACAGAGCAAGGTAAATGTTTTCAGGAGTATAGAGCTAAATATATCCCCCAAGAACTGTGTTTATGCTCACATTGCAGCATCGTTGTAGCTGGCGTCTCCCTCCACAAACTGGCCTGAGTACACATGCTGTACCTACACACACAAACAAACATCAGCGTCACAGCAGACGGTTAAATGGCTCTCGTCTGCATCCGAAGCCCAGATTGTTTCATTTAATTGAGTCAGATATAAGGGCGAACATCACAAAACGTGTCAAATCTAAATTTGCACTTAAATACATTAAACTAAATCCCCATGTTTAGCAGTTGTGTGTGTGTGTGTTTGTACCTCAGGTGTGATGTGTAGATTACTGACCCCCAGTTGTCCAGTTTGACTCTTGGTTACGGCCTGAACAACTGACCTCTGCTGGACACAGATCACCACAGTTTATGGATTTACCAGATTATTACGGCTTTGATGCATATAAGCCATATATACACAAATGTACGTGCATTACCTGTGCTGTCTGCACCTGTTGCACGACCTGTGTGGGTACACCTATCTGTCCCGCCGGAGGAGAACTAGATTCAGAGTCATTTGAGTGAACCGAGCCCTCTATATGAACACAGATAGACAGACAAAAAACAGGTTACATAAACATTAAATTACTGTATGAGATGCTCATTTGCATATTAAAGAGATCATATAATTTAAACAGGATTGTTATCGATGTTGTTCTTGATCAAATCTATTAAAACATACTGTAACTTTAAGAACTCAAAGAAGAAAAAACAAACATTTGACTCAAAACATCTCTGGAATGATGAGCTCATTAACATAGGACCGCCCACATTTACATATTCAGTAGTCAGCAAATTGTCTATGGTATTGTTGCTTATTTCATTGTTTTATTTCACATGTAAAGAGGTTACCAGTCATAAGAGGTAATTTACATATCGGAATCTTAAAGGTACAGTAGCCAAAACAACCTAGTTTAGTTTAGAGGAACATTCTGGGTTAAAAAAAAGCTAAACAAAATGCAGCAAAAGTTAGACTATGGCCACTTTACACTGCTGAATCTAACATCCACCACATCTTACTACAAAGGCGTATGTGTGTGTGTGTGTGCAAGAGAGACACACAATGAGAGGAAGACGCACTGAAAAGAAAGATAAAGAGACAAAAAACGAAATGAGAAGGAAACACGTGACAAACCCGCAGTCAGAAAGGAGGAAATGATGACTGTGTAAAGGGGAAGATGCGTGTTAACTTTTACTTAGTACAAAACCTACAGAAGGAAATACAAATATAATATCAATACAGAAGCAGCTAACAAACAACTGGCAAAACAAGCCCTCATACTTACGATACAGCACATCCAGACTGTACAGACAGCTACTGTAAAACATGATCTGAACACAGACACACATCCAGCCATCTCTCTTTATATATCACGCTCATACGGGCCGGCCTTGAACAATTAATCTCCACAGATGGGGCAAGAAAGCTCTCGTTCAGGTAAACACGGGTATCAGATTGAGAGAGGAGAAATCCAGGTAAAGAAAGGATGAGGATATGCATCGTTTACTTTACCTGTGGCTTTTATTTTGATTTTCATTCTGTATTTTCCTGTATCCTTCAGTTTATCTCTCTCTCTCTACTCAATTAAATGATTCTCTGATATCGCCATCCTTCACGTGGTCAGCTTTCAACTACAGCTTTTCTACAGGTGTTTTGCTGCTCTCTTTTTTTCATATCGAATACACGTTCATCTGCTATCTAATTAAAATTATATACTTTTTCTATATTTTACATAGACAAATGTAATTTATGTTGATGTTTTATGCTGAGATTTTAATAATATATAACAAATAAATTAGCAATAAATACATATACATTGATTTTTATTTAAATATACAAATACAGTACATTTTATTTTCTATTCATTTTAATATATTGCTCAAATTATTACTGAATATACACTACCATTCAAAAGTTTGGAATAATTAAGATTTGTTAATGTTTTTGAAAGAAGTATCATGTTCAACAATGCTGTATTTATTTGATCAAAAATACAGTAAAAACAGTAATATTGTGAAATATTATTACAATTTAAAATAACTGTTTTCTAATGTGAATATATTGTCAAATGTAATTTATTCCTGTGATCAAAGCTGAATTTTCAGCATCATTACTCCAGTCTTCAGTGTCACATGATCCTTCAGAAATCACTCTAATATGATGATTTGCTGATCAAGAAATATTATTATCAACGTTGAAAACTTTTTTTTTTTTTTTTTTTTAGGATTCTTTGATGAATGGAAAGTTCAAAAGAACAGCATTTATTTGAAACATGATTTTTTGTAACATCATAAATGTCTTTCCTGTCACTTTCATTTGAGGTTTATAATCTATCAGGTCTCACAGAACCGTCCTTCTTTCACCATATAAACTCAGTGCGACAGAAAGTCCATCCACACACACTTCTCCAGTCACTAAAGCACACACACTTCTCCCGGCCGCTGAGTAGGCAGTGCTGTCATAACGGCTGCCAATTAGAGCGTTAGAGTGTTCAGTCATCAGAAAAAACGTGTGTATGTGCGTCTGTGGTATCCTGATTAATCCTCACTATAATTAACAGTTTATTTCTTTATATACTGTTAATTATAGTGAGGATTTTTCAGCATACCGCACGTCTGTGTGTGTCAAATTAAAAGCACAGGCACATGTGTGGAGATTTATTTTGAGGTCTTTCTATTCAGGGAGAGACCTAGAAAGTGTCAGGTGTCTGTTAGATTGCATTACACACACTTTTGTACATGCAATGCGTGTAAACTAGTGGCGCTGTAATGGTCTGTCTGCAGGTTCAAGAGTGACATGGAAAGTTAAGTGCATGTGCTCACCAGTAACGGTCACCACTATGTACTGGGCGCTCTGGCCGTTTCCGGCCTGGGAGGCGGGGCTTTGTATCTCTCCTGTGACGTACTGCGGTCCCTGAGGGGGCGTGGCCAAGACTGCTTTCTTTTGAGTGACCAATGGCGTGGCCTGTGCTCTATTGATAGACCCCGCCTGTGATGAAGCAGACCCCGGAGAGCTCTGCATGTCGGACAGGAACTGAGACGTGCCGGTGGTGGACGTGGCTTTCTGCTGGGTCGATGAGGCTGTCGTGACGTTGCCCCCTTGCGACTGGGAGGGTTGAAGATCCTCGGCGGTGTAGCCTGAAGTTGCCATGACGACAACAGCCGAAAATCCCTCTGCAAATAGAAATGAAAAAAAAACACAGATTAAGCCATGCAGGACGTTAACAGATTTGGACTTGTTGCTTTAATTATAGACAGTGTTGCTTGCCCTGGAAGATATTTCACAATTTGTTTCCTTATGGAAGAACACTTCAGGCAAACCTATTGTTTTCTTCATGCAGTGGTAAATTAAAAAACGCTGATTCATCCAGTAAATTCATAAGTCGACAGCATTGCTGAGTTTTTCCTCCCTAAAACTGCAGTGAACCAAAGACAGTCTCAAAAACACGGTTTGAAATCGCTGGTGTTTCTGACGTCACACACTACCTTGTAACCAATCAGATCAACGTGTGATCGTCAACCAGTGGATCTCTGAGCTGAGTGAGTGAGTGGAGGCGGGGCTCATTTGCATATTCATAGAACCACATATACTAACTGAGGCAAGGGCGTATTTAGTTACATTCAAGAGTTACAGGATTCAGAGTTACATTCAAGCTATTTTAAGGCATGAAGAAATTTCTTTCAAGGAAAAAACGTTTAAATATGTAATTTTGGATGAGTTTTAAGGGATAAAATTATTGACTACTGAGGGACTTTAATGTACTGCGATTAATGGACTGTGATATAAAAATTTACCCTAATAGTGCCTTATAATAAGGACACACATTTTCATTATATAAAACATTATTTTATTAAGCAAATTCACAGGCTTTTTTCTTCTGGATTAACTAAATAGTTACAGAACATAATATGCATTTAGAAAATTTTATTTATTATTATCAACAACATCAACAATTTAGCTAAAAAGTGTTAAGCATTTTGTCTCACTCAAATTCCAGTAGTAGTTTTGTTCTGTTAGATCGCATTACACACACTTTCGTACATGTAGTAGTTTTTTTAGACTAAAACTAAACGCATTCTCTTTCCCTGCCACACGCACGTAAATCCTTTGTGGTTTTGAGCTGGCTAAACTTGTTTAACAGTACTCTCATTTTCCCTCAAATTAGAGGCAACAGGCGGCCCTTGCGTGCCCTGTCTTGTGATATGAAGCTCCTGTCAGAATTAGTCAGGAAGCCATTGTGTTAAACAGACTAAAAAGAACCACTCACATTATTAAAATCATGCCATAAAAATAAAACCACGAGTGCATGAAATCCCAACATTCATATCTTCAAGTATTTAACTTAACAAGCATCATATTCTTGGCTATTCTCAAATATTCTGACAAATTTACATGCAAAATGTCACAGAGATACATTAACTAACTTAATAACTAATGATTTTTATCACTGAAATTAATCATCACTGAACTTAAGCTGGACTTTGACACCATTTTCAGCTGCTGTACAGCCAAAAACAAACTTTGTTGCATTATATTCCTGTTATCACAGTAAAGCTGCTTTGAAACAATCTGTTTGTAAAAAGCACTATATAAATAAAGGGGACTTGACATGAGCGTCAACTTTGACTCTGATGAATCTTGTGTTATAACTTGACAGACCATAAATCTGACTAAACATTATGTGGCATATTATATTATTTTTCTTATTATTATGGTCCATGTGTATATGGTCAATGTTGTTATGTACTGAACTACAAAAGTAATAAATACATTTGTGATCTTCATGCTTAGTTTTGCCTCAATATAGTACCCGTGTTAAGATTGTATTGTATTACATAATATTTATATATGTGTGTCTTATTATTTATGACTTTTTTTTCTCATTGCTGCCAGAGAACAAAGTATGTAACTGGATAGACATCTGTCAATCACGCCCTTTTAAGTTCCCACGCCCCGCCCCCTGCCCAGGACACGCCCCCTCCACTCCCTCCGCACCGGAGCTGATCTGGCACACATATGGCTGTTCGACGACTCCCTCTACAAAGTTTTCAACCCTCTGAAAATACAATTCACGAGTGTTTGATCCTGCGAACGCCTACATTTCATCGTCATTTGCGTTAAATAAACGGAGCGCCGAATAAAGATTACAGTCGAATGCAGATTCACTGTCAAAAGTCGCTCTTTGACATTTGATCCTGAACTGCTCGCCCGTTTCAGTCATCAAGTCAGTTAAACACACTTCCGACGTCACGGTCAGCAACCATAAACAAACAACAACAAGTAAAAGTCACACACTCTCACGTTACAACACCCGCCATTTTGTAGCGCTCGAGAAGATTTGACATCGTCATAACAACCGCCAGCGCGTGCGAGAGGCGCGGGCTCGAGTTGAGGAGCGATAACTGAGGAAATCGCGTCAGGCACACTTCAGCACTTGCAACACAAAACAAGAGGAGGTTGCTTAAAATAAAGTTGTTGCGTTCACCTTTCGCTTCTTGCTGGACGATCTTAGTTTGGCGCGGAGTTTTATTTTCTTAATGCCTCAAATTGTTGTTGTTGATTCTCGTTGCTGGGTTCTTGTCGCCACGACTACCGTGACTATGGCGCCTCGTCCTCACCGGGGCAACTGTTGCTACCCACCCGTCTAAGCACCGCCCTCTTGCTTAGCAGCGATTGGCTGCGTGTCGCCAAGGAAAACGGAGTTCTCTCTTCATTATTGGATAAGGCGAGTGCCTATAACAAACTTACATTGTCATTCGCTGACAGTTGCTGTCAGTCGAGTTGCTCTATTACGCAAGAAGTACACGCCCCCTTTGCGTTCATTCATTGGACCGCAATTCTGTCAGTCAAACGTCACGGTCAACTGTTACCCAATCAGAACAGAGTCTTGACGATTACTGAAGATAAAATAAAAGTTAAACGTAACCACACACAGCTATATATATATATATATATATATATATATATATATATAATGAAAAATTTATCAAAATAGTGTGTACAACTAGAGAAAAATCATTTATTATTACTCTTACAAAACGGTATATATCAAACAGTTTTTGAAGATCAGATGGCAACACCATGGAACTTATATATTTGTGTATTATATTATATTAACGTACTATTTGCAAAGTAAATATAATCCAAAATACTTTAAACCTACACATCTACAGAAACATGTCCAAAAAAAACATAATACTTTTTCATATTTCTTCCATAAAACAAGACAGAAATTAAGACTTGTGTCCGAATATTGTACCCTGAATAAACAAATTATTCTCAGTTTAAGTCTCCAAATGTTTCATTTTATTTCTAATTTCGTATTATTTTAATTATAGCTATGCATGCAGTGTGAGTCCATTAGCATATTAATCATAAAACTATAATTTATCACTGAGGTCAGACAGGCAACCAATTAGCCCATTTGCTGAAGGCTCATCCATGTGCTGTTATCTCTGTGAATGCCAGTGTCTGAATCATATTCTCCAGACTTTCTTATCTCATGACTGTATGATTAAGAAGAAACGGGCTTTTGCTGATATGCTTATAAGCCGGTTTCTGATTCTAAATAACCACTCGCACATAACCATCATTTTCCCACATCCATATCCTCGACCTCTTCTTATCTGTCTGAAATGTCACCGGGGCTCTTTGTGTCAGGAGAGGTCAGATAACCCAGCCTGCACCCCATAAGTTTTCTATTCTTTAATTCTTTATTGTGTATTGATGGAAATCATGTCCTGGGTTTCAATTTTCTGCTTATGAGGAAAATGTATGGTCAAAGTGTACCATATTTAATGTTTCATTAACTTTGTAAATAAATTTCTTTATAATTTATGATAAACTTTTATTTACTCAGTTTAAAGTATGCATGAAATGGAAGTTGAAATAGCCTTTTCTTCCCTATTGTGATGTATGTGCAAGTGTAACACCTTCTCGAACAAGAAGAAATGTAGGGCGGGGCTTGATTTTGTAACGTCTGAATTTACAAAGAAGACGATCCAGATTCAAATATCATTTAAATGTATTAAACAGAATCCACTCAGGTACATACAAAAGAAAGAGTCCATGAAACGGTGTGCATTGCACCAACAATACCAGACAAATGAATGAACGAAACTGAGAGACTTAAAATACACAGGGATAATGAACAGACTACAAACAGGTGTGATCGGTAAATCAAATAACCATGGTGACAAACAAGTGGCGGGAAAATGAGAACAAAGGAAACAATTAGCAAACGGAGGGGCTGTTTACATGACACCATTTTCAACTAAAAATGGAAGACTTTTTATGCATTTTGGCCGTTCATTTACATGACAACAGCGGTTTGGGGGCCATGCAAACTTTTTAAGTTTACGGTCTATGTGAACAAAAACGCGAATCTGTGAAAACGATGACGTCATGCACATGTGTATTACGTGTTCAGTCTATAGTGTTTCATCACCGTCTAATGGCCTGGCAGCAGAATACAGCGTTTTTAGTTGTTTTGGCGGATCCGTGTCAAAACGATCCGGATCGTTTTGACAATGGGATCGTCTGTGCGTGAAAAAACTCAAAGGAAAAACTTCTCCGTTTTAAGCATATCGTTGTCGTGTAAATATATACCCTAAGAGTCTATGAAAATGAGACTAAAACAAACTGAACTGAATGTGACAGAAGGGAAGAAGGGCGAAACCAGGGCGGAGCTGATGGTGGGAGTAACCATGGAGACAAAGACTTAGGCAGGATCCAGAGAGCAGAATCCAGGATGGCATGGATAGGAGGAGTGGCCATATGAGGACCCAGAGCGCAGCCAGGAAGGATGTCCAGGGGGGAGTGGAAGGAGGGAGGAGCCATGATGGGACAAACCGATGGAGGCGATGCTGATGGAGGTAAAGCCCTGGGCGCAGACGAAGAGCTGATGGGACAAAAAGTAGCGACGACCTCCCGAGGTGGAACCGGGGCGCCGGAGGTATGAGGTGTAGCCAGAGTGACCGAGGGCCATGGTGGAGCCGGAGGGAGGGTGGAGCCAGACAGGGCCTAAAGGGGGTCGCACACCGGACGAGAAGCGCAGCGCCGCGTCGCGCAGCGCCATGTCTTTAAAATTCAAACACATTATTCTCTATGAGTGTACACACACCGGCGGCGCCATTCGGCGTCTGTCCGCGGCGCCCAGCTACGGCTCAGGACCTTGTTCAAAACCCTGCCGCGCCACAGAGCGCCATTTACATAGTTGTATATTAAATTTACATTTATTTGTCTCAAATCGTCGTTAATGTACATACTGACTTCACCCTGTGCTGCAATATACATTTAGTTTTACATTCATTTACAGAAATCAGCAGCTAGAATTAAAATTGCTTATGTTCGCGGATTTTCAGGTGATATTCTCATAACGAACGCTCTGAGGTAAAGTGTGTTCAGAGTCTGAAGACATAGCAACGATTGTATTAAACTGTTCAGTACAATCATAACATAGCACAGACATTATCTTAATTCCATAATGTCTTTAAACATAACAATATTGCTGGCCATAAACTGAGAAAGTGCGCGTCCAGTGTGCGATACCTCGAGTTGTCCTAGACGCGATGCGGCGCTGCGCTTCTCGTCCGGTGTGCGACCCCCTTAAGGGGTGGAGAGATGGAGCGTAGTGGGCGGCTCGTGCCGTGGCACAAGGATGGAGACATCCGACTAAGGTGGAGCCGGAGGAATGAGGAAGCCTGGTGGAGCCATAAGGCCGACGGTCCCAGGTGGAGCCGAGGGAGGGAGGAGCCAAGGCGGCGGGGCCAGGGACGGGGTGACAGGATCAGCGGTTGGAGACGGAGCTAGGGGATCCACTCACCCAAATGGAGCTGGATAACGGCAGGATCATGTTCGGACAGTCAATCGTAAAGGACTATTATAAATCGCACAGTGTGCACCCGGCTTAAGACAAACTGAACTGAATGTGACAGATTTTGTCCATGGGGAATTGATTGGATGCTTGGACGGTTGTGGTTTGCTATTGGTCGATCTCATGTGAGTGACAGGTTGTTCCGCCCTCACGAGTAAAGATTACGAGGTACATTAACTAAACAAATAATGATGAAACAATGATTAAATAATTTATAATAAATACTGCAATATTAAATAAATACAATGGTCCATTTTTATTTATTAATTTAATTTGGAAATACAGTGAGGACATGATTATTAGGTATTTAACATTAATGCTGCAATAAAAACAGGATTTTCTTTATTTAGGATCAATAAAAAAAGACATTTGCATGTATCTGAGTGCCTGTGCCAATGTGTGCGATCAAGTTCGTAATTCAGTGGCCATTTTGTGCGATTAGACGGTGTGAATGGCGTCAAAAAGGTCAGGAGTAATCAATGAGATCAGGTCGCCTCATTCGACATCTCCCCCATAAAGGTGCGCTGGGCCGGGGCTTTGTTTTCCTAAAGGTCTTACCCTGCTGTCACAGTCTGCCCTGCTGACACGCAAACAACGCAGGCTCCATCAACCCCTATAAAAGACACACCAGGCTGCCGCTGAGGCGACGTTAGACCCTCTTTCAAACCAAGAAGGACAACATTTCCAGCTCCTCAAACTTCCTCTCTCCTCCTCTTCCTCATGTGTAGAGCTGCAGTTCTCACACTCGGCCTGTTGGTGGCGCTGCTGTATGGAGGCGCTCAGGCCACAGACGGACTCCCGATGTACGGAGTGAAGCTGTGCGGCAGAGAGTTCATCCGGGCGGTCATCTTCACCTGTGGAGGCTCGCGGTGGAGGAGGTCTCTGGATGTCTCAGGTGAGATATATGAAGAAAGCAGAAGTTTTATTTATTTCATTTTATTATGTACTTGTTCATTCCAATACAATTCACACAGTTAGAGGAACCCACATTTTGTTTCATGATGCAAGTAAGTTATAGCCTACCTTCTTAATGTAAGCGCGCGCACACACACACACACACACACACACACACACACACACACACTGACACACACACACGCACACACACACACACACACACACACACACACACACACACACACACACACACACACTGACACACACACACGCACACACACACACACACACACACACACACACACACACACACACACACACGTTGTCACGTTTTATGGGGACTTTCCATAGACATAATGATTTTTATACTGTACAAACTGTACTGTACTACTACATCTCCCTAAAACATGTCCTAAGGATTTCGGATATTGCCATGCTGGTGGACACACACACACACACACACACACACACACACACACACAACATTTGATTTGATCCCATAGGCTTTACCAAGACCACACATACAAAGTTGGAGGACAAACTGAATCACATGAAATCCACAAATTAAATTGAACTAAATATTAAATATGATCAAACTAAATAATGTATTGAGACTACAGCAATAAAGACATACATAATTTTTAACATCAACAATTATCATTGATAACAATATTTAAATTAAATGATAATTTATATTATTATTATTATTACATTTTTATTATTAATGTATGTCCATACATGTATGTATTGTGTATATATATATATATATATATATACAATTATTATAGATAATAATAACATATATACAGGAGTAGTGTTCTGAAATGAGGAGGCAAAGTTTTTAATGTTTTTATTTTTTAATAAATCAAATGTAAATTAATTTCCCAGTTACACTTAATGTTGTCACATTTACCTGGTTAAACATTCATTGCATAAAAAAAAGAAACCAAATAAATGTTTGAATTTTTACATTAACAATGTTATTATAAGTCTTATTTATTAAAACCAAGTGATGTCATCAAGTTGGTGTTTTCAAGCTTTTTACATTTATTCCAACATAGCAACTAAAGGCAGTAATATTTAAAAAAATATATTTTTTATTTGTGAACTGATGTTCAGCTACTTAATAGTACTGAATCATCAGTCATCAAGCACTTTAAAAATCTGATCACTGACCAAAGTAACAGCAGGTCTCCTCAACAAGACACTGATTTGAGGAATGTCTGTACTGAACATATAAGTTCAGGTTTGCTGTAATAACTAGCGCTATACGCAGTAATAACAGTGAGATCTGTTCCTCCATTGTTCTCGGGTCAGGTGACCTGTCCAGTGACCCGCTCTCCACTCACGACGACGAGGCGTCTGACAGCTGGGCCGCCGACCCCATCCTCCTCCCGGGACTGTCCCACAGACCCCGTCCCGACGCAGAGGGCCTGTCCTGGGCCGGACAGGGTCAGGAGAGCCCCGTGTTCAGCCGTCCCGCACGCTCGCTCATCTCAGAGGGAGTGCTGGAGGCCTTGCGCACCTCAGACCGGAAGGGCCGGGACGTGGTGGTCGGGCTGTCCAACGCCTGCTGTAAATGGGGCTGCAGTAAGAGCGAGATCAGCTCGTTATGTTAAAGAACTGCACGATCCCATTTCTACACCCCTTCCACTTCCATCCCAGCCTTCCCAAATGTGAAAAATGAAAATATTCGTGTCATATGTGTACTATAGCAGATTTTAGCCAAATTGAAGCCCGTTACCGTGTTCAAAACCATCTCTTCATCTCTGTCTTTGTATGTTCTTGTGTGGTCTTTGATTTAATAACAGCAAACTGGAATAAAGTTTTGATTGCGATAGAGTTCATTGTAATTTGGTTTATTTTGGATCATTCAATATAAAGTTTATAGAGTGCACACTTCAATTATATGCAGTACAATAAACAAAATATCTATGGAATTGCTAAGATATAGCTTAGCCTAAAGCATTTATTTCATTTTTATTTATCCCTTTATTTTTCCAGGAAGGTCCCATTGAGATTAAAATAAATTACCATATTAGCATGTATGCAGTGAATTCTGTAAATTATGCAAATTAAGCTCTATAACATACAGTTAACCTGCTACAATTGACTAAATGTGTATTAGCCTACAACAGAACACACTGCACTGGACACCGTATCCCACAATGCAATGCTCTCAGAGATATCTGTCTTTTTTGGTGGGTCATTCCTGGTATTTGGTGCTTTTTGTCCATCATAAAAAGCAGCAAATCAAACTCAAGTTTTTCGTCTATAGTCATGATAGGGTGATGCAAAACATTTGAAAAAATATTCTGGTCAACATCGGGTAAATAAATTGAACCATTTATTCAACAAAATAAATGAAATGGTAAATGGAGGAGCAAAAATG
The DNA here is from genome assembly GCA_029959095.1 of Rhinichthys osculus. Lineage (NCBI taxonomy): Eukaryota > Metazoa > Chordata > Actinopteri > Cypriniformes > Leuciscidae > Rhinichthys > Rhinichthys osculus. The sequence continues at coordinate 48,053,947 of JARWKJ010000005.1, forward strand.
TCCACCCTGTTAGGGAGAGATACTTTTAAAAAGTAGTACATTATTGATACTCTAGAAAATTTTCAATATCACTGAATTATTAGTTTTTTTTGTGCTGATTTTATGAAATTATTGTAAAAAAGAAAATAAATAAAAGCTCAACAGGGTGGACAAAATAATAACGGGGGAAAGTGGTGTAAAGAATGGGTGATTTCCTATGGCTCACATACAACCAATAACATTATTACTTTAGTTTGAACTGAATTTATTTCCAATACGATAAATGGACACCGGTCAGTGAATTAAACTTAAAGAGATGGGGATTTGAAGAATATGGGTAACCAAACAGATGATGGGCCCCATTGACTTCCATAGTATTTTTTATACTATGGGAGTCAATGGGGTCCATCAACTGTTTGGTTACCAACATTCTTCAAAATATCGTCTTTTGTGTTCAACAGAAGAAAGAAACTCATACAAATAAATGATGACATTTTCATTTTTGGGTGAACTATCCCTTTAATGAGGCCACGTGACCATCTTGTAGTATTGCAGTATGCAGTAAGCAATTCACTACTAGTATCCCATTCTGAGCATAGATCATGATGATAATACCATGGTATTCTTTGAGTACGATGGGATACCATGTAAATACACATGAATATAGTAATAATCACACATTATTATTGTAAATCACAGTACCATGATACTTCTAATGGAGGCCAATGAACCTAAATGACCCATTATTTCACCGTTGTCTCCATCTACAGGTCACAGCATGAATAGCAGTTATCTACAATTAATTTAAATCCACCACAAAAGCTTCATTAACAAAATATAGATCACAATTAATGTGTTAGTGACGATATCTTTTTTCTCGTATAAAAAAGGGTCAGTACTTAGTAGAAGTACCGCTTCTTGTAGTTTTATGTTAATGAGATATGACGTCAGCGTAACGGTACGGAAGCCGCGCAGATCCAGACTGCGCGATTAACGCGTCCGCCATGCATCAGGCGCCGCCGGTGAAAGAAGAATAACAGCAAGCACACCGATTAATCCCGCAGAAATCCCGTAGAAACCCGCGGCGAGCCATCCGTTACCGCGACCCGACGTCTATCAGCGCTCGTGCCGCGGCAGAGAGATATAAACGCAGATAGACGGACAGAGAGAGCCACTGACTGAAGGTGAGAGCGTTTGGCGGGTTAGCACAGCGGCTAACGGCTACATCAGCGTCTGTGTGTGTTTATTCATCATCTTTACACACGCTCAACACGCTCATATAACCGATTTAATGCGTTTTATTTCATGTGTGACCGGTTAACGCGTCTGATGTAAGCTGGGGAATTGGGTTAAACCGGGCCGCGTAAACACACACACGGCCTACACTCGTACACACAGAGATTATACACTTATACAAATACACAACACACAATAATGCATACACAAATACCACACATAACGTTACTCACTCACGTAGACAAACACATAAACATGTACACACCCTCACACACGCTACAGTTGGATCATACACACACTCAGTCGTATACTCAATATATATTTATATACTGAGTATATATATAACGTTATATATATATATATTCTGTCATATATATATATATTTATATATTATGTTTGTGTGTAGATATAGAAAGATAAAGTCATAATATAGCTTATATCCCCTTAAATAGATAGATACACACTTATACAGTTATACAAACAACATACATAGATGCACTTAAAGGGATAGTTCACCCCAAAATGAAATTTCTGTCATTAATTACTTGCCTTCATGTCGTTTCAAACCCGTAACACCTTCGTCCATCTTCAGAACACAAATAAAGCTATTTTTAATGAAATCTGAGGGCTTTCTGTCCCTCCATTGACGGGCTACGCAACTACCAGTTTCAAGCCCCAGAAAGATAGTAAAGACGTCATTAAAGTAATCCCTGTGACTCCAGCGGTTTACCCTCAATTTTATGAAGTGACACGAGTGCTTTGTTCAATTATAATTTACCACTTTATTTAATCTTTTACGCGCATTCGACGAGAGCACCACGACACATGCGTGTTGTTGACTCGAGAGCAGACGTTACTTGAACATTTTTTGCTCAAACAAAGCACTCGCATCACTTCACAAAATTGAGGTTAGACCACTGAAGTCACATGAATTTCTTTAATGACGTCTTTACTACCTTTCTGGGGCTTGAAACGGGTAGTTGCGTAGCCTGTCAATGGAGGGACAGAAAGCACTCAGATTTCATCAAAAAAGATCTTCATTTGTGTTCTGCAGATGAACGAAAGTCTTACGGGTTTAAAACGGCATGAGGACCAGTAAATAATAACAGAATTTTCATTTTGGGGTGAACTAATCCTTCAATAACATAAGTGCACAATGGGTCCAAAAGTCCACATTGAAACTTGTAAAAGAACGTTTTAGGAATTTGAAAAATTCCTAAAAGCAACAACATCATCATGAATGAAGAAATTTGAATATTCTGCACCATTTCTATGTGACTAATCAAATGAGTGGCTTTGATCATGTGACTCTTTGTACAAATGGTGCTCATCCATTGAAGCCCAAGATGCTGGAGAACATGATCAAATTAATCTTTTCACATGCAGTGTTAAGAGTGCTGGGAACCCGCCGGTTCCTTCGAGACTTTCCTATGGGGGTTTTCAATTTGTGTAAAATGAAACCTCTGGTTAACATAACATGACGATACTTTGACTTTATCATCTACAACGTAAATTACACACACACCCATAGTGAAAACGCACATTTCGAAGCAGTCCGTTTTCAGTAAGTAACTAGATAAGACGGCTTGCGGTGTGAGTGTGTGTAATTTCCATGGTAGAAAACGTCAAAGTATCGTCAAGTTATGTTTATCACATGCTATTTTTACATAGGAAAATCTCGACGGATTTATTCTGACGTCATCCCTGCACCCTCTATATAGTACGCAATGAAACATGTGATATTAAATGAGATAAATGCAAAAACCCAAGCATTTTCATGAGTGTTTGCAGACATTCGGTTGCACCGAAGACTCATTCACACACGGCCCACTCGCACAGCCTCCACGCATACTCACACTCTCGTCTGCCTCGATCCCAATTAAACCTGATCAGATGGTAAAGCTGATGTGT